>CM022771.1:8309072-8521572 GCA_012411365.1 Ameiurus melas | reverse complement strand
AACAGATTTGTTGAATGAACACGGTGTAAAACATAAAGTCTAAAATACGTCACACCTTAGAGCATGAACTGATATCCCCGTAATTGTAGCCCTTAGAGCAGGGCTTCTCAATCCTTTTTACACACCTTTAGCTATAACCAATTCAACAGATCGTCTCAGTAGGCTACATTTTTATTTCATGAGCATATGTAAATGTGCACAAAACTATTTCGATTATCTATTAGAAACACAGAGCTTTTATTCCTGAACCTTCTTCTACTTACAGACTTGCTTATTTTTGAGTTTGGAATAAACCCGTTCAGTTGACGTGCTCATCATGGACCTGACTACCTCCAGGTTTCAAAACCATGCACAGTTCAGAATCGCACAGTTGCTGTTAGCTTTGTTAGAAACCTTGTACATTAAAGATTTCTGTGTTGATGGCGTCTTTGGCTTAATTTGTCTTTTATGGGTCTCGTGTGTGTTATGTGCTAACCCCCTTATTTTTTGTGTGTATGTTTGCGGTGCTGTCCTTATTGGTTATTGTTTATGGAAATCCATGCAATAAAAATAGTTATTAACAAAAATATATATATATAATTAATAATAATAATAATAATAATAATAATAATAATAATAATAATAATAATAATAATAATAATAATGTTTCTCAGACCCCATGGTTATACTTCACGGGCCCCTGGAGGCCCTTTGGCCTCACTTTGAGAACGACTTCAAACAAAGATTTCTTGGTCTCTTTATTTTTTGGACTCTTTTTGGTCTTCTTTTTCAGCATGTTCTATGTGTATTTAGAAGGTATAAAATACTAGTCTCTTAATGTAATTGTAAAATGTATAAAGAAGCAAAACATGGTTTTGTTCGAACACCAGCATGTAGAGAGTCCAATCCCCCCTTTAATTTACATCCATGATCATTCTCTCTGAATTTTTCACTAAATAGAAATAACAGAATACTAGTCACTATCCCTACCCCCAATTAAACGAGAGGATTTCGTTTAGCAGTGAATCTCAAAGTGGGGTCAAGGAACGGTGTATGCGATTGTGTTGGAAATCACAACCCACCATTATCAACGTTATTATATTGATGATTCAGTTCATTTAAGTTATTAGACTTGAATAGTAAGGTCCAAACCTTACTTTTTGAATCCAAACCTCAAACAAGTAGGCATTTAAATAATGTTAACTTGGACTTAGTGTGTTCTGTAGATGGAAAGTTCAACAACAACAACAACAACAACAACAACAAAAGCTTGAAACAGCCAACAATATGACATTTAAAAATGAGTCTAATATTTGACTATTTGGATTATGTTCACGAATAAAAATCTGTACTGATGTAATTTATTAGCATTTACAAAACTTATGCTTTACATAAGTTTATTAAGCATTACATAAGCATTTTAGGCGAAAACGGGTGAATGCTTGTAAAATAAACAAGAAAAAAAGAAACATTATATGAGTTTTTCTTTTTTTACTTCCTCCCCATACCCCCCCATAAATTTCACAAAATCTGTCCATTAAAGAGCTTTAATTTGCCTTCCTGAATGTTGGGCTGGAGCATAATGACTCTGTGAACAACGTTTTATTAGGAAAGTCGGTATCTAGCATCTTAACTGTTTCATTTTTGATCGTTTTTGACAGCATTTGACAATAAAGAGCAATATGAGAACGCATAAGAGTACACGAGGAGAAACAACGAATGGACTGATATGAGGAATGTGATAATCCTGTAGGCTGTAAGGGACAAAAATATCCCTGTTGAAAGGGACTTAACGAGGTTTATAATAAGTAAAAATTATATAGGCCTAAAAAAAAAAAAAAAAAAAGTTATAATAAAAAGGTTATAATAGACCGTAAAGGACATTAATTGAACAAGCAACATTACACTACACATGCGTCTTTTACATCATAGTAAAATAATCTTCCATTTTCACTAAACTCTAACCGTGCCTGGTACTAAAAGCAGTTTTATAGAAGAAGTCTTATTTACTCCTTCCAAGGTCCAATGTGTAATACATGCACACTGGTATTTGTATTTTTTGTAAAAAAAAAAAAAAAAAAATCAACAAAACAAAACAAACAAATGAAACAAACAAAACAGAACAAACAAACAAAAAACATCCATAGGAGGTCTGTTTCTTATGAAAAAGGTTTTTTTTATGGCATCATCGTGAGAAAATGAATATTATAGCATATGTCATGATCTCGGTATAGCTATGACGCATTTAAACACCATTCAAAAAATTTGTATAAATTATTTATTTCATATATATATATATATATATATATATATATATTATATATATATATATATGTTCTAACACAAAAAAATCCCCAGGTAGATGTACATGAACTGGTGGCGGTTCAATCTGATTTCTCTAAGCCTCTATCCCAAATACATTTCTAAGCACTGTATTCAAACAGATGAGTTAATGCCGAAATTATGTACAGTATGACCTCGACTTTGAAGACCTTTGTTTTTCATTTCATTAAACATTGGTCCAGTGATACAGTAATGATCCGGTTTTGAGTAAAATAAACAAACAAAAAACCCCACATATGCCTATTAGTATTTAATACATATAATGATATGTAGCTCATAACGCTGGAAGTGAATACAGTAACACATCCTCCACTGCAGAAGCCTGAAACAGACTTGTGTTGGACAAACAACAGGCTCGATAGCTGTTCATCTACACGCTGGTAATACCACAAAACGCCTATTTATTTTTTTTAGCCTAAACTTTTTCAAATCCCAAGCTATCCCAGGTGGACGTGTTATACTTTCAAATATATAACCTGAATAAGGGGTTAACTGTGTGACACGCTCCAATTTCCCAAACCCTACTGAGTAGCCATTACGCCGAATAGCGCAAGCGTGGACACAAATCGTAACCTGTGCCTTAAAACACATATCCAACAGGTTTCCTTTGTTCAGGAACGCTTATTGAACCTTTAAGACTCTGTAGTCACCTTTATACATCGCTGAATTTTGATACGTATACGCGACAATATGCGGACAGGTCTTCTTCAGAGACTCGGCTAATTGTGGCGCGGCGCCAGGAGGTCATTTTGTGTTCATTTGTCGCCCCCAATCGTTGAAAAAAATAGCGCAATTTCCGCCTACAAGGAGGCAGGGCTGGGGGATTTAAGGTGGAACGGAAGAGATATGATTCACGTTCCTACCACAGAAACGGGCCTCATGACTTGCTGAGCATCGCTCTTACGGGTTTATGCTCCACATTAATGTATGTGAAAGATGATACCATGGTGATTTGTCTAATAAAAAAAAAAGGAATCATAGGTCAATTTGCATTAATCTATTATTTATGATGTCATCATGAATCAAATTAAAAAAAGCGAAGATGTAGGGCAAAAACCACCATAACTTTGGTTTAAAAGAAAAATTAAAAAACTATATATTTATATATTTCCCCAAAGCTCACATCTAGTCATACAATAACAAAAGAGCCTCACGTGACAAAGGTATAGCTACGTGACCGGGTGTATTCACCTTGGTCTGTAGCACAGGTGCAAGTAGAAATTAACATTTAAATTGTTTCTGTTTTATTTATGTGTGCTTAGACTATATTTTAGGGGAGGTAAAATGGTAGAGTTTGTTTAGTAAAGAATGTTATCAGTGAAATTGCAATGCAAGGGAGAAGATACATACAAAAACGCTGGTCTGTCAGCGCGCGAGCTGACTGAAAAAAACTAACCCCCCATTTCCCACAATTCCGCACTAATTTATCTATTAATGTCGAAAAATGTACACAATTTCAAGACATTTGGATATAAAAGCCGCTTCTAGTTGAATTTATAAGCTAATTTCAGGGTTTTCACAGCTGGAGAAACAGAATTATTTATTCACGGCCTCCGCGGTGATGCGGTAGCCTACTCTGCAAACCAAAGCCCATGATTTCACTTTTAATTCCATTGGCGATTCATTTTTCATCGTCTTTCTAACATTTTCTTAGGCCCAACAACACGAGACAGACAATATAGAAATATTATGTCAAATATTATAGGCTAACTGTAATAGGCTACATAATCACCAGTTCATACTGGACCATGGAGAGATCCTGAAATGAACGCAGCTACAGAACATCACAAGTCTACTATAGCCCAATATTAACGGTTGGTTGGTTGACTTGGATTGGCACCCTGTCCAGGGTGTACCCCGCCTTGTGCCCGATGATCCCTGGGATAGGCTGCAGGTTCCCCCGCGACCCTGAAAATGAGTAAGTGGTAGAAGATGGATGGATGGTTGGTTGGTTAACTTGGTAACAGGAATATTATAAAAAACTCCATTGCACGGCACTGCTCATCCATCCATGTTGCCTTCACTTCAGCCTTACCTTGGATCATATACATGTTATAGCACACACTCACTAAAACGCACCGTTCCTTGGCATTGGCTTGGCACCATCAAGGGCACACACATCACATGGAAACGTAAATAAACCGTACCTTCACGACTAATCTCACTTACATAATTGAGAATCACTGATTTTAGAGACTTCAAATCTCTGAAAGATCATCAAAAGGTCCAACACACGCATAGGTAAAAGCTACACAGGCCTATTAAAGATACACAACGATGTACCCTGGGTGGTTTCCACCCAACGCCAAGGGAAAATACAGTGTGCTACCTAGATCTCTGATCTGGATTAAATAAACAGGTGCGAAATATCGCACAAATAGTTGAATTGAAGATGGAAGTGCAGTTAGGGACTAGGCTGGATTAGGAAACACACAGGCACGAGGATTTGCAAAGTGCTTTAATGGTTTTGAGCGATGCTTCTGAAATGGAGTGTATTATATTGGTTAACATCTGAACATAATCTGAATGACCCCCGACACCCCCCGGACCTTTAAAACACTCTCTCCAACACTGCCCATCCTCGACTGATCACTTAAGCACTTATTTCTCCATACCCATAGAGGGGGGGTTCTCTCTCTCTCTCCATTAACTAGTTGCGGAGTTAAAACAGGACACACACGTTGCGCCGCGTTTAATACAGCCTAAAAAAAAGAGACATTAACTGATATTAGCACAATAAAACTGCCATCATTTTCGGTGAAAATTTCTACATGACGTGAAGAACCTGTGCGGAGAGGCGGAGTGCTGATTTGGCAAATCTGAAGGCCAAAGGCGCGAGATGAAGCGGGTTTCCGGTTGCGCGCTGCTGCGTGTCAAAACCACAAGTATTCAAGCAAATGTTTTTTTTTTCTCCTCTTCTTCGCAAATGCGAAGACCACGACGAAGGAGGGAGAGTCACTGCTGTCCTCTGTCCTGTTCCAAAAAAAAAAAAAAAAAGATAAAAAGAAAGAACCATTGCGCAAACTGGTAAAAAAAACAAAAAAAAAACAACAAACAAATAAAATAAAATAACAACGGATAAAAATAGCAAAATAGTCTGGATTAATGATAATACTGAGGTTAAGTTGATAAAAAATAAAATAATAAACATTGTGACAGAAGTCCCACTCAGCTTTCACAGGGCCATTTTCAATGCTGGATTTCAAAAAGGTGTTAATGGTTTTAAGTGTTATTTTGAACACACAAAAGAGTCTTATCCATACACAGCCAAACAACAAATAACAAACAAACAAACAAACGAAAATTAGAATTAGAAAATAAACATTTTACCTTTGAAAAAAATGAAAAACTGAGATTAAGAATAGAAAATGAAATAATTTGGAGTAAAAAGGCACGACTCTTGCACAGTGTATACATTGCTGACAGTATAAAGCAGGTTGAAGACCATCAGAAAGAAGAAATAAGCGCGTGTATAAATTTTTTTTGTTTGTTTGTTTGTTTGTTTTCCTTTTAGGAGGGTTACACACGGCATCAGGCTGAACAGGGCAAACAAATGCAACATGCATTATTTAAAAAAAAGAAAAGAAAAAAACCTTTTTACAGTACTGCACAACTCAAAACAGTAACATTCTTCATTTATCAGAACACTTCACTCGATAAGGATGTGCTGCTTAAAATGCGAACAATTTCGTGTACAAACTAAAATGCAAACAAAAACTGTGCATTTAATTAAAAACAATAAAATTAAAAAAACAAAATCTATCAATTGAACCAACACACAAGAAAGTGCTGATTCTAAAGAGTCATAACTTTCTAGATGGTGTGGTGGTGTCATGTTTCAACAGATCAATACCTACAATAGCAATTTCAATCAAAATTTCGTAGAAATTCTAGCCATTTCGCAGGGATTCATATCAGTGAAGTAAGAAAACATGACGTCTAACGAGCAATTCATAACCTTTCCTAAGAGTCAACTCGAATTCTTATAAATCACTTATGAGACCATTTTGTACAGGTGTGGCGTTTCCCCCTGTAAATACCACTCTACCGAACCAAAGGGATTATTTAAACTTCTGGTTCATTATGTGCAAAACGTACAATACACTGCTGACTCGACTGCCAATTTAAAACGTAAAGTTTACAAAACTGGCAAAAGAAATTACACTACTCTACACACAGGACCTCCCCATCCTCCTTTTCTCGAACTCCCCCAATGAACACTGTAGCTAACATTACAGCAATAAGTGTGAATTTGTTTACATGATGCAAGAGGTAAACTATGGGTTTTCTGCCTAGAACAAGCGTACTTGTGACGATACAAATCCATGGGCTGCATTCAATAGTGCCTCATAGTGCTATTGTTGCAGTATGTAACAGACCAAAAAGATCCTTATTTTAAAAAAAAACAAAAAACAAAAGTGCAACAGTTTAAGGTGCTGATGGCCAATGAAAGATCATTCCCGTAACAGATTTTACAGACTTGAAGTGATTGCCATCAATGCTGTTGCTTCTGTTCAGTTCATTAGAACGCCTTTTCATGATGCAAAATTATAGACAAATGATCTCAACCTCCTACAGGTCATTAAACAAAAAAAACAAAACAAAACAAAAAAAACCCCAAAAAAATACACAAAACAAAATACCACCACACACTTGTGTGAAACACTGTAGGAACATGCAATAGTCAGAAGGTGCATTCCTTCGTGAATGTGAATGGAGCTCAGGAGCGTTGTCTTTGCAGTCAGTCTGTTCAGAGGAGGAGAGCCATGATTTCGGAGAATTAATGTGAGAATCAACGTTGTGTTGATTAACGCAATGAAAGCACCTACAAGTGCTGCAGCTTTTAACTAGAGAAACAGATAAAAGACAAGAACCGGTAAGTAGATTTGGATGAAATAAAAGTATATGAGCATGGACAGATGAGAATGAAGCATGGGCAGAAGAGGGGTAAAGTTTACATTAGGGCCAGCGTTAGGTTTAACTGGGGAAGATGAGCAGGGACGGACTGATGAAATGCGCTTTCTGGTAAAGCGTATGAAAAGAAAAAGGACAGGCATTTTTGATGAATTCAGGGTGTGTGACTGGTTCTGCATGGAATAGCTTCACATTTCCTTTTCGTCTGAAGTTGTGAATTCTACAGCAGTTGAAAGCTCCTTTCCTTCTCAGCCTCCGTTCTGAGTGACATCATTCTATATGTCTATGTCCATTCACTGAGCCATGTACACCATCACATTTGCGCACTCTCTCTCTCCCTTTCAATGAAAAGAAAGGCAAAATAACATGAACTAAAAATGCCATGAAGGACATGCATTGAAAAGAAAAAGAAAAAGAAAAAAAAGAAAAAAAATCCATAGCTCCCACAAAGATTTATACATGTTACTGTTTCACCACACTTATGGTCCCACAAAACAGCAAAGAACAAATAAAAAATGAAAATGTAAACGAATGGTGGTTGTAGCTGCTGTAAGGGTGGGCGAGTGCGTTTGGGCACCCCTCCATCAGCGTCCCTCTTTCACCCCTGTTTTGCTCCAGTTTAGGGCAGAATGGTGGTAATGAAATCGTAGAATCTCTTAGAGTACTGCTCCGGGTTCACGGTTGAGATCTCTGCTCCAGCCTAGACAGAGGGGAAATGTAACAGTGATTATACTCCCAATATATTAATTTTCTAACCAATGGAGAATAATATTAGCTTTATACAACAAGCAGCACCCAATCAACAATATCTGGAATGTTTCCATCAAGGTATTCCATACAGCAATGTGTCTAAATCTTAACTAAAACAGATGAGCATTTTCCCTCCAAGCACTATGTGCTCACTATATATACATGCACTCAATTTTCTACTATGATGGGCTTGACCATGCGTCTGTGGTGACGGTTACAGGAAAGCCAACAGCATTTTAAAATGATTTGTCAAGTGTTAGATTTGACATGTTTTTTGTTTCATTCAAAAATTCAGACTTCATAATTTCAACCATTTACGACTTAAATGTTCATTGGCATCCCTAATAAATATGGTTAAGTGATATACTCCAATCAGCCATAAGATTAAAACCACCTGCATAATATTGTGTAATTGTGTAGGTCCTTCTTGTGCCACCAAAATAGCTCTGACGTGTGGAGGCATGGACTCCACAAGACCTCTGAAGGTGTGCTGTAGTATCTGGAATAAAGCAGCAGATCCTTTAAGTCCTGTAAGTTGTGAGGTGGGGCCTCCATGGATCAGACTTGTTTGTCCAGTACATCAACACAGATTCTCGATCAGATTGAGATCTGGGGAATTTGGAGACCAAGTCAACACCCTGAGCTCTCTGTCGTCTGTCTCAAACCATTCATGATCAATTTTTGCAGTGTGGCAGGACGCATTATTCTGCTGAAAAACGCCACTGCAACTAGGGCATACCGTTGGAATTAAGGGGTGTACTTGGTCTGCAACAGTGTTTAGGTAGGTGGTACGTGTCAAAGTAACTTCCGCATGAATACAAGGACCCAAGGCTTCCCAGCAAATCATTGCTCAGAGCATCACACTGCCTCCACCGGCATTCCTTCTTCCCATAGTGCATCCTGGTGCCCTCACTTCCCAAGGTAAGCGACGAGCACACACCCGGCTGTCCACATGATGTAAAAAATGAATTAGACCAGGTCACCTTCTTCCATTACTTCGTGGTCCAGTTCTGATGCTCATGTGTACATGTAGGTGATTTCAGCGGTGAACAGGGGTCAGCATGGGTATTCTGACTTGTCTGCAGCTACAGTGGTGTGAAAAAGTGTTTGCCCCCTTCCTCATTTCCTGTTCCTTTGCATGTTTGTCACACTTAATTGTTTCGGAACATCAAACCAATTTAAAAAATAGTCAAGGACAGCACAAGTAAACACAAAATGCAATTTGTAAATGAAGGTGTTTATTATTAAAGATGAAAAAAAATCCAAATCATCATGGCCCTATGTGAAAAAGTGATTGCCCCCCTTGTTAAAACATATTATAACTGTGGTTGTCCACACCTGAGTTCAATTTCTCTAGCCACACCCAGGCCTGATTATTGCCACACCTGTTCACAATCAAGGCATCACTTAAATAGGAGCTGCTTGACACAGTAAGGTCCACCAGAAGATCCTTAAAAGCTACACATCATGCCGAGACCCAAAGAAATTCAGGAACAATTGAGAAAGAAAGTAATTGAGATCTATCAGTCTGGAAAGGGTTATAAAGCCATTTCCAAAGCTTTGGGAATCCAGCGAACCACAGTGAGAGCCATTATCCACAAATGGCGAAGACATGGAACAGTGGTGAACCTTCCCAGGAGTGGCCGGCCGCCCAAAATTACCCCAAGAGCGCAGCGACGACTCATCCAAGAGGTCACAAAAGACCCCACAACAACGTCAAAAGAACTGCAGGCCTCACTTGCCTCAGTTAAGGCCAGCGTTCATGCCTCCACCATCAGGAAAAGACTGGGCAAAAATGGCCTGCATGGCAAAGTTCCAAGGAGAAAACCACTGCTGAGCAAAAAGAACATCAAAGCTCGTCTCAATTTCTCCACAACACATCTTGATGATCCCCAAGACTTTTGGGACAACATTCTGTGGACCGATGAGACAAAAGTGGAACTCTTTGGAAGGTGTGTGTCCAAGTATATCTGGCGTAGAAGGAACACTGCATTTCATAAAAAGAACATTATACCAACAGTAAAATATGGTGGTGGTAGTGTGATGGTCTGGGGCTGTTTTGCTGCTTCAGGACCTGGAAGACTTGCCGTGATAAAAGGAACTATGAATTCTGCTGTCTACCAAGAGATCCTGAAGGAGAATGTCCGACCATCTGTTCGTGTACTCAAGCTGAAACAAACTTGGGTTCTGCAGCAGGACAATGATCCTAAACACACCAGCAAGTCCACCACCGAATGGCTGAAGAAAAACAAAATGAAGACTTTGGAGTGGCCTAGCCAAAGTCCTGACCTGAATCCTATTGAGATGTTGTGGTATGACCTTAAAAAGGCCGTTCATGCTCGAAAACCCTCTAATGTAACTGAATTAGGACAATTCTGCAAAGATGAGTGGGCCAAAATTCCTCCAGGACGCTGTAAAAGCCTCATTGCACGTTATCGCAAACGCTTGGTTGCAGTTGTTGCTGCTAAGGGTGGCCCAACCAGTTATTAGGTTTAGGGGGCAATCACTTTTTCACACAGGGCCATGATGGTTTGGATTTTTTTTCACCTTTAATAATAAACACCTTCATTTACAAATTGCATTTTGTGTTTACTTGTGTTGTCCTTGACTATTGTTTAAATTGGTTTGATGTTCCGAAACACTTAAGTGTGACAAACATGCAAAGGAACAGGAAATGAGGAAGGGGGCAAACACTTTTTCACACCACTGTACGTAACGCCATACACAGCAGGCTGTGATGCATCTGATACCTTTCCATCACAGGGAGCATTAACTTTCATACCAGGATCTGGATCATACCAGACAGGCTAGCTTTCGCTCCCTACATGCATCAATGAGCCTTGGGCACCTATGACCCTCTTGCTGATTGTCCTTCTTTGGACCACTTTTGGTAGGTACTAACCACCGCAGACCGGGAAAAAGACCTGCCGTTTTGGAGGTGCTCCGACCCAGTCCCTTCTCAAAGTCGCCCAGATCCTTACGCTTGGCCATTTTTCCTTCTTCCATCATGTCAACATGAACTGACTGTTCACTTGCTGCCCAATATATCCCACTCCATGACAGGTGCCATTGTAATCATATAATCAAGGTTATTCACATCGGCTGTCACTGGTTTTAATGTTATGGCTGATCGGTGTACTTGTGTTCTAATGTTAGTTGACTAAAGTCAAGCATACACTGATGGAACTGATTTCATATTAATGAACCCCAACGCTTTCCCCACTTCCCCATGTGGAGAAGGTGTCAACATTGGTGAACTCAAAATACCTAGGCAATTGTCAATCATGCCAGATTTACATGCCCCTGGAATTATGGCAGTGGGATTCAAATTAGCCCTAGTTTTTTCAGAGGAAACAGGCCTAAACTTCCTGTGCTGTCTGAAAAAGTTCCTGGGATCATGCAGTGAAAATGTGCCGATTATGTTTCCTATATTACTTGCTTACCAATGGAGCACAGGGCCGACACAATAGTGAATAATAAAATAAGCACTCACTCCATGCTTGACTGTTTTAGCTGCATGAGCTGCTTTCTTCTTGGCATCATAATGTTGCAGTATGTCAATCACAGCCATGAAGTAGACTTCCTTCCGAGGAGAGTCTTAAAAATAAACAAAATACCAGAACCAATTAAAATTTCAGGAACTTAATCCGTGGTAAATATGTCAAGAGGAAGGTAGGCGAATCAGTTCCTATACACGTCCTGTACTGTATTAGTTAATCACATTGTTCGCCTGTTATTTGACAAGGTCTGCAATGATTCATTTATTTTTTTTGTACAAATGCACTACTGCTCTGTTAAAGGCTGCCAAATGTGTCAAAGCGCCAATGTTAATCCATAATATATATACTCAGTGCCCAACCTATAAGTACATCTAACTCGCAGCTACAGTAAATGACCAATTTTTGGAGTATATGTGCCAAATAGATTAACTTTATACAAAAACCTGCTATTATGCAATCATTGACACTCTCCCATCAATTGATGCTGTAGCAAAAGTGTGATATTGTAGAAGAGTGTTATGTAATGAAAAGTTTTTTTCTATCTTAACGTTAACCTTAATTTTTAAATAAAGCATACTTAAGTAGTATGAATTAGCTGAATGAGTTAAGCAATATCATACAATAGTGCAGTTTTACTGAACATGACTGTGATTCGGCTGTAGGTAACAGGTCCATAAACAAGTTCAATAAACAAAAAATGAATATTGACGATGTGACATTTCGGACACAATATGGCCAAATGTTCACGAAGAAGCCACGCGCTCATTTTCTAGCATGTTGGTTAGCTGTCTACATGTACGGCATTTGGCAGACGCTCTTACCCAGAAAGACTTGCACATTTAAATCATTTGTACAGGGCCTTGCTCAGGGGCCCAGCAGTGGCATTTGAACTCATGATCTTCCGATCAGTAGTCCAACATCTTAACCACTGAGCTACCCCTGCCCGGTTTCTAGCTGGCTCACACGGATTTGTATATATTCCTGTTAAAGTTGCTTCCCTTAAAATTGGTGTCCCTATTTCCATTTTATCTTCATCTGACAAGCTTTCCTATTTTAAGCCAAAAGTTATGTTCTTGAAAAGTAATTGTTTGCCATGTCTGCTGAGGATGTCGCTAACACTACTGTCGTAACAGTTTTGAACTAGGAAGTGGAAATTTTAAGTTGCAAACACATACGAGTGGAGTGATGCACAGTGAAACGTCCCAGTGAGGTTACCAATCAAATCAGTGAACCGGAACTAACTGTTGGATAAAATAATAAATACCCTTTTGTCCAAGCATCTTAAATGTAACTTATTCATATACAACTGTAATTTGTTCATGTTTTTAATAGTGCAATTCAATCCTGAAATGAGCTGATTAATTATGCAGTTTACCAGCAAAGAAATAATCAGAACCTGATTAATACCATTAAGGGCAAGATAATTCACTAAGAATATGAAAGCGTGTGTGTTAAAAGGAGGGGTGGAAGATATGCAGCCTGGAGCTGGGGATCATTGTTGAAAGTCATGCTTTAGTAGGTATATTAAATGCACTAATGAAAGTGCACATAACTAGTGTCACTGCATAACACAATAACAGAATGTCACCATCTCCACTCACTGTCGTGACTTTTAATTGCGTAGACATCAATAGTAGGGTCAAAGTCTCCTGGTGAAAGGGGTTTGGTGCTGTCCAGAGTGTTGCTGGGGCTGTCTGGAGGTGTTCCAACAATCCCTCCATCACTCTCTCCTTCATCATCTCCTTCATTATCTTCACTTTCCACTTCCTCCTGCTCTGCTCTCTCCACATCATGGATCCCCACCAACAGACTGTAGTCCATGAGCTTCAACAGTGCCAGGAACTACAAGCACCAAGATTAACGATCAAAAATCATATATAAAGTCAAGACTACTTGAAAAATGGTTTAGGAGAAATTTTAATCTGCTTTGAAAGTGTGCATGTAGAGGGTGTTTATATTAAAAAACATTGCATTTACCTCCACATCCTTCCTAAGCTTCTCAAGAAATATCTTTTTATTTTCCTCATCAATGTATATTTTCTGTCCATCGTTGATGAAGTCATTATCCTTGTATGTAGGCAGCTCCTTTGCCTTAGAGCAAAATAAATAAAATAAAAAAATAGCAGAACATTCAATGTGCAAACATACACTAACAGTCAAAAGGTTGGACACATCTGCTCATTGAAAAGAATTTCCCACTACTCTAATAGTAATGAAGACATTAACAGAATGAAACACGTGGCATTATGAAATGACCAAACGTAGTGTTCAAATCAAAGCGGTGATTCTTAATAACAATTCTCCTTAACAGTATTCCTAATGAAGCTTTGCAAACTCTTCACAACCATCTTCATGACGAAGATTCACCAAGAGGCCTTTCTTAATATTTTCAAATTCGCCGAGCTCTTATTGGGTATTCAAAATTAAAACCACCTGCTTGGGGAAACAAATGAATTTAAAGTAAAAGCTACTTGCTTTAAGTTCTGTGTACATTTTCATTCAAAATACATTTATATGCGTGCATTAACGTCATGAATTACATCGGTTCTAGAAATACACTTCAAACCTCTGTCCAAACACCTTCACAACAGTAAAAATATGCATTTAATCCAATGTGTGCAAACATTTAACTGGTACTGTAGGGGTAAGTGAGCCAGATAAAATATCACAATATTTGAAAAACTTTGACTCTTTATTGACCAAATTGAAATCAAACAAAATTCACGGCATCTTTTAAATAAACCATGGAGCAGAAGAAAACATGTTCTTAAAATGATATCCACATAAATCACTCCACACTCATTTTCCAAAGTTGCTCTTCATTGTCTGTTGTATGGATTGGAAAAACTAACAGGTGCTTTGTGGACTTGATGGACATGGTTTGTGTTCATGGCATTGCTCTGGAGTTGCGATGGGTTTTTGATCAGACACAGTGTACAACTTTGTAAAACAAAGACAGTTTGCAGATCTCTTCTAGCTAATAAATTAATGTGTGTTGTTTTTATACTAGTATATCATCTACAACCTCATCAGTACACCTGTTTTCACTGATATTAGAAACAAGAAATTTATTCTGCAACCTAAAACGCATTAAACAACATTATAATCATTAAACATCCATATAACCAGCCCTTTATTCACTGCATGTGTAATACATGCTATATCTTTTACTCAGTACCTCCCTAGAGGGAGCTGTGGAGTCGTGAAAGACAGGCCTGCTACAGAACTTCCTTATTCACAAACATTTAAGGGAAGTTTATATACTGAGAAGTAGACGTTTCACTTCCTGTTCACAGGAGGATACAAAATTAGAGAAAGCACTTTTGGAATTTTTAAATGCATAATTTTTTCATATGTCTTTTATATAATGAAATGAATTAGTTGTCAATTACAGTGAAAAAATAGCAGAACGGTATATTATTCAAAAGTAAACAAAGTGCAACAGGTAGAACCGTGTAAGCAGCAATACCATCCTTAACACTCAATCAGAGAATCACAATGTTACTATAAAGTGCCTGGAGTTTACACAGTACTGCTTCACTGAAAAGAAAGCAACTGAAATGAGAGCTGTCAAACTAAACCTCTACGTGTAGCCTACCAGAGTACTAACAGACCGAGTCTGTGACCAAATCTGCTTTTGGAAGTTATTAACACCACAATGGTAGCAAGGTAAGACATGATGCCTTTTTACCAAGGAGATTACAATTTTACTAGACTGGCAGTGATGCTTTCCTCTGGGTTAAACATAAGGTACTGATAAAAGCACTCATAACGCTGTTTTGAAAAACTCCCAAATGCACTATGGGTACTACAAGGCGCTAATCATTGCAGAAAATTATTGTGTGTGACTGAGAGAGAGATCACAGTTCATTTATAAGTTGGGTTTAAGCTCTCTCGGACAGCT
Source organism: Ameiurus melas (assembly GCA_012411365.1). NCBI lineage: Eukaryota > Metazoa > Chordata > Actinopteri > Siluriformes > Ictaluridae > Ameiurus > Ameiurus melas. The sequence continues at coordinate 8,506,182 of CM022771.1, read as the reverse complement.
GTGGCATTGATGGGATTTGAACTTGCAATCTCTTAACAAGGGCAAAGCATCCAGCTGCCCCACTCTGGGCTCTCGGTCAGCGAACTGTAAATCTGCTCCTATCTGAAGCAACTGTAAAATCATGTTACTGACATAATGTAACTTTTTAAATCGCAACTACTTACATTTATAACTGATGGTTCTGTTGTTTGAGTAAAGCCCTGATTTATTAAACTACTGGTAAATTTAGTAAAAGCAGCTCATTTTATTGGTCATAATTTTTCCACCACAATATCATTACCACTGACAAAAATAATCATTTGTATCAAACTGGCTGTCGGATCAGTGTATAATGCCTGCTATTTGCATATAAGAGAGAACAGGATGATTAAAAGGATAGATAAATGCTAAATAATGGAGAAGCAATCAGTTTGTGTGTGCGCGAGTACATACTTTGTACGTGAGGGTGTGTGTTTGTCTTGAATAGCCATTTTGGCATCAGTGAAGGCCTTACACAATCCTATGAGAGCCCAGGGATACAACAGGGATTAGATGCAGTGTGTGTGGGAGAATAACAGGATTAAAATAGAAGTCTGGTCAAAAAAAAAAAAAAAAAAACTGACTTATTTCAAATCAACCTTTATCCTTCTACATTCATCAGAAGTGTACATAAAGGCATATCACACAGATTTCGATGCAACTGATCATATTAACATCAGTCCGTAACACCACCATATGATTCTATGAAACCTATATGTATTTTTTAGAGAAACCAAATAAAAACTTAACAATAAATGTAAATATTTGCAAGCAGCACATCACAATATTTTTATTGTATATTCTATATATTAAAAATATAAGAATATAATATAATATATAATAAAATTATTTATTTAATCAATATTATATTTATTAAATGTCAAAATGATAATCCAAAATTTTTTTAATAAATTTGAAATTAAACACAACATTATTACATTAAGATTATACAACATATTATTACTTCTCTGATAATCTAAATATAATATTTTAGTTAATATTAACTGTTATATTATCATTATCATAATATTGTTTGGGGTTAATATCAAAACATCAATTGTTTCAAAATGAGAAAAGGATTGCAAGAAAAATTTAAAAAAAAAAATTAATGAAGGAAGAGTGGCAGCATACTGTATGTTTATAGACTGAACAGTTGCTACTCTTGATTATGATTGGTGAGGAATTTTTTTAATAAAGAAGTTTGAATTAAACCCACCCTGTAGTCTTAGCATTATTATTAATTTACTCCGCACGAAACCGCTGTGTCTACATGAGCAGGTGCAAGTACAGGTTATTTTGCGGGATCAATAAAAGATGGCGGTTTGTGAGATTGGAAGTTGAAGCAGATGTTCAGTGTTACTCTTCATCATAATAGCTTTTCTATAGTATTTTCACACTTGTTCGGTTGACTGAGGAAATGAAAAGCAGTGTGAAAGTAACTGTTGCTCGGTGTAGATGCATTTTCGACTTCCTGTAGTTTTTACCCCGACAACTCTGAACAGGTCACTCGCACCAGTGTGAATAAATATTTATTCACAGTCGCACAAAATACTTTTCAGTCACAAATGCGAGTGAAATGGTGGCACTATAGAGCCCCGAGTTTATCTGCAAAGTTTTTTCCTCGTTCGGCATGAGGAAGTTTAATGTCCCCGACAACCTCTGTAGTGCCATTTAGCATCGTGGCAGTTTCAGGAAACTGGCAGATCGAGGGCTAAAATGCTAACTCTGTTTCAGGGTTTTGGCATTACAAAATGATGTCATCCCTGCGCCACTCAATGTGATTGGCTGTAAGTGTATGAAGCGCTTGATTTGATCTGTAGCGGAGTTTTCTATTTCTATTCATTTTCATCTAAGGACGAACTTTAAACGTCAATATCGCAGTCAATCATGTTCCTTTAATCGTGGGCAGTCAAAATCATAATCGCGATCTATATTCGAATAATTGTGCAGCCCTAGATAAAACCCAATTTAGCAATTATTTGATATCCATGAGAACAGAGTATATTTGTTCCTTTTTAGATCAAAAGATCACAATGGTTAAACAATAAAGACAATTTTTCTTTGCTCATAACTGCCAATATTAGTGGAGGGCACGCTACACTTGTATCTTCTTCTAGGCAAGTTCATTACAGCAAAGTTTTGAAAAACTTCTTAATTACTGCCCCAACACTGGATAAGTGCATTTTCAGGCATGTAGCTATTTTTTTTATAGCAATTGCTTAATTTGTAAACATTGACACGCTTTGGTCTTATTTGATATGTATATTCTCTCTTCACTCCCATTTGATGAATGATAAAGGGAATTTGGCCTGTGTCGCTTCATATTCATACCCCAGTAAAACAGGAAGTCACGAATGACTGCTGGACGAGTTCCAAAACACTTGGATGAACTTCAAGTAAAATATAAATGGTAACATCCTTCAATTACAGGGCATCCGGAAAGTACTCACGGCGCTTTACTTTTTCCACATTTTGTTATGTTACAGCCTTATTCCAAAATGGATTAAATTCATTATTTTCCTCAAAATTCTACAAACAATACCCATAATGACAACCCGAAAGAAGTTCGTTTGAAATCTTTCCAAAATTATTTTAAAAAAAGCACATGTAAATAAGTATTCACAGCCTTTGCTCAATACTTCGTTGAAGCACCTTTGGCACCAATTACAGCCTCAAGTTTTTTTTGAGTATGATGCTACAAGCTTGGCAAACCTATTTTGGGGCTGTTTCTCCCATTCTTCTTTGCAGGACCTCTCAAGCTCCATCAGGTTGGATGGGGAGCGTCGGTGCACAGACATTTTCAGATCTCTCCAGAGATGTTCAATCGGGTTCAAGTCTGGGCTCTGACTGGACGTTCACAGATTTGTCCTGTAGCCACTCCTTTGTTATAGTGGGCGGTTGTGGTGGTTGTGGCCAGTTGGTAGAGCGGGCTGTCCACTAATCGTAGGGTTGGCTGTTCGATTCCTGGCCCAGGTGACTCCACATGCCGAAGTGTCCTTGGGCAAGACCCAAGTTGCTCCCGATGGCAAGTTAGCGCCTTGCATGGCAGCTCTGCTACCATTGGTGTGTGAGTGTGTGTGTGTGAATGGGAGAATGAGACAATGTAAAGCGCTTTGGATAAAAGCGCACATTTACCATTTGTTATCTTTGCTGTGTGCTTAGGGTCGTTGTCCTGTTGGAAGATAAACCTTCACCTCAGTCTGAGATCCAGAGCGTTCTGGAGCAGGCTTTCATCAAGGATGTCTCTGTACATTGCTGCATTCATCTTTCCCTCAATCCTGACTAGTCTCCCAGTTCCTGCCACTGAAAAACATCACCACAGCATGATGCTGCCACCACCATGCTTCACTGTAGGGATGGTATTTTCCAGGTGATGACTTGTGCCTTGTTTCCTCCTGACATGATGCTTGCCATTCAGGCCAAAGATAATCTTTGTTTCATCATGGTCTGAGAGTCCAGAAACTCCAGGCGGGCTGTCATGTGCCTTTTACTGAGGAGTAGCTTCTATCTGGCCACTCAACCATACAGGCCTGATTGATGGAGTTCTGCAGAGATGGTTTTTCCTTCTGGAAGGTTCTCCACTCTCCACAGAGACACGCTAACGCTGGCCACCTCCCTGACAAAGGCCCTTCTCCCCCGATCGCTCAGTTTGGCCAGGCGGCCAGCTCTAGGAAGAGTACTGGTGGTTCCAAACTTCTTCCATTTAGAGATGATGGAGGCCACTGTGCTCATTTTGACCTTCAATGCTGCAGAAATGTTTCTGTACCCTTCCCCAGATCTGTGCCTCGGCATTCATGGCATTCATGGCTTGGTTTGTGCTCTGACATGCATTGTTAACTGTGGGACCTTATATAGACAGGTGTGTGCCTTTCCAAATCATGTCCAATCAACTGAATTTACCACAGGTGTATTCCAATCGAGTTATAGAAACATCTCAAGAATGATCCGTGGAAATAGGATGCACCTGAGCTCAATTGTGAGTGTTCTGGCAAAGGCTGTGAATAATTATGTACGTGTGCTTTTTTTGTTTATTTTTTATAAAATATGGAAAGATTTAAAAAAACTTCTTGGACATTGTCATTATGGGGTATTGTTTGTAGAATTCGAGGAAAATAATGAATTGAATCCATTTTGGAATAAGGCTGTAACATAACAAAATGTGGAAAAAGTGAAGCGCTGTGAATACTTTCCGGATGCATGGTCCATTCTGTTCAGAAGGAGATTTTATTTATTTATATATATATATATATATATATATATATATATATATATATATATATATATATATATATATATATATATATATATACACACACACACACACACACACACACACACAGTGAGGGAAAAAAGTATTTGATGCCCCGCTGATTTTGTATGTTTGCCCACTGACAAAGAAATGATCAGTCTATAAATTTAATGGTAGGTTTATTTGACAGACAGAATAACAACAAGAAAATCCAGAAAAACGCATGTCAAAAATGTTATAAATTGATATACATTTTAATGAGGGAAATAAGTATTTGACCCCCTCTCAATCAGAAAGATTTCTGGCTCCCAGGTGTCTTTTACACAGGTAATGAGCTGAGATTAGGAGCACACTCTTAAAGGGAGTGCTCCTAATCTCAGCTTGTTACCTGTATAAAAGACACCTGTCCACAGAAGCAATCAATCAATCAGATTCCAAACTCTCCACCATGGCCAAGACCAAAGAGCTCTCAGAGGATGTCAGGGACAAGATTGTAGACCTACACAAGTCTGGAATGGGCTACAAGACCATTGCCAAGCAGCTTGGTGAGAAGGTGGCAACAGTTGGGGTGATTATTCGCAAATGGAAGAAAAACAAAAGAACTGTCAATCTCCCTCGGCCTGGGGCTCCCTGCAAGATCTCACCTCGTCGAGTTGCAATGATCATGAGAACAGTGAGGAATCAGCCCAGAACTATACGGGAGGATCTTGTCAATGATCTCAAGGCAGCTGGGACCATAGTCACCAAGAAAACAATTGGTAACACACTACGCCGTGAAGGACTGAAATCCTGCAGCGCCCGCAAGGTCCCCCTGCTCAAGAAAGCACATATACATGCATGTCTGAAGTTTGCCAATGAACATCTGCATGATTCAGAGGACAACTGGGTGAAAGTGTTGTGGTCAGATGAGACCAAAATTGAGCTCTTTGGCATCAACTCAACTCGCCGTGTTTGGAGGAGGAGGTTTGCCTATGACCCCAAGAACACCATCCTCACCATCAAACATGGAGGTGGAAACATTATGCTCTGGGGGTGTTTTTCTGCTAAGGGGACAGGACAACTTCACCACATCAAAGGGACGATGGATGGGGCCATGTACTGTCAAATCTTGGGTGAGAACTTAGTTCCCTCAGCGAAGGCATTGAAAATGGGTCATGGATGGGTATTCCAGCATGACAATGACCCAAAACACATGGCCAAGGCAACAAAGGAGTGGCTCAAGAAGAAGCACATTAAGGTCCTGGAGTGGCCTAGCCGGTCTCCAGACCTTAATCCCATAGAAAATCTGTGGTATGGAGGGAGCTGAAGGTTCGAGTTGCCAACGTCAGCATCGAAACCTTAATGTCTTGGAGAAGATCTGCAGAGGAGTGGGACAAAATCCCTCCTGAGATGTGTGCAAACCTGGTGGCCAACTACAAGAAACGTCTGACCTCTGTGATTGCTACAAGGGTTTTGCCACCAAGTACTAAGTCATGTTTTGCAGACAGGTCAAATACTTATTTCTCTCATTAAAATGCAAATCAATTTCTAACATTTTTGACATGCGTTTTTCTGGATTTTTTTTGTTGTTATTCTGTCTCTCACTGTTCAATTAAAATTATAGACTGATCATTTGTTTGTCAGTGGGCAAACGTACAAAATCAGCAGGGGATCAAATACTTTTTTCCCCCTCACTGTACAGACTGTTTGCATTTTCTTAGAATTCTGTAAATCTAACTTCAATTAAGGTTTATATATTTTCAGTGTGTGATTCAGCACAGATACATTTCCCCCACAAACATAAGCAATCATTAAAAGAATTTCAAAAGAGCATGTGTCTTAACCTCAATCACCATGATGCTGCTCTGAACAATCTGAACTTCAACATAATTCTGGGAATATACTCTCCAGCAATAAATCATGATCCTACTGCCCTATTTTTATTTCCATGTCTGAAGTAACAATATATCTGCACATGACTATCATAGACCTATCTTGGTGAGAGAAGAAGTCAAGAACTTTGGGCTCTCTGTCTTGCACAAAACATGCATGATGTAAAACTGAAAATTTTTAGAAAAATAGCTCCTTGCAAAACACAGCTAACTCACCTTGACCACACTAAACACAGGCTTGTGCCAGAAGGCAGGTTTTACATTTGTTTCCTCCTTTGTTATTTCATAATAATGACTAACAGAGCATGAAGCAAAAATAGAAATAATGAAAAATATCTATAGCTTATCGCTCCTACAAGAACAATCCCAAACGAAGCAAGACAAGATTTACAAAATAAAAACTCAGAGAACTTAGGAATACAAGAAATGTGAAGAGAAAAAAAAAAAAAAAAAAAATTAATGGGAAGAGAAGTTTTCTTTTCTTTGGTCAAAGAGTCAAACACAGTAGATTATTTATAATCTAATCTTTTGCAAATCCTTTCAAACAATTAAAATGACAAAGGGCATGTTTTCACCTGGTCATTTCATGCGTTTTCTCTGATCAGACAGCTATCTGATTTGTTAAAACGGTTCCACTTACACTTAATGTGTTTCAGTTAAAGGGATATGAATCCAATCTATTCTCACGCAAAATGCAAATACACATTTCGGCTGCACTGAAATGGCAGCCACCATTATTTTCCTCTTTTTGGGTTTGTGAATGCAGTCGAAAAGAAAAATTTTAATGTTTGCTACAATGCTTATGCGACAAAAAGACAGCACTTATTCTGTGCAGCATTTTTGAAAACCCAGCGAGATATCTGGATGATACCTGGATGAGTCAACACCGGTGGAAAAATATAGAGCTGGGTTCTTTCACGGAACAAGACTGGCTATCCAGTTTCTGGATGGGGCACCGGACCTTCCATTAACTTTGTGTCAGCCTGCAAAGCAATTTAATGAGGAGGCACACTCATCTCCATCAGGCTATACCGGTCCGTACTTCCGTTTGGGAGGAGAAAAGTGCTGACGCATGTTGTTTCAACAACCAGATGCATTTAGACTTGTCCAGTTTCGTCTGGAATGCGAACCAGACCGCCTCCTGAAGTGGTTTGTGCGATCGGATTTTAATCAGTCAGTCTCGAATGCGTTTCGGAAGGCATTTAACACCTGGTCGTTTCACAATCGGATAGCTATCCGATCAGAGAAAATGCCTGAAATGACCAGGTGTATACAGGCCCAAACAGCGGTTGCTGCGTCGCTTGTTTTATTATGCGTCGCTTGTTTTATATTTTTATTACGCTTGCAGTTTTATGCATTCAATCGCTACCTGATCTGCACTGCAGATGCATAAACATACAACAGCGGATGAGGTTTCAAATTTTCTTGAAGCTTTTTACTTTAAAAAAATATTTGTTTATGACTGAAATCTTTGCTGGTCACATTGCCAAAGTATAACAATACTGATAAGGAAAGTTAGCAACCATACTAAAGAATATATAAACCACTAATAAACGGCAAATTAATACAAAATGTCAGATTCCATTGAGAATAATTAAGACTGTATGTTACATTTTTCAAAGAACTGGATATTAACGGCATTCTGCTTTAACATCATTACCTTCTCCTTGTCACTGGCCTCCCTCGCAACAGTAGATCCCTTAGAAAGGAAAAGATCTCGTCAGTTCATAGTTTAGTCATCAAATTATCAACCAACATTCATCGCTCTTCACCTCCCATCACATACCTTCAAGTCGTATTTCTTATAGACAGACAGCCGGTGGCTGAAGACATTGCGTGTGACAATCATATAGGTTTCATCTCCGTCTACGGTGATGCGGTACATGCCCAGAAACTGAGGCAGCAGTGTGGTACCGTGACATTCCACAATAAACTATGAAAAAGAAAGCACACAACTAATGAAAAAAGCATGATTGATATAACTAAAGCACATATGCAACACTTAATAATACATTTTATTTACACAGCACACTTTCATACTCAAGGTCATTTTATAGAGAAATAAGGAGCAAGGAGAGCTAGGAACATGAGAAGTGATCGTGTTAAGAGAAACGGTTTTCTTTTAGCTGGTTCTTGAAAGAGAACAGAGAAGAAAAGTGAGTGATTGAGGAAATGAGTTCCAGAACCTGGAGGCCACAGAGCTGAAAGATCTGTCGCCCCCACACAGGCCAGTTTGGCTTTAGGAACCATCAGTAGATAAATCTCTAAACTTGAACAAGCTGCAATCTTTCCCCAGACTGCTCTAAACGTGGGTCTCTAATGTGTGTGTGTGTGTGTGTGTGTGTGTGTGTGTGTGTGTGTGTGTGCGCGCATGCTCAACAACAAAAACATGCTCAATAACGAAAAGCATCTCAGTTAAAGCAATATAAAACCCTTTAATATATATTTACGTGTAATTCAGCGCTGAAGACGTTCAGTACGCATGTGCCTGTGTGTGTGCACGTATACCTGGTGATATTTTTTAAGGATGTTGTGCATCTCGGCTACGTCCTCACTGCTGATGGTTTTAATGACGTATCTCTTGTCATAGGAGGTGTGGAAGCGGGCACCACTACGACCCTGAGCCTCACTAACAAGAGGTGCGCTGCGGGTCAGAGAGTTCTACACGTAAACACGCAAAACACAGGGAGACAAAAATCAATTTTAATGCTTGCACACAGCACACAGCAAATTACAATATTTTAAAAACACACTTTATTCAGCTCACTGGCTAATTATTTCATCCTCGATGAGCTGAGGGAGGTGTGATACAATAAAGCAGAAAAAGCTACCAAAATTCCACACAAGGTTTAAATCAGCCCCGTGTTTTCTCTAAGAAATAAACAGTGGGTCAGCATGTAGTGACAGCATGTGATCGGTTGTGGAAGTGAATGTGAAACAACCCGAGGTGGTTATGCAACCGCCGACCCCCCAAGTTTAGCCTTATAACGAAGCATATTCTAAAGTAGCCAAAGAGCAGAATACCTACATTACCGGATATTTTAATTGTTCTTTGTGGAAGTAAAAAACAAAAACAAACAAAAAAATTTAAATACCTTCCCTTTGCCTAAAGCACAGCGATTAGCACTGTTCACCAATAAGACAATGTTTTCTTTCACGTGAGAGTAAGAGACACACAGGAAACGATATTAAGCACACTGGATGTACGTGGGTGGCTGAGACGTAAAAAGATCGCCCTGAAATTACGCCGTCATTACGTGGAATAAATGGTCCATTTTACGACAGCAGATTGAGGGGTTAATGACTAAATTACAACTCATTAATCATGGGTTTTTCCTCAAGGAGGACTGAATCTACCCAGATGACATGAACAGCCCACTGCTTGCAATATGAATGGGGCAGTGTGTAACACCCAATATGATAGCTGTACTACACAGGCCAAAGTCCTGCACCACATAAAAAAAATAGTAAAAAAAGTGCCGATTGGCATGCTGGCAAAGATGTTAACGAAAATGCCTGGTATATTAGATTCTTTCACTGACGCACGAGTAGGTACGTTTGTAATGTAGATTTTTTTTTGTCAGGTGGTGAAGCAGCTGGAGCAACCTGACAAAATATGGCTTTTTTCATGTCATCAGGACTAAAGACAATTTTACAGTCATTTCAAATCAGTCTTCGAAACATTATCTTGTTGATCCATTTCTGGTATTCGGGTCTCTCCCCATTCAAGGAGATAGGGGCGTTGTCTTATGGCTGAAAATAACTTCTGGGGAGTGTCACCAAGATGTCAGCCAAGTCAGACTTTACCAAGGACTTTAAATCTACTTTATACTGTTTAGTAGAAATACTGTAAGGTTAAACTTCTGTGCTGTTCACATTCCCCCTTCTCCAACTGTATAACGTTCAGACCTAAACTCTGGACAATATTGTAAAAATTATTTTGTTTTTGCAGAATATGTGAATATAAGGAAAAGGAAAGCTCAAGACTTAATTCATTTCATAAATTGATAAACTAAAATAAGAAACATGGTCATGCAACACCAACTTTCAAAGAAAAAGGAAATTTGAATAACATGGCAGATGAGTAACTGAAGACCTTTTCCTGCAGCCCATTTATCGCACTTGCTCACTACCAACTACTTAAAAGGAAACTTTAATAATTGGTAATGACAGAACTCTGAACCCTTTTCCAGTGCAGTGACTATATCTAACTCCAAAATGCTCATTGTGCCCCGGTGCTCAAAAGTTCGTTTTTCGTCTGGACAGTGGCGCACAGAAGTTCAATATCCTCATGCTTCTGGCCAGAAATGAGTGCAAAAGATGCTCACTATGTGGCTTGACCTTCAGAGTCTGAGGCTGATACTACAGAATAACTCACAATAACCATGATATACTCAGAAAGGTGCATCTGGATAATGATGACTTGTCATCACAGACCCCATGTCTAACTTCATCACATTATGAACATACCTGGAAGTCCTGGTCATCAATGCTGAACCTTTCTCTCAAATTACGGAAAACGAGAGGGCAGTACTCCTTGAATTTAAAGTGGCTTGGCATATTCTCCCTGAAAGCAAAAATGATAAAGGTTTAAAAAAAAAAAAAAAAAAAAAAAAAAAAAGGATTAAGAGTATGTAATATAATAATATATGCTTCCCTAAACCAGAGTGCATTTTGAAATTAGAAGCAGTCAATTTAACTCACTTGTTAAACAGGTGGTTGTCCACCTTGATCTTCGAATAGGCCTTGAAGTCATCAGGCATCAGCATGATGGGGATTTGAACATGACTCAACTCATTTATCTAAAAAGGCAACAAACAAAGAAACCACACAACAGAAACAGATAAACACAATAATTCTACACAGAGAAATGATCATGCATATTTCTAACAAAGTGTTACTTGAGGTCAAGTCATAAGAACCAAATGCCCCCCCCCAATCATTTAGATTTTAATATACAAAAACATTTTTTCCACAGGTCATACCACAAACAGAAAAAATTGTGGACAAATATAAATAGAAGCAAAGAAATATTTCTCTCTCTTACATATACATACATTAGTTCCAAAGTGATGGAGCATAGACAGAAAAGGCCCTGTCACCCATAGATTTAAGGTGGGTTAGTGGAACAGCTAATAGATTACCCTGTGAGGAGCGCAGTCTGCTTTATATGAAGACTAAAATCAACGCAACACTATAGGGATCACTTGATTCTGCGCTGCTGGGGCAGTGGCTTCAGTAATGCGTATTTTATCATCTATCTAAAATCTAACATGTAGATCATTGCTACTGAAAGGTAAATAAACGTAAGAGCTAAATCCTCCAGCCTCCAACAGCTGCAACATTGTTAAAGCCTTCAGCTGCTCATGGCTATCAGAGCCATAATATTCCTCTATCTATTAGCTCTGGCTTCATCAAATGACAATACGCAAATCAAGGCCTGGAGTCCTGAAATCAATTTCTCTCTCCCGCTCCCTCACATGCTTTCTCTCTCTCTCTCCTCTCTCTCTCTCTCGCTCACTCACTTCTGTGAAGTGATGGGCACAATGACAGTGTGAGCGATGATTCCACATAGTCAGAAGGCGATGTCTCCGTTTAAACAATGCGCCATTTTACTCAATAAATAAATGTGTTCTCATGTGGAACTAAAACCAATGTCAAGCAATAAGTCATCCCCAATGAATGCACTGTGCTCCAGGTAATAAAATGGTGTATAACTGTGATAGAGAAAACCAGTACTGATGCGAAGAATTCTGGGACTCACAAGATGTGTGTACTTAGTCTGCATAGTGGAAAAGTAAAGGACCATTAAAAAAATAATAATAAACAATAAATAAATAATAATAATAAAAAAATTAAGTGGCTTCCGGTATTTTTCCTGCCGTAATGACAAAACTTTCACAGGACACTTTATAGATATCATGTCATCTGATATATCGCCAACTTCTTTTTTCACCTCAGAACCACAGGCAATACTATAGTCAATCAGAGATAGGGGGCATGACAGGATGCTGGCACATTGCACACAATTTTTACTGCTCAGAAGTCAACAGTGCACACCTTGGTGGCCTAATCTAGAATAATACTTTTAAAATGTCTACAATAACAATGGACTCAGGACCATGACTAATTCCTGCATATGGCTATGTAAGGCAATGTGTCACTGGAAAGCATTAGTGTACAATTTGGTGGCTCTACAATGCTAGATTTAGGTCAATAGGTCATAAAACAGGCCAATGTTTTCCAAGAAGTGATTATTTATAGGCCACAATGCTAAGCAGCCACTAAGAATAGGACCTGTGTGAACTTAACGCATTGTGGGGCATCAACACCACTGTCACGCTTCTCTTTTCCAAAAATCTAATTAGACCCGGTTTTGCTCTTTACCACCTCCGACATTTCGTTGACATGTTGTGAAGCTCTTAATGAGATTTTCTTCTTCACTTCAGCTGAGCTTGTGTCCAGCATCTTCGGCTAATGAATACGTAATAAGTGACACAGCCTAGTTTCATTATTTTGTCTAGCTGCAATACAATTAAGGCTGTACGTCATTATTAGACTGAGAGATACTTTGTACATTGTATACAGAATCAGAAAATGACAACATGAACTGACTTGTGCTCTCTGTTGGTTCATGTGGTCTCTATGTTGGTTCAAATACAGTGGGCTGGTATTAAAAAAATATATTATTATTATTATTTATTTTTTAATTTTTTTTAAGGGCACAGGCGCAAAAAGAGGACACAGTGTCGGCAAAGTGGGGATCGATCATTATGTATTACGACAATGACCTTTAATTTAAATTGGGAAAACATACTGCTTGATGTAAATTCATCTGCTTGGGTAAAGAGTGCCCCAACCATCTAGTCATGAAACTCTGATTAGACAACCTACATAGCAGTGCAGACAATCAAATTTAATTCATTATCAAAAGAAGCATTATGAGAGCCGGGCACATTAACCGCAGCGTGTGACAACAAGTAGAGCTGGCGCCAAGTAAGAATTTACTTCAAGATGTAAAATGTACGAAAAATAATGTCAACTTTTAATGGATACAACATAAATAAATATATACAAACTAAATGACAGGGATAACCCAAGTTAACCCACGGGTGAGAAAACACATAGATGCTGAACTTGTGAGGGAAAAAAAAGAAACTTAACCAAAAGTTGTTCTGAAATTGTTGTGCCATTGGAGATTTTGTGAAGTGGAAGTGTGTAAAGAATAACTGATTCAAATTAGTCAGTTAAAACAGGCATATCGGTATTGGTAGGAAAATTCTCTATCTCTAGTTTATTGACCTGCAGCTATGCTCCACTTCATTTCAGCAACGTAGTGCAAACTCAGCATTTATCTCGCTACGCACATCTCACACGCCAAGTTTCATACTACCACTTCCTGTTTGTCTCCATGGCAGCAGAGACAGGTCTTCCTGCTCTTGATCTCATCCTCATCAGTACAGGAAGCCAAACTCAACGGGTGCATCTATATTGTAACAAGATATGTGCTTCAAATTTTTTTTACACTGGTGCATGAAAGTTTGTGAACCCATCATTATTACTTTTTACATCACTACAAAAGTGTACTTTAAATCACTTTAAAATAATAATAAAGACTTCAACACAGTGAAATAATACACACAATTATGCAGTAACCAAGGAAAGTAATTAATATTTTTAATTTTTAACAGTATTCCTGTTTACGCTTTGGGAACTCTTGGCATCGTGTCAAAAAGCTTCTCAAGAAGCTTCATTCAGGAGAAGTTCCTTTAAGTTCTCAAATAGGCCGAGCTCTTGCTGCTTCCCATAACTACTTGTTTGAGGCGTTTCATTTTAAATGAGACAATTTGATTTAACATCAGTAATTAAATTCCAGCAATGAGCCTTTCTCAACATCTCTTTAAGACTAGGAAATGATATCTACTGTGTCCAGACTGTAATGGATATAATAAACTTGCTTAATGAATTCCCCATGTGCTTAGCAGGGTCGCCTTGCACCTTCGGGGTTGGGGGTTCAATTCCCATGTCCGGCCTGTGTGAATGGAGTTTGCATGCTCTCCCTGTGCTTCGAGGGTTTTTCTGGGTACTCTGGTTTCCTCCACTAGTCCAAAGACATGCGTTGTAGCCGACTGGCATCTCATGATGAATGGGTGTGCACGTGTGTGTGCGATTATGCCCTGCAATCGGTTGGCACCCTGACTATAGGATATGCGGTACAGAAAATGGAAGCATGGATGGAATTCCCATACACACAAAAAAAGTATTTTGTGCTCAATTAGTAGACTGTGCCTCTTAACAAATCATTTATATTTACATTTATGGCATTTAGCAGACGCCCTTAGCCAGAGCGACTTACATTTACCACTTACATCTCATTTATACAGCATTTGAGGGTTAAGGGCCTTGCTCAAGGGCTCTGCTCAAGGGCCCAGCAGTGGAAGCTTGGTAGTGCTGGTATTTGAACTTACGACCTTCTGATCAGTAGTCTAATGTCTTAACCATTGAGCTACCACTGCCCCAAATCAGAAATTAACTTGGTGTATATGAACTCAAAATGATTACAGGCAATAACTTGTGGCACCTTCTTTAGCAGCAATAACTGACCCATGATCAGTTTCTGGCATTGTGCAGGAATCTCTCCTTTAATGAACTTATTTGAAGGTTTAGGATCAAATTTAATCAAGGTCACAGATACAGGAATATTGTGTCCAGTCAGTTAGTTTTATTTATCAACTAATTGTTTTAGGTGTACAATAGCTTCGCAATAATATCTAAATAATATCTAAAATGGCATTATCTTTTATCCATCTATGTGGTCATGAATTTATTTCCATCTATATACTCAAATCTGATGAGGGCTCCTCCACCATGCCTGACAGAAAGGATATGTTTTTTGGTGATAGGACAGGATGGCTCTTCGCAAAGCATGGGGTGTCTTGTCATGTCAAAATGGTTTTAGTTTTGGAGTCATCAGTCTGGAAAACAAGCTTCAAAACTATTTTGATTGTCTTTCAGACAGACAGTTTTGTTCGTTTTTCTGATAGGGAGACTTTAATAGAGCCTATTTCTGTTAAGGTTCATCTTATTATCTTATTATCTATGCACCACGTCTCCAGAAGTAGATAGGGAGGTCTGTAAATCTGTGTTATTTTGAGATTTGTAATTACCTCTTAATTAACCACCATGTTGGCCTTCAGAAATTTTAGGCAGACAGCCATTGATTTAAACGCCCTCTACTTGAGTACCCATGGCTAAGAATGGATCTAAGGAGTCTGGATGAAACTACCTTTATTTTTTCTCTCTCGTATAGTGATGCATATTTACACTGTAGTTCACTTAGGAAGAGATCAATTCTGATTAAATATGCATTTGGTAATCACCACCAACAAAAAAAACTTTATTTATTTACCTACCAACAAAAAAAACTTTATTTATTTATTTATTTAAACAAACAAACAAACAAATAAATAAATAAAAATCCTGGACTCTAATTGTATTCTATCCTCCTGAAACATTAAGCTTATTCTTATTCCCTAAACCCTGAAATCTCAGTCCATATGGGATTTCGTGGAGTTTCTTTTGTGATTGTTGCAGCCCAAAATGCTCGATTTTGCTGTGGCTTTCTTTGTGTGGAAAAATACTTGAATTGGAGAAATTGAAATTTCGCAATGATGTTTGTTGGTAAATGAGACCCATTAGCTCTACTCGTGAATCGAAGACTGAATGTGCGTTGTGATGACATCACATGACGCATCTTGGTGCAAATCTGCAGAAAATCTGTGGTAATTTAGAAAGATTTGTAAGCTCCTTTGAAAATTGCAGAGTTTACTTGATTTCGCGTTAATTTCTGCGATCGCAAAATCCTGGACCGAAATCTGAGCCATAATCTTATACAGAACAAGCTGATAATTGGTTGTATGTACACTACATTGGTTGTAGATGTTTTATGACTTCTATTCACAAGTGGTATTTGCTTTGTGTCATTAAAGAACTTTAAATCCCCAAGTAAATGGATGAATTACTGTTCCACAAACATCAGTTTGTTTTCAGTATCAATACTTTCTCCATTCAACGGATAATGGGTAAGCTGTTCTTAAAGTTCAAAAGGACCAAGCTAAACATAGTTTGTGTTTGTCTAACCTAACGGACTTTTCCTTTTCTGGGAGGAGGCCAATGAGTAAAGCCTAAAGGTCATATGAGAGACTATTCTTTGTCTGCCATCGTCCATCAAAAAACCAAAGTAGTAAGCCATTTTTTGCTGTAAATTCAGATTTTGGCTGTTGTGTTGCACTGAAATAATTGACAGATTTTTGTTTAGTCTTTTGCCTACAGACTATGCTGTTGGGCTGCATTCTTGCCAAAAATGTAGTATAAACCTAAACTTCAATATAGCTTGCTGAGTAAAAAAAAAAAAATGTAATGTAAACCGTTATGATAGTACAGAGTTCTGTATTATGAATAATATCCAACCAGTGTGTCATCAGAATTGAAACAACCCATTATACACTCATTTTAATAGGAACATCTGCTCATGCAATTCATGCAATTATCCGATCAGCCAATAATATGGCAGCAGCGCAAAGCATAAAACCAACAAAACATATTCAAAACATGCGCTTCAGTTAAAGTTCACATGTAGCCTGACTGCTTCAAACTTAGAGGAAGTTTATGTTAACTTACAGTGCCTTGCGAAAGTATTCGGCCCCCTTGAACTTTTCAACCTTTTGCCACATTTCAGGCTTCAAACATAAAGATATAAAATTTTTATTTTTTGTGAAGAATCACCAACAAGTGGGACAAAATTGTGAAGTGGAACGAAATCTATTGGATTTTTGAAACTTTTTTAACTAATAAAAAAATGAAATGTGGGGCGTGCAAAATTATTCGGCCCCCTTGCGTTAATACTTTGTAGAGCCACCTTTTGCTGCGATTACAGCTGCAAGTCGCTTGGGGTATGTCTCCATCAGTTTTGCACATCAAGAGACTGAAATTCTTGCCCATTCTTCCTTGCAAAACAGCTCGAGCTCAGTGAGGTTGGATGGAGAGCGTTTGTGAACAGCAGTTTTCAGCTCTTTCCACAGATTCTCGATTGGATTCAGGTCTGGACTTTGACTTGGCCATTCTAACACCTGGATACGTTTATTTGTGAACCATTCCTTTGTAGATTTTGCTGTATGTTTGGGATCATTGTCTTGTTGGAAGATAAATCTCCATCCCAGTTTCAGGTCTTTTGCAGACACCAACAGGTTTTCATCCAGAATGGTCCTGTATTTGGCTGCATCCATCTTCCCCTCAATTTTAACCATCTTCCCTGTCCCTGCTGAAGAAAAGCAGGCCCAAACCATGATGCTGCCAACACCATGTTTGACAGTGGGGATGGTGTGTTGAGGGTGATGAGCTGTGTTGCTTTTACGCCAAACATATTGTTTTGCATTGTGGGCAAAAAGTTCCATTTTGGTTTCATCTGACCAGAGCACCTTCTTCCACATGTTTGGTGTGTCTCCCAGGTGGCTTGTGTCAAACTTTAGACGAGACTTTTTATGGATATCTTTGAGAAATTGCTTTCTTCTTG
Source organism: Ameiurus melas (assembly GCA_012411365.1). Lineage (NCBI taxonomy): Eukaryota > Metazoa > Chordata > Actinopteri > Siluriformes > Ictaluridae > Ameiurus > Ameiurus melas. The sequence continues at coordinate 8,488,472 of CM022771.1, read as the reverse complement.
CCACTCTTCCATAAAGGCCAGATTTGTGCAGTGTACGACTGATTGTTGTCCTATGGACAGACTCTCCCACCTCAGCTTTTTTTCTCTGCAGTTCATCCAGAGTGATCATGGGCCTCTTGGCTGCATCTCTGATCAGTCTTCTCCTTGTCTGAGCTGAAAGTTTAGAGGGACGGCGAGGTCTTGGTAGATTTGCAGTGGTCTAATACTCCTTCCATTTCAAAATGGTCGCTAACAGTGTCTCCTTGGGATGTTTAAAGCTTGGGAAATCTTTTGTATCCAAATCCGGGCTTTAAACTTCTCCACAACAGTATTACGGACCTGCCTGGTGTGTTCCTTGGTCTTCATGATGCTCTGCGCTTTCAACAGAACCCTGAGACTATCACAGAGCAGGTGCATTTATACAGAGACTTGATTACACACAGGTGGATTCTATTTATCACCATCAGTCATTTAGGACAACATTGGATCATTCAGAGATCCTCGCTGAACTTCTGGAGTGAGTTTGCTGCACTGAAAGTAAAGGAGCCGAATAATTTTGCACGCACCACTAAAAAAGTTTAAAATATCCAATAGATTTCGTTCCACTTCACAATTGGGTCCCACTTGTTGGTGATTCTTCACAAAAAATTAACATTTTATATCTTTATGTTTGAAGCCTGAAATGTGGCAAAAGGTTGAAAAGTTCAAGGGGGCCGAATACTTTCGCAAGGCACTGTAAATAAGCACTCTTTACCACAGTGGTGAGCAGAAACAGAACACACGTCAAACCTTGAGGTGGATGGGCTACAAGAGCAGAAGACCACATCATGTTCCACTCAAATACTCAAACACAATAACGATGTCACGATCACGGAGATCACTTTTTTCCTGTTCTAATGTTTCATGTGAACATTAACTGAAGTTGTTGACCTGTATCTGCATGGTTTTAAGTTTTATTCTGCTGCCACATGATTGGCTGATTGGATAATCAAATGCTATTAGCTGTTTCTAATAAAATGGCCAGTAAATGTATATTTCAAAGCTACATTTGTGTTAGCAAGCAACAAAATGAATTCGGATTTCCTCAATTTTATGCAATAAGGTAACTTTCCAACTGATCAGGTCAGTAAATTCCCTGTACCAATCTGACATGGCTTGTCTGGTATCAGCAGTCCATACTCTCCCAACTTCCTGTTCCCACTTGTGTCTGGTTCCCTTAAACCATGATTCAACCAACTAAAGAAAAATGGAAGAGATACAACCATTGTTTTAGTTTCTAGCACAGATAAATCAGATGACTGGCCAGGAGTCTAGCAAACTACACTGTTACTAAATTAAAAGAAGTACAAGTATGCCCTGTTAATCGCCTACACTGTTGAGGAGCAATGCATTCTCGTTACAAATAGATCGCCCCTGTTATAATCAACAACAGAATCTACACAAGCGTGCAAATACACCATATAATGACAAATTTGATTTAAACTGAACCTCTTTTTTAAGCAACTGGCACCCGTTTCCTCAACCCCTTGCACACAGTGGAGCATTTTGGATATAAACATAAGTTTGTGCTCGTGGATCACTGCTGTACTTTAGTGCTACATAAGTGCCGTTTTGCAAACTTTGTAAGTTTACTTCATGGCGTTTAATATAAATTGCTTCCCTGCACTATTTTTTCCACTGTCACTTGTGGTTTATGCCTCTGAGGTCATGTTGGGCATAAAAGGTAATGTTGACAGAAACAGGAAACTGAGGAAATATATTGACATTGATTTAATTTTCCGTCATGGTCTACGGACCTCCTGAAGTAGCCTTGCCCGCCCCATGTATAAAACTCTAGTTCCACCACTGCAAACCATGAGGAGACATTCAGAGCTATCAACTGTTTAAACAATCAATCTAACAGGGCACACCAAGAAACACCTGGCAGTCACAAGTTCCAATATTTTTTGATCACATGAAAAATGGGCAGATTTAAACAAAAGATGCCATGTTCAAAGTAGTTTAACACATTTTGATGCTAATCTCATTCAACTTTTGAGCTCAAATCCAAATGTCGCCATCTGATTATTTTGGTCCGCTTGCCTGTCTAAACTGACCGCACATGCAAAGGCGCACTAATAAATATCTGAGACTAAATTAACATTGGTCATATGTACAGCTGCAACAACTAATCTGTAAAATCGATAATAATCGATCATGAAAATCGTTGTCAACGAATCTTATTATCGATTAGTCGGTCTGCACCCGGCATGGGGGAGATTTACTCATTACATTACTTCTGTTCCAAAAACATGCCTCAGAGAGTAAATACTAATGTTTTGTCACAAACGAAGTACTGTACGCTTACACTACACACTCTACTGTCTAATGTGTGGATTTTAGAAAGGTAATATCATCTCAAATGTAACACTAGCGTGTTTGTTTTTTTTACTAACCGGAAGTATAAGCCGCTCCCTACTCGACGGCGCATGACATACGCATGCTACAATTAGCAGACACCCAGAAACACTGACCATGACTTTATTTACTTTTGTTCCCAACATGACCTCAGTCTCCATCAGACAGAGACGAAATCGTCACGTGACTGAGGAAGAAAGTGTGTAACCTCCATGTCCTCCAAGACAGAGGAGCATTTTATACCATAGAGATCAAACAGTGTTGTACGAGCAAAAAGTTGTGTTTATATCTAAAATGCTCTACAGTATGCAAGGGGCAGGGTAAACTGGTGCAAGCTGCTTAAAAGGTTTAGTTTAGTTTAAGCTTGTCATTATATGCTGTATTTGCATGCTTGCAGTGTAACTTCTGTTATTTATTATAATGGAACTGATCTGTTAGTAACGAGGCTGTGTTGCTGATCACGCACTGTGTAGACGCGCAATAGGAGCGTGAGCAAGATCTGTAATGTTTAATTAAAACATTAGTAAACAAGTAAAATGTCTAAAGACAGCGAGTAACAGAAACCACAAGGTGAAGTGAAGGAGTTTTTATGATTAATTGAGGACTGTAGTTCAATTTTGTGCATCCATAAATATAATACATAAATACTATCAAATTTATTTTAGTTTATATTGTGTACATAAGTATTTATTCATTATTTTTTATATAGATGCACAAAAAGCACCGAATTAAACTAGTCCTAAATTAATACTATATATTCTGGTGTGTGTCGGTGTGTGTGTGTATTGGGTTCTTTTCTGTTTTGTACAAAGAGTTGTGTAAGGTTTTAGTCAGAAGTTTATATTTGTAACACTGTGGATTTTATTTTAAATAAACAAAAAAGGGTACTGAAAGTTTGCCACGCCCCATCTGATTAGTCGCTTAATCGAAATAAATAAATAAATAATGGGCCAACTAATCGATTACGAAAATAATCATTAGTTGCAGCCCTAATTATATGTATACATTTTACAGAAAACCAAACCTGAAAAAGCAGGTCAGTCATGTTGGACGTTATGTTACAGAACTCAAGTTAGCAATACTGAAATCTGCACCACTTCTCATAAAATCATCTTACCGAGTAGTAACCCTGCTGAATCAATGCTTTTCTGGTTACTGACGTGCACATTGCAAAACTGACAAATCTGTAGAATTTCTGTATTTATCTAATGAAATGTACTCATCACATTATACAAATTAAGAACTTTCCCTTAGCATTATAAAACACTTTATAGCTTTCTATGCCTCCTGATATACACCCCAATGTTTTCTATAACAGCACATATCAAAGTGTTTTATTCCTCTCAAACATTTGTCAACAATTTCAAATTTAAATTTATTACCCATACTCTGTGAGCCACACATTCACAGACGCGCTACAATTGTTCAATAAGCAAATCACAGGAAAGCAAAGCCATAACTACAGGCAAAGGGATTGAAAAAGTTATTTGCATTTTCATAAAACTGGTTGCATGACCTCAGGTCATGGTCCTGAAGGTGACTACTTAGTTGGTTGTTTTTTTTTTATGACGGAGTGCAAAGTTGTAGCGGAAATGCAACCTCAATTCCTGCTTGCTAGCATTAGATTCGTTGGTGCATTGCAGACAAACCATTTGGATTACTCGAAATTCTTTTGATACCTTTTGTGAGGCTTATTGTGGAGATTATGTCTGCCAAATTTGGCGATGATTGGACAAAATGTGTAGGAGGAGTAGTGAAAAAACAGTTCTTGACTAAATCTAACATTGTGTCCAAAATTTAAAAGCCTTTGTCCTCCCAGTTCAAATGTTATGACCATAAAAGTACTTCCAAATTAGGCCCAAATGTGACCCAATGGTGGCAGTAGAACATTGACAGCACTTGTCCCATTCTTGGTCAGAATGTTCCTTAAAAACTCCCCAAACAGTGTGCCCAATTTCACAACTTTTTACCAGCCGGTCTGCCATAGACACCCTAGCGAGAAGAAGAAAAAGAAGCAGAAAACAGAATAACTATAAGGAACCTATGCACCTTTGGTGCTTTGCTCCACAATTAACAAACCACATGTTTCCTAGCCATTTACATTTAATGTTATTGAACTTCCTTGAAACATGATAGTTCCTATTATCACTGCTACATTTTGGCAGCTAAAACAGACGTTCTCTCAACAGCCGGTTCTCTCTCTGTGTGTGTGTTGAATTAAGACCATTAAAAATCTGACACCAAACTCCTATTTATAAGCCTTGATTATGTAGAATCGTCCTCCTTTCATGTCCCTGTGAATGAGCTGTTACTATAGAAACAATAACTTTTTAGAACAAGCAGATTAATATACACCCATCATTAGAATTATAGCCAGAGCTACTGTCTACACTTTCTGACCAATTTAACAGTGAAAATTCAACAGTGCTGGGGTAAATTGACTTATTTATTTACCACACACATCTGTTGTGCTTTTATCCATACAACATGTCATGTTGTCGATGTTCGAATTTGATATTAGATGGAGAGTCACAGTATGGGAGCATTCACCTGCCTAGTGCACAATGACACAAATAGCAGGCTACAAAAACTTAATATCCTCCTTTTCAGCGCCACCAATAAGCAACCCAATAATTTAACAACCTCTTATTATGGAACCAAATTTACTACTTAATTGAGGGATCTATTTGCTTGTTGTCTATTTAGGTGTGGTCAATATCTTTTTTAAAGAGAAGTCAAACACTTTCCATTATCATGCCACACATTTGCACGCATTGCAGTCAGAAATGTCGGTCAAAACATCTGGCTGATTTCTAACAGGAACATTTCTAACATTCCACTGAGGAATATGGAAACTTGACTTTTCTGCACAGCGCATGTGGAATCTTATCTATTTCTAGAAACTCCTTATGCAATCCAGATGCACGGGGAATCCCTCATGCCGGAAGAGACTGTCTGGGAATCACGGGAAAGAAGAAGAAAAAACTGATTATTGGGGATCAACATAAAACGGCTCAACTCTCACTACCCACTAAATTACCCATAAGCCTTTGATTACATCTCTACCTGTTGTATTTAGCCTGGTGTTCATACACCTCCATAAAATAATGCATTTACTCTAAAAATGCGTTTTAGCTGCAGAGTTCACCAGGATATCATTTGAGTTCAATGCCTGCTACATTTCAAGTCAAATTTTCTACTTGATTAGGATTGTGTGGGCGTGTCAGTTCACATCATGTCTGACAGTAGTGTCTCCCCAGCAATGTAAACAACGTGGAAAAATGTGCAGGAATGACAGTACAAGTCGTGAGTCTAGCATAGCGGTGCTTGAGGAATCAGTAATATCAGGTAAGAACGTCCCCCTACTAATCTAATCAGTTAAAATGCCAATAATATCAGGCTTGTGGAATATTTTCAAAGAATAAAGATCTAGTATAGCATTTAGTATGCTTTGTGCATACTAAAATAGCATGCGTGTTTACAGAGATTCTGTATTATGGATATGACACAAAGATATGATGATATTACAAACGAGATAGACCAAGGCTACTTTATTTATCCCCTCATTTTGGGGGATTAAATAGGTGGCACTAGGCCAGCTGTACTCATCCACAAAAATTCTCAGCTCTCTTCCTCATCTGTACCTCTAATAAATTATTGCGGGAGACATTTCTGCATTTACTTCACAGCACCGTTTATATGCTGTTGTCTACATCCATCTATCTATTTATACGCAGCAAACCACAAAGTCTCCAGAGCCCATGAGGAGTTTTCAGCAACCCTGACTGAGTTGTAAAGAACTCCAGTTATGAATAGGTACAGTTGCAAATAAAATTATTCAACCCCCATTGCAAATCAGGTGTACCGTTAAAATTCACAGACTTTCAGCTGTTTGCAATGAACAAATCAAACAAAAGCAATTGAAATAGTTCAACAGCAGGAATGCTTCGAGTGGTTTCCCCAAATTCAACTGAAAATGAAACTTATAATGGGAGGTGTGAATCGCAACAGTGCAGCCACAAGATGTTCAAAATGACCTAAAAGGAAACATTCTTATTTTAGAATCAAAATTCAACAGGATTGATCCTCCTCATGTACTGCTAATATTTATTTACCCATTTGTCTGACACTTTTATCCACAGCAACTAAGTGCCCACAACTGCATGTTTAATTCATTAGGGTTAAAGAAGGGAGCATTGAAAGAGCACTACATGAGCACTAAAAATGCTTTCACCACAGGGTCATCAAGGGTGCAAGAAAACAGCTACAGCCTCCAACATACATGCCAGGATAGTGCGAAAAACGTGTTTAGAAGATGCAGTCTTCAAGAGATAAGGAAAGCTTTGTGTTTCGGTCCACAAGGCATTTTACTCTCCGAATTCTTGAACTCCCACTTTGCAAGACATCCAGTAACATCAACGCTAAACTGTAATACAGCTCAGTTCTGTCAAGGAAGACTGAGATGTTACATAAAACATTGCTTTTTAATATCCATCAACAAGCACTCCAATAATTCAGTGACCTCTTGTTAACAAACAAGATGCTGAGCGGAGGAATAAGCATGTGCCAGATGAATACATTATAAATGTTAATCAGTACTAACAATACTAGCACAGCTGCATTGTTATCGAGGATATTCACAGTCGCCTTTTATTAAGCTCTAGATGTAGCTGGACATTTACTCGAATCGTATCAATCTGCATGTATAATTGGCACAATAAGTCTACAGCACCGCTTGAAGAACCCGTTCATATCAAAAGGACCCAAAAATAATTACCATCAGAAAGGGTTTCAAAAATCTACACATACATACGAAGTTCAGAAATACGCACTTTAAGAATACTAAAAACAACACTGGCTGTAGATTGATCTTTTTGAAGCAAATGGTTAGTCAAACGACACACATGAAACCCAAGCTAATCACCACTTTGCTTAAAAGCCCCAGTCTGCATTTAGCATGATACAACAAAATGCCCTAACAGGAAACCAAATGCTTACTCACTTATGCAAGATTCACTACAAAATACTATTTAGGAACTACAATGCAAAAAAAAAAAAAAAAAAAAAAGGACATGAATATTCGGTGAATGTGAAATGGCATAAATCATAAGGACTTGTTCACCAAGGACTAAACCATGCTCATATCGCATGGTAACGGACTTCCTTAATGAAGATCTGCATTTACAGGTTGTGGTCAATACGATTTAGATCTCCTAAATGTTTGATCAACATAGATGAAACCCATCCTGTGTTATCAGACAAGACTTAATATACACTACATGTCCAAATATGTGGACACCTGACCATCACACCCATATGCGGTTCTTCCAAAACTGTTGTCACAAAGTTGGAGGCACACAACTGAATAGAATGTCTTTGTATGCTGTAGCATTACAATTTCCCTTCACCGGCACTAAGAGGCCCAAAACCCGTTCCAGCAGAACAATGCTCCTGCGCATAATGTGAGCTCCATGAAGACATGGTTGGACAAGGTTGTTGTGGAAGAACTTGTGTTGCCCGCACAGGCTAAGGAACTTTATTATTTAGGGGACTTCTTCAGGTCCACTTTTCAAATCATTAAATTCCATACAGTAACTCCCCTAGCAAAAGCAGTAGTACAGAAATGCAACAGGGAACCAAACATTTATAATCAAACGGGTAAATCTGTAACTGTGATCAACTTGGGCGGGTGTGGCGCAGTTGGTAGAGCGGGTTGTCCACTAATCATAGCACCTTGCATGGCAGCTCTGCTACCATTGCTGTGTGAATGTGTGTGTGAATGGGTGAATGAGACACAGTGTAAAGCGCTTTGGATAAAAGCGCTATATAAGTGCACATTTACCATTTAACTTAAACTTCAGGATCATGATATTACAGCTGAGAGGCGTAATTCTTAACATTCATGTTGCAATTCTGAAACAATTAACTATACATGCTTACAGTGTTCAGGAACTATTATCTATTTAGTTATATAAAACTATTATCAATATAACTTATCTATTTAGTAACCATGGTGATTACGGGATCCCATTTAGGACAACAGCTATTATTATAGATTAACAATTCCTAAATTCATGACTTTACCTTCATTCTAGATGGGAATACAAGATTTCAGAAACAGCCTATAATGCCATGATCGTCTAAAATTGCCTTCATTTCAGGACTTCTGCTTTTCTACAGTATGGTCAGCTTTTCCATTGAAGTTATAATGTTCTACTTGCTTGATAGAAATAGTGTACAATAACAGCTGTTTACTAGCAATAACTAGCATAATGGTGTTATTTAACATTTATTTAAATTGCATGTGGGTAAAAACAGCCACTAAATAATTGAAAGGTGTGTAAAAGCAGACAGAAATCATGCTAGTCAATGACAAAATGCTTAATAGCAACTCCAGAGTTAAGTGCAATCTAACTATGGCTGAATACAACATGCCTCGTTACTCCATATATACTGCACTGTACTGTATGTGGCTTGAAATAATGGCTTTTACATCGTTTACAGTGGATTGCATTTAAAAATTGAGGGAACTTTAAAATTAACCACATACATCTATAGTGTTCAGTTTACATCCAACAGCTCTGAGTGCATTGTCGGTTGCTAAGTAACAGATGCGACATTTGATTACTGACTATGTAGCAAAATAACAGATAAATATTAAATCAAGATAAGATTTGCTTCTGTAATATGAGTTTTGTGAATAATCCTACCCAACAGGTATCTGATCTTATGAAAGGACTATCACGGCCTGTAGCACAGCCTCGGGCGGGTGGATCGCGCCACAGAGCTGAGGCATCTGGGACACAGAGGACTGCGGGGTATGAAACGTCAAAACTGGATGTAATTTATAAACTCATAAAACGGGGTGTAGTGAACTGACTGCTGAATAATAATTATAAGTGACATGAGAATGCTGAAAGTGCGCACATGAAAGCCATATGATGTGTTATAAACTTGTTACAGATACGTTAAGTGCATTGTTTCTATAAAACTAAAGAAGGATTTGCAATTCTGAGCATGATGATTTCATTGTTGTATTTACAATCCAATAGCAATTGTATTTCTCAGCCCCTGCGGAATACTGTATGTGCTTTGGAGCAGTGTGGTGGGATTTATCAGTGGAGTCATTCATAAAATAGTTTTTTTATTCATAATGATACCTGTTTACAGACCCTGCAAGCTCACTAGTATTATTTTTGATCATTAAATTAACCTAAAAATAAGTAAATAAATTTTATATATATATATATACTTATATATTATATTTATTTATTTTTGCAGAAAGCTCAAGCAAGTATTGTGACCATCCATAACAGAACTACTAACTCGGTAATCAAGGAAAGACACCAACTTTCACACGGGTCAAGCTTAAGAATACGCGTTTTAACTACAGCAGATTGGAAAAACCAAACATCAGTAGGATTGTTTCTTCTAAGAAGATAAACAGAAAGTGAAATAGCACACGCTGCATGAGACAATGCTGATCAGCGCTATTTTATTATATAACGCTTACACTCTGCATTTATCATGCACCAAAATGCCTCAACAGGATACCGAATGCGTACTTACATATGGTCTACTCACAAAAAATACTGATTAGTTTGGAACTGCAGTGGATGAGAAGAGAACAGCATATTAAAAATAAATAAATTAATTAATTAATAAAAATCACACCAAGAATGTGTTGCTGGGGTGAAAAAAAAATCCTAGCAGCATCTAAAGAAACAAATTTTGGACAGAATACCCAACTACAAATATCACTCTATGAAAACCCAATGTACATTTTACTCAGGACAACGTTTACATAGAAACAACAACATTGGACACTTAAATAGGAACACCTGTACACCAGCTCATTAACGCAATTATCAATTAACCAATCCTCATCGGACACTAGTGCAACGCAGATAATCATGAAGATCCAGATCAAGAGCTTCAGTTAACGTTCACCCCAGGTTCAAAGATGCGATCTCAGTGACTATGTCATATTTGTTGATGTTTTAGTTTGCCTCGCACCTTCAGGGTTGGGGTTTCGAGTCCCGCCTCCACCCTGTATGTGTGTGTGGAGTTTGTATGTTCTCCCCGTGCTTCGGAGGTTCCCTCCAGGTACACAGTTTCCTCCCCCAGTACAAAGTCATGCGTTGTAGGCATATTGGCATTTTTAAATTGTCCATAGTACGTGTGTGCGTGCAATTGTACCCTGCAATGGTTTGCCACCCTGTCCAGGGTGTCCCCACTGTAGCCTGATCAAGTTCCTTACTCTCATCCCTCGTGTCCAGCTCAGACTCCCTAAAGATTTCACAACCCCTTCTCCTCTGAATCACACGACAATATCCATTTTTCGGTTACAAGATCTGTTTAGACTTCGGGTGAAAACTGTAAGGAATATCCAGCTTACAGAACTGCACTTTCTGACCACGTGGTTACAGTTATAGATGGGAATTTTTTAGAATCACACTATCCGGTGTCACCACGACGAGGATGGGTTCTCTTTTGAGTCTGATTCCTCTAAAAAGTTTCTTCCTCGTTTCGTCTCGGGGAGTTTTTCCTTCCCTCCATTGCCTCTGGCTGGGAATAAACGTCATAAATTTATCAATTTAAAAAAAAAATGATAGATCCTGAATTGATATATTTTTCAAATCAAACTGAATTGAACTGTTTTTCCCACGCAGGAGACGCGGACTGCTTTGAAAAACCTTCGGCTGTGTGACCTAACCGTTCTTGTAAACTTGTTACCACGCTACCTCTGCTGCCAAAAAAAAAAAACCCAAAAAACTGTCAAGTACAAAACGGCTATCCAACATGCCGCTGTTGGCCAGAACGAAAAGAAAACAAACAAAAAAACGCCACACCGGCTAGATTTCATCCTTCTTTTGGCTCAGCATGGTGTCTTTCCTTCAGTTTACAATGAAAAACATGTATACACACACATGCACAATAAATACCCACAATGCAAAAGATTTTACAGAAACGTCACTAAAAACTCTTAGAAAGGTCCAATTAAGGGATTTGTTGTAATTTGACACAGAAAGACGCTCCAACACCAGCGTGTTGGGGTTTTTTTTTAAAGCTTGATTAACGCGATGATATCGTGAAACCGTGATGATTTATTTGTACACAGGGTTATCCTACCGTGACAAGACCAAAGCGAAACACCCCTACATACATACAGTACATTCCCAATCCAGCACACACGCTGTTGCAGGAATCTCCTCAGCCATGTAGAAACCATTACGACCATAATGGCCAACTTTTTAGGTCATATTTACAACCAGGTCCCATTATGGCGTCATAAGTGATGATTAAAGCCACATCTCCAGGACTTACCGAATGGTTGACTCCCCACATGAGCACACTGAGCAGAGGGTCGCTGGCTCGGAACAGCTTCACTTTCTGAGCCACGAAGTGTTTTTTCTTCGTTTTCGTTTTACTCGCCAGCGATGCAGCCATGCTACTGGCCGTGGCCATTTCACCTTGTGCAACAAGAAATTAAACCTCACACCCAGCCCTGTCTGTGTGTGTGTGTGTGTGTGTGTGTGTGTGTGTGTGTGTCTCTCTCTCTCTCTCTCTCTCTCTCTCTTCTAACTGTCTCTCAGTTAATTGGCACTTGGCATAGCTGTCCAACCCAAGCCACCACCTCGGATAATCTCAGCTCTTCACACCTAACAGCAAGCTGCACAGACAGTAATTCATCGATGTAAAACACGATATTCCGCCTTTTCTCTGCAGCTCAGTTCCGTTTCGAAGCTAAACCCGTGTCGGGAGCTCCACTTCTCCAATAAGCGTGCTCCAGCTGTGGGCCAGGAACCACTCACTCACTCGCTCACTCACTCACTCGCAGGTCCGTTCCGCCAGCGACCAGGCGTCCATGTCAGACTTAGCTTAAGCACTCAAATTTCACGCACGAAGGATACCGCTGCCAGGACGTCAAAATTAAAAGCAGACTTTTTCCAGTTAAAACGCCGTTCAGCAACAAGAGTGAGGCAACTCGGCCGAGACGGGGCTAACCCTGTTAGCATGAAGCTTAGCAGAACCGAGAGAGAGTCAGCGCTGACGAGTCTAGCTACCTAGCGACTAGCCTCCGCTGGAGCTTATTCTCAACGCGTTCTCTTCGGCGTGTGTGTCTGTGTCCGGTCCAGGAAACAGCAGGCTGTAAATAATTGCCTAAAAATAGCGACGTTGTGTCTTGAAATGTATCTGACGTTATCCAGGTTTTTTTTTCTTTTATTTATTTATTTAATTATTTATTTTAAAATCTGTTCGTGTAACTGAACAGTTAGCTAGCGTTTCCGGCACGGCTGTGTTCTGCCCATTGACAGGCCGCATCTCAAACCGCGCTGTGCTCTCTCTCTCTATGTGCACTACTAACGGTATTAAACAGCGACATCTACAGCCGGTGTAGTGCACAGTATTCCCAATACAGCGCGATTTGGGGTTTAGCCGCAGCTTGTGGTGGGAGGAGGCCGAAAGAGGTTCCCAAAAGATTGACACACTTTTCTACGATACGTTGCGGCAAAAGGCGTTTCAGGCGTGAATATTGGTCCTCCGAAAATGGACTGAATGATGTCTGGTGTCTGTCTGGTGAGGCATTCATTCATGGGTTTTAAAAAGATTTTGATACATGATCTCCAGAGTCTCCCGACCCAAGGTTTACCCCAAAATATGACACGTCTCTGTCCATTCACATCCCCTAAGGCAGATAACATTACAAAAACTCTCCTAAAGGATTAGGGAGCCCCATGGATACTTTATTTTTTATTTTCTGTGACCACAAAACCCAATTTTCCCACACGATATAGTAATGGAGGTTAAATCTACGTAATTCTCAGCAGATTGCTGGTCAGGAAGAAAACCTGAGCACGGGGCATGCTGTTATAGAAAAATAATCAACCTTCATTATATTCCAACAGCGGGACGTCTTCAAATGTTTTATTCTTCTTATACAACAGCAGTTCGCCCAAAATTACAATTGTGTATTTGTTAAAGACGACGACATGGCCTACATTTGACCTTGTTAAAGTTTCATCAGTGTTGTGAAACATCTACGAAACAAGATAGATAGATAGTTCATCATCATGGAAGACCATGGACAATAACGTTTTCTGGGTTTATGAAATAAGACCATTTTTGAGACAGAGATAAATAGGCAGATAGATAGATAGATGGATAGATAGATAGATAGTCAGTCAGTCCGCCATGATGGAAGACAATGGACAATAACGGGTTCTGTGTTAATTAATTAAGACCATGTTTGAGACAGACCGATAAATTGGCATACAGACAGAGAGACATGTAGATAGATAGATAGATGGATAGATAGATAGATAGATAGATATCCGAAGGGTCATTGTAGTTATTCCTACAGCAGCAAAGTAATCAATGTACAAGAACAAAGTTATAACATTCAATGTATTTTAACAATTAACACAGTGCAAAGAGACATCAATGATTAGGTGAAAAAATAAATTATAGGCTATGATAATTTACAAATATCCAAGGTACAGAAAGGCAGCTTCCAAATAACAGAATCATTGCAAAACTACAACAAGGTGCAGAATAACAGCATTTGCAACAACCACCACAAGCGATGCTGAGCCTGTGCATGCAATGTGTGTGTGTTTGTGTATAAATTACAGTGCCTTGCGAAAGTATTCGGCCCCCTTGAACTTTTCAACCTTTTGCCACATTTCAGGCTTCAAACATAAAGATATAAAATTTTTATTTTTTGTGAAGAATCACCAACCAGTGGGACACAATTGTGAAGTGGAACGAAATCTATTGGATATTTTAAACTTTTTTAGCAAATAAAAAACTGAAAAGTGGTGCGTGCAAAATTATTCGGCCTCTTTACTTTCAGTGCAGCAAACTCACTCCAGAAGTTCAGCGAGGATCTCTGAATGATCCAATGTTGTCCTAAATGACTGATGGTGATAAATAGAATCCACCTGTGTGTAATCAAGTCTCTGTATAAATGCACCTGCTCTGTGATAGTCTCAGGGTTCTGTTGAAAGCGCAGAGAGCATCATGAAGACCAAGGAACACACCAGGCAGGTCCGTAACACTTGTGGAGAAGTTTAAAGCCGGATTTGGATACAAAAAGATTTCCCAAGCTTTAAACATCCCAAGGAGCACTGTGCAAGCGATCATTTTGAAATGGAAGGAGTATCAGGCCACTGCAAATCTACCAAGACCTGGCTGTCCCTCTAAACTTTCAGCTCAGACAAGGAGAAGACTGATCAGAGATGCAGCCAAGAGGCCCATGATCACTCTGGATGAACTGCAGAGAACTACAGCTGAGGTGGGAGAGTCTGTCCATAGGACAACAATCAGTCGTACACTGCACAAATCTGGCCTTTATGGAAGAGTGGCAAGAAGAAAGCCATTTGTCAACGTTTGGTGTGACGTTTGGTGTGTCTCCCAGGTGGCTTGTGGCAAACTTTAGACGAGACCTTTTATGGATATCTTTGAGAAATTCACAATTGTGTCCCAGTTGTTGGTGATTCTTCACAAAAAAGAAAAATTTTATATCTTTATGTTTGAAGCCTGAAATGTGGCAAAAGGTTGAAAAGTTCAAGGGGGCCGAATACTTTCGCAAGGCACTGTAATTCTGTCAAGTTATTCAGTCATTCCTGGTGGGAAGAGATGTTGTGGAGCCTGACAGCAGGTTGTAGAAATAGCGGCAGCGCTTCCAGGAATGCCTTTGTAGAATAAAGTTACTTCCTGTTATCACTTATGTTATGGCAGCTATAAGTTGTTCCCTCGTCAGACTCTCTTTATTCCCTATCTTTAACTTAACAAGGCAATAAAATGCAGCTTGCCATGTAACAGAGAAGCCAGAAATCCCTCTGCCCTGAAGACTCTTCCATGTGGACAAACTGATAGTTCTTCTTAATACACAGACACCAATCTCCTCAGTACAGTAAAACATTAGTGAGACGTTCCGAGCAACTCAGAGGATATGAGAGAGGTTGGCTGCAGCTATAAAGGCAAAGTACAAGATATAAGTTATTAGAGGATGTTCCTACAACTGATATCCACAACTGATATCATTTTTGAACGCATTATTTGACCATTTTATTCCTTGTGATCGTGAAGGGCCACCTCTAACACATGTCTTGACACTATAAATTTCTTTCTCTTCTTCATTTTGTTGTTAAGACATGCAACATTTTTTACTTATCTGCAGATATGCATTCTTCACAGACCTATATGAACTGTAAACATTTCAGCATCTGTATTCATTGGTGTCTTCTACCACTATACCTTATAACTTATGACCTACATGATTCTTCGCAACTCTGTATGACTGAATAGTTACGCAAATTCCAATGAAAATAATGTTTCCTAAAGACGTTTTTTTATCCATAGGTAGGTTAGTTGATATGATCCTTTGATAATGAAAAGAAGAATTCAAATCCTAGGACTTGCACTCAGCCACACTCAACTATTCAGTGATATGCTCAGCCTGGATCCTTATTTTATAATTTGCTTTGGATAAAAGTGTCTGCTAAACAAAGCAAACAAAAATAAATCTCAGAGAAGGAAAACTACTTCAGTAAGCTGAATTCTTGGCTGCCCTTTGTATGTCGTAAGTTCCTGGGGATAACAAAAGTCATACATTGTGATTTAAAGAGCTCTTATGTTACTCTATATGAGCTGCGAATAGGGCCAGTAAAGTGACTGTGATATAAACAATGGGGGAAAAACATGCCTATGTGAGGTCTATGCACAGCTGAGGAAAAAGCCCATTGAAGTGGCAGGAACAGCTGCAAACTGTGATTTCACTCAGTAATGTAATAAGGCCAAGACTAAGTCTAACAATGGTGGACAGGTGGGAAACTTGGGTGTGCATTTTTCCTGGGATTGAATTTTTATTGAGGGGTGTAGATTTTTGATATAAGCCCCAAACGGTTCTTACAGCATACTGTATATAATAGAAGGAAGATGACAAGCATCTGGAAGAATTATGCTACATATCTGCATCAGTAAACTTGGTGGAAATGCAAACATTTAACTAGTCAATAGGTCTGGGAATGTTTTATCTATATATAAAGTGTAGTCTGGATTATTCTCACTAAATCTTTCTATTTCCATTATCTGGTATTATTTAACACATTAGTTAAACAAACCATATACTTTAGCATTAATTCATCAAAGACAGCGGAATTAATAAAGTAACTAACAGTTTTTATAAGATAATCAACACTCGAATTACAAAATATGTTCATATCATCAATGACTAAAATGAAGTCCACAATAACTTTTAAACTTTGAAAATCAAATAGTATCTTCATTTATAAATTATCTATATCTACGTTGAAAAATTGCTACAATACATTTTAACATAAAAAAAACACTGCGAAATTTAAGTATGTAAGTAGCAGAAAGGCCCAATAGTGCCATCTACAGACTGAATGAGAGCGCCTCCGTTCCCTAGCAACCATCAAACAAATACAGGCAAATCGACTGAAACGAGAAGTGTTAGCTAATTTACTGGAGGTAATTAACATATTTTGCTTTTTATACGGAATTTAGTACTTTAAGACGGTATTTATGTATTACTGTAATAGAATTGGAAATGGTTATTCAATTCAAGTCATTCCAGTTGGTTAAAACACTGTGCTATACTGAATATGATCTTGACCGAGGTAATAAGTGCATTAAGACCCATGTCATTTTTGACAGAATGGGGAAAAAAATTAAGAAGGAAGCTGAACCCCAACCCAAACAAACAGTGAGCTATCATTTCAGTAAATTCTCGTTGATATCTAGTATACTTGTAACAGTTGTAAAATAGGTTTTGTTAACATATTTCTTTATGACGAATTCAGTTTGAACCAGTGCCCATTGAGAGCAAGAGCGCTGCAACAGTGATTCTCATGCTTCAGTCTCCTGAGGAAGAAGTGCTGGTCAAAGCCCTTGAAGCCATCCATAGGTTTGCAGAGAAAGGTCTGCAGATGTTGTACCATATGTACCATTCACATGATCTTACCTCATGAAGTTGTACGATGTTGGCCTTTGTGTGCGTGTGTTTGTGTGTGTGTGTGTGTGTGTGTGGGTGGCTTTGCTGATGTTCTCTAGGTGATGAGAACAAGCACACTCTGATGACTTTGGGGGCAGTGGAGCCACTCACTTGCCTTATAACACATGTCGATATAACTGTTTGCAGAAACGCTTTCATGGCTCTGGGAGACATGATTTCAGACAGTAAGTCAGTTCAGAAATGGATCTGAGCGATTAACTTTAACTAACAGCCTGAACAAAATAAAATGCTAAAATGATAAGAGTTGAGTTGAACTGTTACAATGGCTTGAGTTTCATTTTTACTCATTTGAACAGATGATGTCAAACGACTAATCAAGAGATTGAATATTATTCCATCTGTCATCACCAAACTGGCACCAGAAGGTACTGTTATACTTTGTTATGTGGTTTTAATATATAAAACAGTGTAATCTAAAGATCTCAATGTGCTGTGCTATCTATCTGTCTGTCTGTCTGTCTGTCTGTCTGTATTTATCTGTCTCTCTTATTTAATAAACACAGAAGACGTTGTTGTCCATGAATTTGCCACTCTGATTTTGGCACATCTGTCCGTGGACATCACATGTAAGGTTCAGATCTTCCATCATGATGGACTGGAACCTCTAATTCATCTTCTGTCCAGCCCTGATCCTGATGTACAGAAAAATTCTGTGGAATGCGTCTATAATCTTGTTCAGGTAAGGCAGAGGAATTTCAGTTTACCTTAGAAAATAAAGGTGATGCTCAAGCGTCTCTGATACATTGACACTGATCCCTAACACTGGTTCAGATCTAACCCTAACTCTAACCCTAACCCAGTTGCATGATCTAATTGAATCTAGCACTACCTGCCATAAGGCCCACTACCTGCTAATTATTTTTGGTGAAATAATTCACATTAATTTATGTGACATTTATTTATAACACAGCATGGCTGAATCCTCAAAACTGATTATTCGTATTACCTTTGTATAACGGCATGGCTCGGACCGTAGTTCTGGCTGTAACATGTCTATAGAATATAGAAGAGATAGATAGATAGAGAGTTAGAGAGAGATGGCTTGAGAGGAACTACTGTTTATCATTGCTAGAAGTTGCAGCTATATGAAAATATTCCACTTTGGTGTTGCCCTCCTCTTGATGTGCCCTATCACATCACCTATATTTA
Source organism: Ameiurus melas (assembly GCA_012411365.1). Taxonomy (NCBI): domain Eukaryota; kingdom Metazoa; phylum Chordata; class Actinopteri; order Siluriformes; family Ictaluridae; genus Ameiurus; species Ameiurus melas. Next base: position 8,469,904 of record CM022771.1, on the reverse strand, counting down.
TGTATAACTACACAGTCTTTTGTGTGTTACTACTTACTTTGAATCAACATTTATGACTACACTGAAACACTACTGCTATATTTCTATGTTTATGTTTTTAAACTATTTATTCTATAGGCCTTTTTTTTTTTAGCTTAATTCTGTTTCATTAAAATGTTCACCATGGAAAAATAAAGTAGTGAGCAAAGGAAGGAAATTACTTTGCTTACTTACACCATATATTTGCTTACTTACAGCTTATATTTCCAACAGGTGACTGAATCTTTCAGGATGTTTTGTCATTTCTCTGTAAGATATGAGGGGGTTTTGCACACAGATTAGTCTCACCCAGTCAGTAATTTATAGCATAACATCCTTCTACGGAAAAGGCTTGCGTCACATTGGAGGAGATTTTTATTCAAGTCATAGTTTTTTCTTCACTTACATTGCAGCTATTTCAAACAAAGAATCCATAATGGTGTTAGTTTCTTAGCAACTGAAAAAGGATGACTTTTAAAAATGTTTTGCAATTCTATTTTGAAAGATTTGGCATTTATAGGTAAAATATCATACCCATACCTTTATGTAGGCTTGTTATGAAGTACTTATTGTGTTACTACGAAGACAGTAGGGAAATATATTAGGCCTAGTGTTTTTTCTTGTGGGAAATTATTATGTTCTGTTCCTTTGGTGAACAGTGGACTAGTTCAACAAACCATAATGAACTTTCTTTTACTTTCACACTATCCGTTGTTACCCAGATGAGGATGGGTTCCCTTCTGAGTCTGGTTCCTCTCAAGGTTTCTTCCTTATATTATATTGGGGAGTTTTTCCTTGCCACTCTGGGCACCGGCTTGCTCAATGGGGATAAATTCACACACTTAAAATCTGTATCCCATGTTTATGTTTCTGTAAAGCTGCTTTTAGACAATGTCCATTGTTAAAAATGCTTTACAAATAAAATTGAATTGAACTGAATTGAAGGTTTCAAAAGCAGCAAATGGTCATAATGGAAAAAAATAATAAAAGTAGGCCATAGATTATACACATTTTTTTAGATTAATCAAGATTCTTTAAAATATTTATTTTGAACTATACCTTTTGCATTCATTTAAGTCACTTTCATAAGTGATATACTGCATGTTTTCTGCAAATTTCTTACAAAATTCACAGCATTTGTTGGGAGTTTCGATTCCAGCTGCAGCCCTGTGTGTGTAGAGCTTGCATGTTCTCCCTGCGCTTTGGGGGTTTCCTCCGGGTTTCCTCCCCCGGTCCAATGACATGCATGGTAGGCTGAATGACATGTCCAAAGTGTCCGTAGTGTATGAATGTGTGTGTTGTGCCCCATGCTCTCTGTGATAGGCTCCAGGTTCCCTAGGATAAGCGATATAGAAGATGGATGGATGGATTGATGGATGTATATACTGTGTATCAGCCAATAACTAGTTTTCTTCATCCTTAGGAATTTTCTAGTCGGGTGGCAGTGCACAAGTTGAATGGACTCCCCCCGCTAATGGAGCTACTGTGCTCTGAATTTCCCATCATACAGCAGTTTGCTCTGCACACACTAGAAAGCATCAGCACAGACAGAGAAACTCGCACAGCCTTCAGAGAACAGCAAGGATTTGCCCGACTCCTGGAGTTTCTCACAAACAAAGTGAGCTATAATCAAGAATATAATCAAAAATAATCAAGGCTTGTTTAGTTTGCTGTATTTCTACATAGTTTTGATAAGCTATTAGTGTTGACAGCAGCTGCCTCACCAGACTGTTACTGTGATTTTGTCAGATTGATTGGTATTTTTTTTTTCACTGTGTTCTTATTTTGTCGACGCTATTAGTCACATTGTCAATCCCGGCAGGAGTTTAGTGACCTGCATGTGGAAGCTCTGAAAGTCATCTCAAACTATATGGAGGATGCTGAGTCCATGCAGCTTATTCAGGGGAATGGAGGCCTGGAGAAATTGCTGCAATTTATCATTACACCCACCACTCATGATATCCAGGTTTATGCGGTGAAAGCTATCAGCAGAGCAGCACAGAATAGTAAGCAAGCTTAAGCACAAACGCAAACACAAACACAAATGCTAATACTACCCTGTCAAACCAACTGCATTGTCGTGTAAATTTGAGGACCAATCCAAGATGCTTCATCAGTTGTAAAGTCAATGATGAGAACTGTGCAGAACTGATGAAGCTCCTCTGATGAGTTAGAAAATGTATTCAAAATGATAACACAGAATCGTTGACACGTAACTTGTAAGACATTTCATAATGTTACCTATCACTCAACACCTTTACAGGCACAGCACATTTCTCTGTAAATTGCATGCTGGTGAACAGTTACCTTCCTGTTACTTTATAAGTGTTGCATCAAAATGCTGTGTTGCATCACCTAGGTGAAAACAGAAAGATCCTGCATGAGCAAAATGTTGAAAAGGCGCTCACTGAATTGCTTGCAGTGGAGAACGACAGCATACGTAGTGCTGCATGCCAAGCAGTGTCCGCCATGAGCAAGAACCTGAGCAGCAGAGACACGTTCAGACAATTTGGTATTGTTCCTGTTTATAATTAATTGAGATTTGAAAGATCTTTTAAATTATAATTTTTTTAATTGATAGTTTTTCCAATTCCCACAATGCAGAGGATCAGCTAAGACATGTCTGGGGTCTATGTTTCTGTCAAAAATGAGCAGGGCTTTGTAGAAAAACTGAGCAGTGTTTTAAACTTTGTTTTTTAATTGCATTGGCAAGCAGTTCCTTTTAATACGAGTAGCTAGCAGTGCTCTCTTAGTTTTAAGTGACAGGTCTGTTGATTGCCACACACTGTGAGGAAACCCTGAGTAATGAAGGTGTGTGTGTGTTTCAGATGGGATCAGACCTATTGTGCAGCTGCTGAACAGTGAGGGAAATGAAGTAAAAGAGGTTGCAGCAGAAGCCTTATCGAGCCTCACGGACGGAAACCAACTGAATGCATAGTGAGTGTATGTTCAATGACACTACATGCTGTCAGTGAGACTAAATCAGCTCTCTACTGCAAATTCATAAACATTTACACAACCCAGTGGGTATGTCAAATTCCAGGATGGATAAGGTTAGGATAAGGGGTGAATGCACTTATGTTGAATTAAATATGCACACTTCCTGTCAGAAGTAAGAAAACAGTCCTCTCCAATGCTTAGTGGTACACGCTAGTCACACTTATAGGTTCCCACCACGCAACTGTAGCAACCATATCACTCCATGATGGTCCTTCCGACAATTTTATCAATTTGTATGAAATCCAACAACCCATTAAACTGCTAAATAAATTTCATGGACTCCCTCAGGGCAGATTTATTTTAAGAACATAATCCTACTATTCACATATATGCCTCATTATTCAAATGTGTACAGTAACATTCTAGTTATTTATTGGCCCCTTAGGGTTTTTTTCCCCACTGACAGAACATATTAGGCCCAAGTTAACATTAGGCCTACTTGTTTTGAGTTATTGAGGTTTGAGACTAATACTTACATCAATTCAATAATAAATTTAATAACTTTGGTGTATATATATATATATATATATATATATATATATATATAAATCACACTGTCATGAGGGAGATGGATGCACATGCAGAACTTCTTTTATTGAAGACAAAAACAGGGGACAGGTTTAGGGACACAGGCTCAGGAAACCCAAGGAAAGACACACTATGAACCAGCATGTCTGAAAGTTAATACATTTACATTTATTCACTTGGCAGATGCTTTTATCCAAAGCGACGTACAAATAAGCTAAGCGATATATCAAGCAGAGAACAATACAAGTAGTGCTCCAATACAAGAGTCATTAATTGAATACCAGAGGAAGCACAGAGTAGAGTGCACAGAGTAGAGGTGTAAGTGCGTTGTGGTTTTTCTTCTTCTTCTTCTTCTTCTTCTTCTTCTCTCTATGAGTTGGTTAGGTGTTCACGGAAGAGGTGGGTCTTTAGCTGTTTTTTGAAGATAGTGAGAGGGGGGTGGGGGGGGGGGAGAGAGAAAGAAAAAAAAAAAAAAAAAAAAAAAAAAAAAAAAAAAAAAAAAAAAAAAAAAAAAAAAAAAAAAAAAAAAAAAAAAAAAAAAAAAAAAAAAAAAAAAAAAAAAAAAAAAAAAAAAAAAAGGAAAAAAAAAAAAGGAAAAAAAAAAAGGGGAAAAAAACAAACACATGGGTGTGGTTGAAAAAAAAAAAAAAAAAAAAAAAAAAAAAAAAGCAAAAAAAAAAAAAAAAAAAAAAAAAAAAAAAAAAAAAAAAAAAAGAAAAAAAAAAAAAAAGGAGACAGGAAATGAGGGAGACAACAGAAGTTGTTGTTCAGGGTGCCCTTTAGTGGCCGAAGGTGGAACATACCCCCTTGAGTATGCTTCCTGAACCCCCTGGGGTTACCAGCCCTTTTTTAAAGGGTTTCAGGAAGAATGGACAGCAGTGTTTAGTAATAAGTTAAAGCTGCACTTCTTGTCCTCTCTCAGTGCAGTTTATGAAGCAGAAGGAGACAAACTTCTTGTCCAGCTCCTACAGAATGGCTCTCCTGCAGCAGTAGTGCACGCAGCAGCTGTTCTGAACAGCATGGCTTCACAGGAAGTGCTTCGTTGTAGCATTCTCTCCCACGGAGCCATGCAGGCACTGCTGAAACCCCTCCACTCCATTGATAAACCCACAGTCATCAGTGCCACCCAGGCTGTAGCTGCACTCGCCTGTGATGCAGAGGGAAGAACTGAGGTACTGCATGTCTCTATTCATACGTTACCACTTTTTGCAGTTTTGTTAGAGACACTAGAAATGCATATATTTTTAAATTAATATAAACCATATTCATTCATAATCTTTTGTAACAGTGTGTTCAGGTCAAAATTACTCGTTTTAATTTTTAAGAAAAATGATTGATTTTTTTTTAATAATGAAATATATGTATATGACAGAGATGATAATCAATCAAATCCTTTATTATCCCCCAGAGGGAAATTTCGGGAAAATCCAAAATGTGACATTAACCAAATAACACAAATATACAAAATGCATTAATTCATCCAAAAAAAAAAAAAAAATGATATATACAGGAGATAAAATGCATTATTTATTTGTTATTTTTTTGCCTTTGTTTATTTGTTCATTTTCATATGATTCATTTACATGTGATTCATATTCATGCATGTGATTCATTTACATGTAATTCATTTTCATGTGATTCATGTGATTAATTTACCTTTTCTCCCCTCCCTTCCCTTTCCCAAATATTTCATTGAGAAAAAAAAATAATAAAAAAATAAATAATAATAATAATAATAATAATAATATATAAATAAATAAATAAATCAAATTCCCCCGCCCCGGCTCATCATGGCTACTCAATAGCTGTCGCTGGTTATATAAAAAAATATTTAAAAACCCAAGAACTAAAGTAAACATAAGAATATAAATAGCCAATTGGAGCTGAAGAGGGACACACACCCAAAGTCTCCATAAAACAAAAGAGACAGCAGTGTTTCACCCCTAGGGTTGTCCACAAAGTGGACCTAGAGTAAGCTAAACAAAATTACCTAAACTAAAAAATATATTTTTAATAAATAGTCTGCGCACTTTAACAAATATAATGTCCATACCTTTTAAAGACTTATACCTAATAATATTGCACAATGTAGCATATTAAAATAAAATACAAGAAGAAAATAACGAAGTAATAATGCACCGACAATATAAGAATTCGAATTATGTAGAGCTGGAAGGCCGAGTGCAAAAAAAAAGAATAAATAATAAAATAAAAAATAAAGAAAGAAAGAAAAGAAAAGAACAACAACAAAAAAATAATAATATTAATAAATAAATAGATAAACAAACAAACAAACACTACACTGTGTAGATGATGCAGTTCGCCCCGGTATTAAGAGTTTAATGTATTCTGCTGCTTCCTCCGCTGAAATAAAGTCCTTCTGGACTCCGTTATGTGTAACGCGAAGCCGAGCTGGATGAAGTATTCCATAGTGAGCTCCCTCAATATCACGAAGTTGACGCCGAACCTCGTTAAACGCGGCCCGGTCCCGGGCTATCTTAACAGTGTAGTCAGGGAAAACTGAGATGAGGCGTACAATATCAACACAGTACCTGTGATAGTGGAATCTGCACACAATAGCTCGTGGTCGTTCACCAGACTTCGGCTGAAGGGTCCGGTGGGACCGGTCCAAAACCGGCTCCTTGTCCAGACCGAACGCCTCTTTTGACAAGGCCGCTACAGCGGCGGTTGTACAGGTGTCAGCGCCCTCTGGAACTCCGACTATCCTCACATTATTGCGCCGTGACCTCGACTCCAAATCCTCACATTTATTCTCTAATTGAGTCTCGGTCGCAGTGAGAGACTCGATAGTAGTCTTCATATGAACTATATCATCGGTGCAACCGGAGAGCGCGTGCTCCATCTCCCCAACGGTACCTTTCAGTGTTGATACGGTGGCATTGGTAGTGACTTTATCGCTAGCCTGCTGTGTTTTCATGGTAAATGGTAAAATGGTAAATGTGCACTTATATAGCGCTTTTATCCAAAGCGCTTTACACTGTGTCTCATTCACCCATTCACACACACACACTCACACACCAATGGTAGCAGAGCTGCCATGCAAGGCGCTAGCTTGCCATCGGGAGCAAGTTGGGGTTCAGTGTCTTGCCCAAGGACACTTCGGCATATGGAGTCACCCGGGCCGGGAATCGAACCGCCAACCCGATTAGTGGACAACCCGATTAGTGGACAACCCGCTCTACCAACTGCGCCACAGCCGCCCCATCGCCGATATTTTTATATCATATATATAAAAGGAGTTCCAGGAGCATCAGAAGCACCAGGAGAATGACCTGCAGGTCGAGCTGGATAGTAGACAGCGCTTCCCTGAGAGTCTTCTGAAGATTCTCCTGGTGCTTCTGATGCTCCTGGAACTCCTTTTTAAAAATATCGGCGATATCCTTCCTCAGTAAAGCCAGTAAATCAAACCTGAGTGTGGCGAGGTCAGGACCGCTCGAGGATGCGGATGCAGTCGGTTTACGGAGAGAAGGGAGCGTGGCTACGGATTCATGAGGAGAATGAGGCGTGGCTACGGATTCATGAGGAGAATGAGGCGTGGCTACGGATTCATGACGAGAAGGGGGCGTGGCTACAGATTCATGAGGAGAAGGAGACGCGCTCGCGGTGCGCACACTAGATCTCAGTTTTGTCTGAATGCTACCACCGATGTTCGAGTTTTTCCCCGACATTTTAACGAACCACCGAGTTAAAAGTACGAAATAGAATAAGTCAAAATATATTATATTACCAAAAAAAGTGCTAATTAATAGCAACTTTTAATCGAAATCAGCAGGAGACTCAAACTTCACGTCTTACTCTATCGAACGCCGAATTCGAACCCGATAAAAATGCATTTAAGTGACACCTATATGTATCCCATTAGAGCCAGATACAGATTAACACGGTATAATAAAAAATGCATTGTTTAAAATATTTAACAAAAGGGTATTTTTCTTTTCACTGTTCCATTTTTCATTCACCCTCCCCCCCTGTCCATACACTCCTGCTATCAGGAGTCATTAGACCTGATAACACGAGAGAGTTGTATGTAGTGCATGATTGATTAAGATAAAGAATCGTCTTTTTTGTTTGTTTGGTATAGTTAAGAAATGGTGGAGGTCTGCCCCTACTGGTTAACCTGCTGAAATCAAAGGACACTGAAATCCGCCGAAATGCATGCTGGGCAGTGACCGTGTGTGCTAATGATGAACCAACAGCCACAGGAATGTGCAGATTAGGGTGAGATTATATATAATATTAATTTACATTAATATACAAATAAAAGCAGGTGGGTTTTTTCTATCTGCAAGAGCACAGTTGTTAGGACATTTATTAACTACAATGAACCACAATATATAACTAATATGAAGCTGACACAACCCAAAATTATGTTTCGCATCATTTAAATGTAGTGGCACTCTCTGGCATATACAATATTGACAATAGCACAGGGAAGCAACTTGCCATGGGGAGGGACTGGCACGCTGTGTTTAATATGTAATGTTTATGAAGAGCCAGCAGAGGGCATTAAAGCTCCACTATTAAAAATCTCTAGCCCAGCTCACTTTCTTAAGTCCATCTTGCCTTTAAGCCATTATTTTTTTTTACATGATGTCAGTGTGCTCTTTGCTTTTCCTTTCCCTCATATGAATCTTATTTTAATTACTATCCATCCCTGCGTGTGTCTTTGGTACTGCAGGGCTTTGGAGATCCTCCAGGAGATCAACTGCTCGCTGAGCCGTAAGAATAAGTTCAGTGAGGTAGCCCTGCAGAGGCTTTTGAATAGTGACCTCTCTGTAAAATACAGCCTTACAGGATGTCTCTTCTCCACTGATATCACTACCGATGGCTTCTATGATCCAGGACAGGTAAATAAAGAAGTATTAGTCCAGATTCAATAAATCTTCCCTGAGTAATCAAGTCATCTACCCTGAGGCTGATTGCTGAACACCATGCTGCCTCCCAATGCTCACCTGGTGCTAGTCAAACTCCTAACCCAGCATGACGAAAAAACATTGCACAATGCACTTGTATTTATCATCTTGTGTCTTTACTGTCCTGCATTTGTCTCACACTGTTGTGTATTTGCACATCATGTAGTCTTGTGTACTGTTCTGTGTTGCACCATGGTCCTGGAGAAATGACATTTCGTTCCAACATATACAAGCTATATAGAGAAATGACCGTAAAAACCCACTTGACTTGACTTGATGAATGTTTGTTAAAAAAAAAATAATAAAACATTACATATGTACCCCAGAAGTTATAGTTCAATAAAACATGTTTGGTGGCTGAAGTTTGTGCCTTTTAGCACTGGAGCACTAAGGCTAATGTGGCCTACATGTCTATCTTGTTCAAAACCATTCCCATACATGCTATATGATGCTATAGCTCTATATACTTCTTTCAGATAACATTAAATTTATTCATTTATTGATTCATCTTCTGGAACTGCTTTATCCAGGTCAGGGTTGAGGTAGATCAAGAGCCTATACCTGAACCACTGGGCATGAGGTGGGAATACACACTGGATGGCATCTATCACAGGGCACAACAACATTAAACTGTGTAATCGAAGTGAATTAAGTCCAAAAGAAATCTAATTTTCTGCATTACTTCCAGTTATCCATAATAGCTTGTGCAATTGTGCCTTCAAACCCTCTTGCTTATTTTATCAGCTAAAGCCTGTGCATTTGTGTTGTGAATGCTGGCAACCTCACCTCTTGTTATTTTGTGTGTACTAAATAGATGTATTAAAAAACTTCTGGTTGTCTAGAATGGCCCTATGATATGAACGTTTAAAAAAAAAAATATATATATATATATATATATATATATATATATATATATATATATATATATATATATATATATATATAATTAAAATGTAAAAGAATTTATAAAAAATTATATATTTTTAAAAAATCTTCCCTGAGGTGTAATTATAATATTAGTCACGTTTTTGCACAAAAAACATGCACAGTTTAGTCATTTATGACCTTTTCCCACTCTCTGTCGTTGTCCCTGACCCTCGGACCGAAACGATCGGTTTTTGTGTCCTTTATCTTTAAGACTTCAATGTAATCACCTGCTGATTTGATTAGCTAACATCATTGCCTATGAAATAATTATCCATTCCCCCTGCCATAACACATGCGAACTGTTTTCTGCGACTGAGCACCAGTGGGCAGGGCCAACGGTGCGATGACGTGAAAGTAGGTGTCGATGTCTTGCTGTAGGGACAGCCATATTTAAATGTATTTGTCCCTGTGACATCACAAATCCTACCACATCCAAATGAGCCATTTATGGAGCTTGGTTAAATAAATACTGTTTTTGTATTAAGGAGGCCATTTGCTATGAAACTTTTTATTTTAATGGAACAATGAACACTTTGAAAAGATCAAGGAAATTTAGATTTTTCATGTCATGACCCCTTTAAACACTGTGTCCTGAACCACATCTGCATCTAAGTGACATTGCTGTTGATATTTAGAGAAAAGATCTGAGCTGCTAGCTTTGCCGAAGTGCTCCTTTAACTCTAATCAGTACCGTGTCTGTCTGTTCTATTTCTCCTCACAGACCAGAGATGGTCACATGGTTCCTGCTCTTGAAGATATAGCAAAGCAGGTTATCAACGAGCACCGAGCCGTCATTGCAGTTAATGGAAACCCCCCAGCTGAGTATGTCGAGGCCAAAGCTTGCCTTTACAACATATTTTACTGTTTTCTATATGAATTATACAGTTTACTTGACTTGCTAAATGTATGTATAGTACATATAGTAGTGTATAAATGCAAGATGTCTGAAAACATACATCATAGTAATAGTATTATAACGCTGCCACGGTATTAGAGTTCAAGTGACTGACAATAAAATTGCAGGTGACATTTTAGTTTACTAGATCTACATGTCTAACAAAGGCAGTTTCTAACCTTTTAAAAAACAATGGCTTGTGAGTTCAGTTCAAAATGTCACCATTTTTAGTTGACATCAAATAAGTAAGGAACTAACACAGTAAACTATAACATAGTCTGTTTGTGATAGATGTGATGGATATTAGTAGCTCAATATTGAACTTAGATACTATTAGGGTTGAGCAATGCATCATACACGACATGGCCTAAAAATATGTGGCCACCTGACCATCGCACCCATATGTAGGCCTTCCCCAAACTGTTGCCGCAAAGTTTGAAGCACACAATAGTCTACAATGTCTTTGTTTGCACTAGCATTAAGAGTTCCCTTAACTGGAACAAAGGGGCCCAAACCTGCTCCAGCTTGACAGTGCCCCTGTGCACAAAGTGAGGTCCATGAAGAGCCAAGGTTGGAGTTGAAGAACTCAAGTGGCCTGCACAGAGCCTCTTCCCCCTGAACTCAGGGAAGCTCAGTCCTATGGCATTTTTAAAGCTCTTTTAAAGACACACTTTTTTAAACTCGCTTTTCTTAATATTTTTTTGACTATTTTATATTTGTTTTTATTACAGTTTTATTCATTTTTAACTTTTTATTTATTCTGTGATTTGTGTTTTTATGTACAGCGCTTTGAGAAGCTACTTTAAAGGCGCTTTATAAAATAAAGTTTATTATTATTATTATTATTATTATTACCTCAAACCCTCTGAACACCTTTGGGATGAACTGGAATGTGCCTCAGGCCTCCTCACTGACATCAGTGCATGACCTCAGTAATGCTGCATGGGAAAATCCCCACAGATTCCCAGAGTGGCACAAAGGAGATGAGATGTTCAAAAGGCACATATGGGTGTGATAGTCAGGCGCTGCTGCTGATGTGTTACAGATATGTCAGTGAAATATCAGCCAAAATGAATATCAAAATGGAGGGGCGTTTCACTCTGTATAACTGCCTGACAGACATGACTGTCACTGATAGGCTGTCTGAATCTACCGTCAGGGCCCAGCATCATCCCCAGCGTTGTTTCTTCATAACATTCTTTGTAGTTTACTTATGAAAGTTAATGGTGCTACTGCACTTGGTTCCACAAAAATCCAAAATAATCAGCTTTAAAACACTTGGTAGAGCAAATAATGTAACGTGGATGCCAAAAATGAAACCTTATATTGTATTTTTATCTTTGAAAATGTTTATACCACGTACCCCTGGTTGTGGTTCATGATCACAGACACAATAAAGTACTTTAGTTAAACCATCATAATCTGTACTGCATTTTTGTACAATTTTATGCCTATTTTTTAATATTGGAAATGAGTTTTTACAGTGAGCTTTTGAACCTCCACAAAATAACCTGCCTAAAGTATCATAACCGTTTCTATCAAACCTCAAATATCAAATATCTTGTGTTATGTAATTGAGGTCTGACCAACGGAGTTCACTCTCATTGGCTTCATGGCTGGCACTGAAATATGAATTAACCTTATCTCTGGAATATTAATTAGCCATTTCTCAGGCATTGCATTTACACTGCAGTCGAGGTGCCACGGTGGCTGTGTGATCTTTTTAATGATGAGTCGTTTAAACAAGAAAGAAAAGTAAACTGTCTGGGTTCTGTTTTCGTGATCTCAGGATGATTACTGATTCAGCAAAGAAGAGGCAGCAGGAGAGTCCTACAGATACTCAAACCTCGCCTGTAATGAGCAGCAAAGGGAGCAGTAAATCATCTAGGTGTGTAACTGCATGTGTGTTTGTCTCTATATATCATCATTCCTCAAGTCACTTTGACACTGTGGGTGCAACAGTAACGTATTTGCATACACCCTGCCATGTAAATTGCATTTTTAGGCAGAAAAGCTCTAAATTGCATATTCATTAAGACACCCAAGCAAAACAAGCAGGATGGTGTTAGTTGTAAGACTTGAAGAGATTGTGTTAGTTGAATGACAAAATCTTCCATACACAGAGTGCAGAGTGCACTGAGTGTGTGAAAAGCGAGAAAGTCAAGAAGGGCCTTCTCAAATCTCACACTGTGCACTACATTATTGCACTATGTAATTTGTACGATGGATATAAAAAAGTTTACACACCCCTGTTAAAATGACAGGTTTTTGTGATTTTGTGGTGGGGGAAAAAATCATGTCATAAATTTTTCCACCCTCAAAGTGAAATCACAAAACAAAAGTGAAAAACATGTAAGAAATTTTTCAGCCTAAAACAGGAAGAATAAAAAAAACTTACAATAAAAATAGTTGCATAAGTGTGCACACCCCTAACGTAATAATACTGAGTTGAAGCACCTTTTGATTTTATTCAATCACTCAGTCTTTTCGGGTAAGAGTCTTTCAGCATGGCACATCTTGACTTATCAATATTTTCCTACTCTTTCTTGCAAAAAACATTCTAGATCCATCAAATTGTAAGGGCATTTCGTGTACACAGCCCGTTTCAGGTCACCCCACAGATTTTTCATTGGATTCAGGTTTGGGCTCTGGCTAAGTCATTCAAAACCCTTAATCTGCTTTTGGTTAAGCCATTCCTTTGTTGATTTAGATGTATGCTTTGGGTCATTGTCATGCTGAAAGGTGAAATACCTTTTCATCTTCTGCTTACTAGCAGACACCTAAAGGTTTTGCACTAAAATCAATTGGTATTTGTAACTCTCTGTGATTCCCTCTTCTTTGATAAAAGCCCCCAGTTCTAGCTGAAGAAAAGCAGCCCTAAAGCATGATGCTCCCACCACCATGCACCATGTACCAACAGTCGGATGAAGCCAAGAAGATGTGAAGAAAATCCTACAGAAACAGCTGATCTGTATTTGGGGTTAATCAGAATAATTGAATTGATGACAGCTGTAGGATAATTACTTTTGACCATGAGATAAAATGTGATTTTTATTGGATCATTCTGAACCAATTTTAAAAGGTTGTGCACACTTACACATCCAGGTTACTGTAACTTTAAAAAAATATATTTTTCCTATTTCTCCCTAATTTTTTTTATACACTGTAATTATGTATTGAGGGTGGAAAAGTTTACATGATTTATCTAGGTTTTTTTTTTCTTTCAGCACAAAAAGGGGTGTGTAGACTTTTTATATCCACTAACTAGTACTTAGATTGTAGTAAAAAAAAAAAAAACTCAAATGAAATGCTGATATTTTGCACTACCAAGTAGTAGCTCACATCATTGAGCACTGTACACAGGAATAGCTGTATTTTAAACCCCAAAATATCTGGCCTGACCTTATTGCTCCTGATTCGTGCCATCAGTGTAACTGCATCCTCACTGAATGTGTCGGCCACAATAATATAATATAAAGGCTCCACAGTGACTGCAACACACACACACACACAACAAAAAAAAAAAAAAAATCTGCCTTTCTCATTCTGGAACATCCCAATGATATTATACAGTGGGGCAAATAGAGGCTATTCATATAACATTTCCACCAGACATCAGTATTAAAGTGAGGGGAAAAAAGTATTTGATTCCCTGCTGATTTTGTACGTTTGCAACTGGCAAAGAAATGATTAGTCTATAATTAGGTAGGTTTATTTGAACAGTGAGAGACAGAATAACAACAAGAAAATCCAGAAAAACTGATGTCAAAAATGTTATAAATTGATTTGCATTTTAATGAGGGAAATAAGTATTTGATCCCCTCTCAATAAATGATTTCTGGCTCCCAGGTGTCTTTTACAGGTAATGAGCTGAGATTAGGAGCACACTCTTAAAGGGAGTTCTCCTAATCTCAGCTTGTTACCTGTATAAAAGACACCTGTCCACAGAAGCAATCAATCAATCAGATTCCAAACTCTCCACCATGGCCATGAGCAAAGAGCTCTCTGAGGATGTCAGGGACAAGATTGCAGACCTACACAAGTCTGGAATGGTCTACAAGACCATTGCCAAGCAGCTTGGTGAGAAGGTGGCAACAGTTGGGGTGATTATTCGCAAATGGAAGAAAGACAAAAGTACTGTCAATCTCCCTCGGCCTGAGGCTCCATGCAAGATGTCACCTTGTTGGAGTTGCAATGATCATGAGAACTGTGAGGAATCAGCCCAGAACTACACGGGGGGATCTTGTCAATGATCTCAAGGCAGCTGGGACCATAGTCACCAAGAAAACAATTGGTAACACACTACGCCGTGAAGAACTGAAATCCTGCAGCGCCCGCAAGGTCCCCCTGCTCAAGAAAGCACATATACATGCACGTCTAAAGTTTGCCCATAGAAAATCTGTGGTATGGAGGGAGCTGAAGGTTCGAGTTGCCAAACTTCAGCCTCGAAACCTTAATGACTTGAAGAAGATCTGCAAAGAGGAGTGGGACAAAATCCCTCCTGAGATGTGTGCAAACCTGGTGGCCAACTACAAGAAACATCTGACCTCTGTGATTGCCAACAAGGGTTTTGCCACCAAGTACTAAGTCATGTTTTGCACAGGGGTCAAATACATATTTCCCTCATTAAAATGCAAATCAATTTCTAACATTTTTGACATGTGTTTTTCTGTATTGAACACGCTAAGAAAAAGCAGTTCTCCAAGGCAAGGTAAGGCAAGAAACCAGCTGAAATCCATAAGTAGTTATACCCCCTATCTGTGCAAATTAATATAGGCTGGGTTAGTAAATTGATTGTCTATAAAAAGTCTTTTCGTTACCAAGATATCACACAAGGAACATCTCATGATGGGTAAAAACAAAGAGCTCTCCCAAGACCGTAACCTTATTGTTGCAGAACATATTGATGGAATTGGATCAGACGTATTTCAAAAACTTCTGAATCCTCCTGTAAGAAGCATTGGGGTCATTATCCGCAAGTGGAAGCAACATCACTCCATCATTACCTGGCCACGCACAGAAGCTCCTGGCAAGATTTCTGAACAGGGAGTCAGAAGAATAGTCAGAAGAGCAGCCCAAGAGCCAAGGACCACTTGGAAAGAGCTCCAGAAACACTTGGAGGCAGCAGGTACCATCGTCACAGAGAAAATAATAGGCAATGCACTCCACAGCCATGGCCTCTATGCACGCTCACCCGCAAGACTCCATTACTAAAGAAAAAGCATGTGGAAGCTCATTTAAAGTTTTCTATAACTCATTTGGACGAGCCTATGAAATACTGGGAGAATGTATTCTGGTCAGACGAGAGCAAAATTGAACTTTTTGGCTGTTGTACTATACACCATATTTGGAGAAGAAATGGCACTGCACATCACCCTTAAAATACTATACGAACAGTGAAGTTTGGAGGTGGAAGCATCATGGTGTGGGGCTGTTTATCATCACATGGTACTGGCAGACTTCATATAATTGAAGGAACGATGAATGGAGCCCTTTACCGAGAGATTCTGGAGAAGAATCCGATGCCATCCACCAGGATTATGAAGATTAGACATGGGTGGACCTTCCAGCAGGACAATGATCCAAAACATAAAGCAAAGGAAACTCTCAATTGGTTTTAGAGAAAAATATCAAGGTGTCAATCACCTGACTTATATAATTGAACAAGATTTAAAGACAATATGTTTAGAAGAATGGGCCAAAATCACACCTGAATACCACAGCCAATTAATTTCATACAGGAAGCGTATTGAAGCTTTCGTAGTGAAGGCTTCTCCACTAAGAAATAAATTTCAGTTAACGTGTTCAATACTTTTTTCCTGTGACATTCCTCTTTATTACACATAACTTCACTTATGGACTTTAATGTTGTGAATTCTTTATAGTTAATACTGATGTTTGGTGAAAACTTCATGTGAATGGCCTCACTGGAAATATATTCACTGAAATCTTTTTGAGGTGTCAATACTTATTTCGCCCATTGTAGCACTCTGTTTCACTGAGTTTACCTCATGCAAACACACTACTCACATTCTTTCTTGTCTTTCTATCTTTTTTTAGCAAAGCGAAAGGGAAAGGGTTGCAGAAGGATGAGAAACTGAGATATGAGGATGAGTGTAAAGCCCAGCAGGAAGCAGTAGAGAAGCCATGGACACTGCCATATGATGTTCAGCTCAACAATCTGATCAAAGAAACATTCAAATCTGTCCTGCCCTTACATGAAGACATTGAGATGTACACTGCCCTGGCTATGTGAGTTTTAAAATTCCTAACCGAGGAATAGAAAAGTCTTTATGTGTTTGGAATGTAATGTTCATAAGCAGTTTGGTAAAACTGAATGTGCGATGTGTGATAAATATTCCTCTTAGGTTGGTGTGTGATGCAATGGGGGGGGCGGTAGATATTAAGAAACAACATGACTTTCTTTGGGAGGTTCATCTCAGTGAGCTGAAGGTTGCGATGCAGTCAAACATCATTCCCATCGGCAAGATCAAAAAGGGAACCTACTACCACAGAGCCCTACTCTTCAAGGTATTGATCCAGTCCTCTATCCCTTAACAATCCTGTTCTGTTTATTACTTTTGTCTCTTTGCCTCAGGCCATGTCTTTAAATTTTATTACAGTAAAACTGTCACTGTATAAGATTCCCAGACAAAAACGTTGTTGCAGTTTTTTTCATAATACTTGATTATGCCTCCTCTCACCTTACTAACAGCACTAACCATGAATTTCACTACTGCCTTGAATTTTAGTTGATGATGCTCCTTAAAGATGGTGTTTGATTTGCCCAGAGATAAACTGAATTAAATGAAATAAATAATTTATTAAAGTCATAATTTAACAAAATATGAAATTAAAAATATGAATTAGCACCTGACTGCTGTAGGAAATGATACGGTCAGGGACTCATCAGCTTTCCTTATAGATACAATATGTGAGTCTATCTTTGTGGTTTATGAATGTCAAGAGATCACACAAGCGGTTTGAATGCAAATGCAGGTTTTATTTTTTTTTTAAAGGCTGGGGCATAGTAGTTTAGTGGTTAGCACATTTGCCTCGCACCTCCAGGGTTTGGGGTTTCGAGTCCTGCCTCTGACCCTGTATGCACAGATCTTTCATTCTCTCCTAGTGCTCCAGGGGTTTCCTCCAGGTTTCCCCCCTCAGTTCAAAGACATGCGCTGTAGGCTGATTGGCATTTCCAAATTATCCGTAGCATCCATAGTGTGTGAATGTGTCTATGATGGGTTGGCATCTCCTCCAGGGTGTCCCCTGCCTTGTGCCCCGAGTTACCTTGGATAGGCTCCAGGCGGTGGGGAAAATGGATGGATGGGTAGATTTTTAAAAAGGCAAACAACACAAAATGGTCAATGCAGCCTCAAAGAGCTAGATCAGTAACAGATACTAAGGCTTGGAACAAACGCTGGCCGAAAGCAGAAGTGAGAGTTCACAACGAATGTTTGAATGTCCGAGCCTGGTGTGATTTTTGAAGAAATGTGCTTAATTAGTTAATTAATTAATTAGTTAGTTAACCACTTAATCAGTGGTTATCTGTGTATTAACATATGGGTCATGTGACTGGCCTTGAGGTTCTTCTATGATGCTGAGGATATTAGGAAATGGAGTTCATGCTTTCTAATGAGGCTGGCAGTGACAATGAAATGTTAGTAATGATAGCAATTACTCATTTTAATTTTTAACCAAGTCAAAAAATTATATATCCTTGCCTATAATTTAAGTATATGGTGAGGTGTATGAGTCAACACAGTAATGGAAACAGCTTACTTAGCTTAACATCCAGATGTGTAACAGAGCACACTGGCAAACGACACACTGTAAATTTACATTGGCAGAGAAAAGCTTGTTGGTCATAAAAGTCTTATGATTGCTCTATTACTGCTGGATTTGCATGCAACACTCTACTTCTAGTTCATTAACACATTGTGCTCCACAGGTTTTGGCAGACAGGATTGGACTGAGCTGCAGTCTGGTGAGAGGACACTACAGTCGGGCCTGGAATGAAATTCTGCTCCCCTCTACCACCACGAGAGCTACAGGATTTTACCCCCAACTTCAGCCTTATATCATAGATCTCATGCACAAACCTGGAACCCTTATGCAGTGTGGCACGCCTTCTGCTGAGCAGTACCAGAAAATCTAATTTTAGTGTTTTAGTGACTTTTAACCTAATCCTGTTCAATCTACAATCTACAGTTAATCCACCCACTGAATTGTGCTATGTTGTAATAACCCACTTATGGTGCTGACATAACTGAATTAAATATCTTTAAATATTCAAAGATCAAATACTAGTAAGCAAATCTATACTATAATACTATTTGATCAGCCAAAACATGTCTGGTGTACAAAATTTGTTTCTGTAGTTTTCCAATTACAAAGCTATTGTCGTTAATTAGTAAAAAGGATGTTTTTTGACTGCATATTGCATGATGATAAATTGGAAGCCTTTACTTGTCAAAGTTCCAGTGCAAAACTGAAAGGAAGAAAATTGAGATGCCATTTACATCCATCCATCCATCCATCTTCTACAGCTTACTCCTTTTAGGGTCACGGGGAAGCCTGGAGCCTATCCCAGGGAACATCGGGCACAAGGCGGGGTACACCCTGGACAGGGTGCCAGTCCATCACAGGGCACAATCACATACACACTCACACACCCATTCATATACTACGGACACTTTTGACACGCCAATCATTTAGCTGATAAACAACATTTGGAGGAAATTTCACTGTTATGTCTTCTTGGTGGTTTCCAGTAGTATGAAATTTCTGCGCAGTTTATATCTCAAAAGATGTTGCAACGCCATTTTTTTTCACCTGCTA
The DNA here is from genome assembly GCA_012411365.1 of Ameiurus melas. Lineage (NCBI taxonomy): Eukaryota > Metazoa > Chordata > Actinopteri > Siluriformes > Ictaluridae > Ameiurus > Ameiurus melas. The sequence continues at coordinate 8,450,761 of CM022771.1, read as the reverse complement.
CTTTTAGTCATCCATGTAATGTGGGCTTCAAATCAGTCAATGTTGTAAGACAGCACGTGTGCCTCAGAGATGTTGTACTACACTATAGGGCTAAATATATGTGATGACCTGACCATCACACCAATATGTGGATCTTCCCCATATGGTTACCATAGAGACAATTGTATAGGATATATAATTGTATAGGATATATACAACATACAATTGTATAGGATGTCTTTGTATGCTGTAGCATTAAGATTTCCCTTCACTGGAACTAAGAGACCTAAACCTGTTTCAGTATGACAATAACCCTGTGCACAAAGTGAGCTCCATGAAGATATGGTTTGCCAAGATTGGAGTGGAAGTACTGGAGTGGCTTGCACAGAGCCCTACTGAATATCTTTGGGATGAACTGGAACACCGATTGCACCTCAGGCCACTTCACTATGCATCAGTGCCTGAACTCACTAATGCTCTGGTGGCTGAATGGATAAATCAAAAATCTAGTGGAAAGCCTTCCTGGAAGAGTTAAGCAATCCTGGAATGGGATATTCAAAAAGCACATATCTGTGTTCTGGTCATGTGTCTACAAGATTTTGCCCATATAATGTACGTCTCCTGAAAGACATCCTAGAGATTAGCTGGGCCTGTGTCTGTCTATTAAATGTTTTAGTTTGAGTATATCAACTGGGTCACCAGGCAGGCCATCTGGCGCTTTTTATCTTGAGCCGTGTCATTGCCTCTTAGAACATTTTCCAATCCGTCTAGTATATTGTGATCTTGTACAGTTTTCACTTTACAAGAGCATGCAGTTTGACAGTAATGTTTTAGAGTATTTGGCTAAGTCTTGCTGTGTTTAGCTGAAAGTACAGAGCCGTAATGATCACATTTACTAAGTAAAAGCTAACTGATAACTAGCTAACTAGTGATGCTTGGTAGCACAGTTGGTAGCGGAATATTTAAAAGTTTAAACATTAAAATGTCAGCCGGCATGCCAAATAATTTCAAAAGGAAGGTATTTGTTATGTATGCAGTAATAATATTTGGGGTTCAACAAAATCACCCCAATTTTAACACACCTTGTGTATTGGACTCAAACATTATTATTTACATAACTACATAATGTGTGACACTGTCAATGGATCAGTTTGAACGTATGGGAAGTTTTAGGTTGTTTAGGTTACCTAGTTTTAAAGTCAGGCATCAATGAAACTAAACGAGATAAAAGATTTTAAAAAGTGACAACAACTAAATGGTGTTAATTATTAATGTAAGCAACTAGTTTAGGCCGAGTCGGTTTCATCACAGCACAGCTGCAAACCGCTGTTAGTTTTCATCAACTCTGACCTACAAGCATTATCAGCAATAAACAAGGTTTTGACCATTGGTTGTTGGATGAGGGAGGGAATATAGGTCATGTAACAGTGAAAAACTCAATTCAGTTCCACTGACTTCATTCACAGCGTTAATTCAGCCTGGGTCTGGTGTAAAAGTGTCTGCATGGAAACATGGCACGCCTCCTGGTGCGACTTTCTTCTGTACTTTACAATGGAGCTTCAACACAATCGATTTTGTCTAAGAGCCGGTCTGTGCTGAACCGACCACTAAGCACAACAACAGGTAAGACGTAACTTTAACGTTATTATACGGATACACAACTGTAATAGTGTATAATTTGCTGTAATGTTTAGCAGTTGTAATCATTTTGATCTAAATCGACCTGAACGACCATGTCCATGTCCTCATATCCTGCAAATGTCCTTAGTGACCCTTAGAGCAGGATGAATGAGGTGTGTTAGAAAATGCACATGATTATCTGAAGTACAAAGTTCCTTTCACAAGTGAGAACACTGTCAACACCAAGGCCATGCATGGTATGAACTTGCAGGAAACAATTGGTCGTGCTCATCTACTAATAAATTCATGAATCTATTTCATAAACAGTGCATTTACTATTAATCTGGTTTTACTCATCAATATTTATTCAGAACATCTCTTTTATGTCATTTTTGTTCCATTTCTTCTGTCCAATTATAGACTATCATACTGTAGATGATACTGGAATTTATACTTCCAAACCTTATTTACTAGATTTTAATATTTTAATACTGGATTTTAATACTTTAGTTGGCTTTTAATCTAATAAATTACTACTCAGTAAAACAAAATCTCATATTATGGTTTTTCCTACAAAACATTCTTAAGGATCTAATAATCAGATAATAATGTGTTGTGATGGTAGCTGTTTAGAGTTGATCAAACTAAATATTTGGGTTTATGGCTTGATTCTGAATAACGATTACATACTTCACAAAATTAAAGTTGGAACTAGTGTGTTATATCAATCTAAAAACTTATTTACATTTAATGTTGGAAAGAATCTTGCCTCATGACTTATTGTATATTAACATTTTTAACTATACTGATGTTGTTTCTCGAAATGCATCTAAAACTAACCTTTGATCTCTCAGTACAGCCAGCATACAATAATCTCTGTAGATTTGTTATTGTTTGTTCATGTAATACTCATCGCCGTTTAATGTATAACTTACTTAAAAGGTCTCGCCTTAATATAAGAAGCTACAGTATATTCATTGGCTGCAATTTATCTTCAAATGTGTACATTTTAACTATCCTTGTTATTAACAGCTTTCTGTGTCATATTCCTCAATAAATCAACTGAGGCATTCTACACAATAATTCTTTTCCATTCCTACAGTTATAAAAGTAATTGGAAAGAAAGCATTTTATGTATAAGACTCGGATTGCAATAATTTATTTTCATACAGTCATGATTGCAATAATTTACCTTCATACGGTCATGGACAAAATTATTGGCACCCCTGGAACTTTTCCAGAAAATGCACCATTTCTCCCAGAAAAGTGTTTTACGATGACAAATGTTTTGGTATACACACATTTATTACCTTTAAGTGCATTGGAACAGCACAAAAAAGCAGAAGAAAAAAGGCAAATTTGACATCATTTTACACAAAACTCAAAAATTAGGTCGGACAAAATTGTTGGCACCCTCAACTTAATATTTGGTTGCACACCCTTTGGAGAAAATAACTGAAACCAATCGCTTCTTATAACCATCAACAAGCTTCCTACACCTCTCAACTGGAATTTTGGACCACTCTTCTTTTGAAAACTGCTCCAGGTCTCAGATTTGAAGGGTGCCTTCTCGCAACAGCAATTTTGAGATCTCTCCATAGGTGTTCTATGGGATTTAGATCTGGACTCATTGATGGCCACAGAATTCTCCAGCGCTTTGTCTCCAACCATTTCTGGGTGCTTTTTGAGGTATGTTTCAGGTCATTGCTGAAACACCCATGACCTCTGACACAGACCCAGCTTTCTGACACTAGGCCTACATTATGGGCCAAAATCTTTTGATAGTCTCCAGATTTCATGATTCCTTGCACACAGTCAATGCACCCAGTGCCAGAGGCAACAAAACGACCCCAAAACATCCTTGAACCTCCACCATGTTTGACTGTAGGCACTGTGTTCTTTTCTTTGTAGGCCTCTTTCCGTTTTCTGTAAACAGTAGAATGCCAAAAAGCTCTACCTTAGTCTCATCTGTCCACAAAACGTTCTCCCAGAAGGATTGAGGCTTACTCAGGTACATTTTTGCAAACTGCAGTCTGGCTTTTTTATGCCTCTGTGTCAGAAGTGGGGTTCTCCTCTTTCTCCTGCCATAGCACTTCTTCTCATTCAGATGGTGACGTATGGTTCGAGCTGACACTGATGCACCCTGAGTCTGCAGGACAGCCTGAATTTGCGTGGAAGTTGACTGAGGTTGTTTATCCACCATTCGAACTATCCTGCATTGCATTCTTTCATCAATTTTTCTCTTATGACCACGTCCAGGGAGATTTGCCACAGTTCCATGGGTTATAAACTTCTTGATTATATTGCGCACAGTGGACAAAGGAACTTTAAGATCTCTGGAGATTGACCTGTAACCTTGAGATTGTTGATATTTTAAGTCCTCAGACAATTCTCGGCTTTTCTTTCTCTTCTCCATACTTGGTGTGGCACACACAGGCACACAATACAAAGGTTGAGCCAACTTTTATACACTCTAACTGACTTCAGTTTTGATTTCTATATTGCCAGCACCTGTTACTTGCCACAGGTGAGATTAAATGAGCATCACATACTTGAAATGAAGTTATTTACCCACAGTTTTAATAGTGTGCCAATGATTTTGTCCAGTCCATTTGGGGAGTTTTGTGTAAAATGTCAAATTTGCCTTTTTTCTTCTGCTTTTTTTGTGCTGTTCCAATGCACTTAAAGGTAATAAACATGTGTATACCAAAATATTTGTCATTGCAACACTTTTCTGGGAGAAATGGTGCATTTTCTGGAAAGGTTCCAGGGGTGCCAATAATTTCGTCCATGACTGTATACACACAATCCTTGATATCATTTCACATGTTTAAAAATAGTTTGTTTTCTTATTTTAAGACAAATTGTACATGCTTCAAATGATGCTATATTTATATCAGTGTACAATATATAATAGTGCAACATTATATATTATATAATACAAAATTTAATATATCCTTTCTGAGCAAACATTTGTTCATTTGTTCGCAACCTTTCTGTGGCCAGTAGCTGTGTTCACCAATGTACTCATTATTTTGATGTCTCTGTGTTGTTCGTCTTATTTGTAGTACAGTATGTTTGTTGAAATATTGATTGCTGTTTTGATTTATTTTTTCCTATTAAGTTTTTTAAATTTTGTTTGTGTTATATGTTAAGACCCTTTGAAAACGAGATGGTTCATCTCAAGTGGCTTATCCTAAAGAATAATTTGAATAAACTTGTATCATCATTAGAGAAGGTGACCCAAGCATATCAAATTGGTCATCCTAACAAGAACAGAATATAAAGGAATGTATAAATGCTTCACATATATGCTATATATATATTTTACTGACACTAACAAAATAGCACAAATATATATATATATATATATATATATATATATATATATATATATATATATATATATATATATATATATATATGCTATTTTGTTAGTGTCAGTAGGAACATAGTAATATATAGTAAGTATATATAGTATAGTAATATAGTAAATAGTAATATAAGAATTACTATTTTGTTATTGTGTCAGGGAAAAATTATTCTAAAACAAGCTGTGAGTGACTTTGGTCTGTTTTTCAGACCCATACACTCTGTAAGCTATTGACTCCCCAGTCTAAAACACTACTTGAGTACTTCTTGATTTTGTACTTGTAAATGGCGCACTTATATAGTGCTTTATCCAAAGCGCTTTACACTGTGTCTCATTCACCCATTCACGGTAGCAGAGCTGCCATGCAAGGCGCTAACTTGCCATCGGGGCCAGGAATCAAACCGCCAACCCTATGATTAGTGGACAACCCATTCTACCACCTGAGCCACAGCCGCCCCGTGTAAATTCTTGCCACTCAACCGTCAGTTTAATCAGTAATGGGGCCCAGAAATGTATAGAAACCCTGGCTGTGCAGCACAATTAAAGTCACATAATATTCTTCAGTGAGTTATGTTGCAGTTACCCTAGCAGTCTCTAGATTGCCAAAAGGATGCTCAAGATAATCAACTTAAGATTAAAAAAAGTATATTTTATATACAGTACTGTTCAAAAGTCTTAGGGTAAATGCAAATAAATGCTGTAGAGCCAGTGGTAACCAACCCTGTTCCTGGAGATCTACCTTCCTGAAGACTTTAACGCCAACCATAAACATACCCACCTGACCATCTAATGATTGCCTTAGGAAGTTCTTGATCAACTAAAACAGGTGTGTTAGATTTTGGTTGGAGAGGAAACCTGCAGGAAGGTGGATCTCAAGGAAGAGGATTGTTGGCCACTGCTGTAGAAAAAAGAGCAGTAAACAGTAATAAATGAAACAAAGTCAATACTTGGTGTGAGGACCCTTTGGTTTAAAAAAGCAAAAAAAATAGTAGTCTCGGGTGAATTTGTGGTGCACGTTTAAACAGAAATTAGCTGTAAATTTTATTGAGCATCTTGCAGAACCAAACACGGATCTTCTGGAGACTCTGACTGTCGCATATTTTTGCAGCAAAACTCAACAGTCTACATTATGTTTTTTGTCTGAAAAGTGGTTTGCAAATCTAAAATGTTTTTGTACTCACTCTATAATGTAGAAGTCATAAAATAAAAATCTATAACAAAGTTTGTAATAAAAAAAAAAGTACTGTAGTGCCGATATATTTATTTACTGAAATCATTATATTTTATTAAGTTACAGCATGCTATATGCTATATAAATTGAAAAAATTATTTTGCATGTTCATAAATTGATTCTTTACTCTTTGCAGATCTTCTTTCTTTGACACGTTATGATGAGTGTATGGACTGGAAGAAGAAACTAACTCCAGAACAGTATGTAGTCACTAGAGAGAAAGGCACTGAGGTGGTAAGTGTTTGTTAAAAACAGACTGACATAATGTACATGAGCCATTTGAGGTGAAACTAGTAGCATAAACACAGCATACATATTTATTAACCTATCGCATTTCTTCATTAATCAGCCGTGATTCTGATCTGTTTTGTTTTGCTTTTCTCCCAGCCATTCAGTGGAATCTATCTGAACTATAATGATGTGGGCATGTACCACTGTGTGTGCTGCGATACACCACTCTTCAGGTAACACGAGTGAGAATCATTCACGTAAAAAGGACAGTCCACTCAAGAACTGCCTTCTTTACCTACAGGATATTGATTCCTCTGAGTTTCTTCCCCTGAAAATAGTGCTCACTGACTGCGTTTACATGGACAGCAGTAATCTAATTATTGACCTTATTCTGAATAAGACAATATTGTGATTAAGGTGTTTATACGAGTTGTTTTTATAATATTCCTTTCATGTTCCCATTTTACATGTTATAGATAGAACATAGATCAATTACCAGCACACGTCATTACGTCCCCACGACATGCCGTCTGACGTCCCTCTAGAATTTCATGTATCAACATACAGTTCGTCTTCGTTATGGTCCCGTATACAGTTTTGGGTGTTTCATTTTTTATAATTTACGAAAGCTTCAAGTGCAGTTAATTATTTGTCGTGCTGTGTGTGCAAATAGACTGCTTGAAGCCGTGGGCTGCGTCCCAAACCGCGTACTTACCTAAATACATGTATTACACCTACTATATAGGAGGTAAGTACGAGGTTTCGGACGCAGCCGTGCTCTCTTGTTTGCCGTTAAACGGTTGATCACTGCCGTGTGTGAACGTGTCCTGACGCAAAATGCAGTGCAAACTCCCACATGACATTAATAGTGTGATTAAGGTGTTTAATACACATCGATAATGTGACTAAAACAGGAATACTCCACATGTCTTCATTCCATTTGTGTTTACTTCGAGTATGACTTTAACGAGATTAAGGTAATCTGAAATCGCTGTTTACATGCTAATTTCTGAATCAGAGTATTATCTTAAACGGGTTAATATCGGATTATTGTTGTCCATGTAAACGTACTGATAGTCAGTCAGAGGAAGAAGTGCTCCCCCTGATGAATCATGTTTCTTTCCATAGTTCCTTTCTCCTTAGCTCCGTACCTACAATTTCCTCTAGACGTTCTGAAAATGGACTTCTCCTTAAAGAATCTGCAGTTAATGCTGCAGTTGTTTTAATACAAATTCCAAATGGATCATACAAGCAAGACATGAATTTATTAAGCGCAAAGGCATCTTATTTCATTCTGACCTCCAGTATTATGTGCACCATATACTAATAAACCTTTTCTGCTTCAATATCTTTGATCATATTATGATCCTCTACACTGAACTGCCTTTTTTTAGTCATCAGATCAGTATATCTAGGAAACTGGATGATTCCCCAATTGCATTGCCATTTTTCAAAGGCAAGTACAGCTGCAGTTGCAGGTAATTAAGGTTGGCAAATGGATAACAAATAAGGTATCAGGGTCAGGCAAATAAGGGTCAGGCAATAGGTCAGGTGATTCACAAACAGGATATCAGAAAAAAACCAGGAAAGCACACTAAATCCAAAACCATGAATGAGAAACCTTATACAAAGGCTTGGTATGCCAGCCACAAAAACACAGAGCTGAGCAGATACTTCACAAAGAGTAAGTGTATGGAGTGTGGTTATGTAGGTGAGTTGGTAATTGAGTCCAGGTGTGTGTGAGATCAGTAATCTGGTAGTCTTTGGCACCAATATTTGTATATTGGTGTGTTTTCAGGGATCGAGTTTGACGCCGATTCCACACTGACACGCTCACCGTGTTACACTAACTCTTACACTTAAATTCATTAATTTTTGAACAACGAATCTGAGAAACATGCATTTAAAATAATATATATATATATATATATATATATATATATATATATATATATATATATATATATATATATATATATATATATTTCTTTGCTGGTAGTCTGCTTTTTGCTTTTAAATGAGTAACAAGGTTGAACGTAACAAGGTTGAGGTTTTTAGCATAGAATTAGCAAATGCACAAAATGTGTTTAAATAGCATCCTTGATCTTATTACCTTAATGGCATTACATAGCGTTATTCAAAACAAAAGGAAATGTTTTTCAGAACCTGTGATAGATGATTCATGGGGAAAAAAATGTTTCAAGCATGAGATTTTAAATGGACTCACATATACTATTTAATAATACTATATAATAATAAATAATTACATTTCAAGGTAAAGTGTACTTATAGTGGGCTGGGTCAGGTGAAAATGGTGTTTTCTAAGTGAGTATTAGTGTTATTGGAAGGTTTTATTAATGTTAGTTATTCATCTGAAACATGCAGATAAGTTGTTGTGAAAAGAACTTAAAGTTTAAAGTGTATTTTAGCTTTACATGCATATTTGTAAATGTAATATGTCAGACACAAATGGCACTGCAATCATAGAATCAGCAAACTAGTAACTCAGTGTACACAGAGTAAGCGAAGACGCCAGTGTTAGTGTATATCTGTTAGTGTATATTTCATCTGTAACTAAGAAATAATATTTACTAAAATTATGAGTTCTATCCCACCATCTCTCACAGCTCTGAATCAAAATACGACTCTGGAACAGGGTGGCCATCTTTCTTTGAGGCTCATGGGACATGGGAGAGAGACGAGAGTCACGCCAACATTATCCGTAGACCTGATAACTCGTTAGGAAGCCCGGGAACAGAAGTCATCTGCAAACAGGCAAGTGACTGAAACAGGGACTTTAATACACCTTACATGACAAAAGCTATGACTAGTGTTCAATGAAATAATTGTTAGGAGAACGATGACAATAATAAGACAGTACACTGTCATACAGATTTCTGCAATAGTTATATAATTATATAGTATCTAGCACTAATAAACTATAATATTTATATAATTATTGCATAATGATTATATGAAAACATTATTTTATAGTTTTATTTCCAGGTGCAATTTTGTAATTATAAGTTGGATAACTTTTTAAAATAAGAGAAAATGGTGTAGTTCCATTGTTTCTTTGTACATTGTAACTTTTTTCAGTCAGTTGTTTACTGATTTTATAAAGTTTTTTTGTATTGGATTTTATTTTTCAAAAACATTACCTTTATTAATGCTAATGAGACTTTGTCTAAGTAAATATGCATTAATTCACATGTTCCTTGGTCTTACCCAGTGTTATGAATGACTAAGGGAATTTGGACTATATGTTACCTCATATTTATACTGCTGTGAAACAGGAAGTCATGGTTGGACAATTTCCTGTTCCTAGTCACCCAGGTGTACTAACAAATTGAAAATATCAATGGCATTATACTTGAAATATATTTTACTCATATGAATTCATGGGGGTGCCAATAATTGTGGCACATATATTTAACAAATACATTTTTACAATTTTTTTTGATAAACCTGTGTTGTGTTTGCAATTGTTTGATATCCATAAGAGCAGAGTATTTTTGTCAATTTTTTTGAATAATGATCAAAAGGTTAAACATCAAAGACACATTTTCACAGACTTCTTTACTCATATTTACCAAGGGTGCCAATATTACTGGAGGGCACTGTAAACTAAAAAAATTATAAATAAATAAATAAATATCACCTTAGATTTATCTCAGATTGTGTTTAAAAAATTTATTTAAGTAGTTTTGTCTAAATATTGTAAATTGAATAAAAAAAATTAAGAGCCCTCCGAAGGTAACCTTCACCCTGCCATGTGATTGCAGAAAAAGAAGTGCAAAGAGCACTTCCTGGTCATGTGAAATGGCATTTTTTGTTATGTCAAAGTTAAAGTTAAAGGAAAATAGTAGTTTTGTATTACTAGCAAAACATTTGAGATAAATGTATTGTTGCCATATGGAGTAAAGGCTTAAACAATGTTTTAACAATTTCCTTCACCGAATAGCTGAACAGTGTTGCCGTTATACAGAATTTAACGTCATCCTCTTTCTTTTTTTTGTTTTGGCAGTGTGATGGCCATCTCGGCCACGTGTTCGATGATGGCCCGGATCCAACAGGCCAGAGATTCTGTATAAACAGTGCAGCTCTGAACTTCAAGCCTAGAGAAACCTAATTCCACCTCATAGACAAACACCTTTCTCATTTCCCATCCAGATATTTAAGCTGCAAGTGTTCAAACAGAGTTTGAATGAACCGTGGAGAACCGTGCGTCACCGATTTGCTGATATCCGAGAACAAGCGTGTGCTTCAGTCTGAATGGTTTCATGTTGTCTTTTTCTGTTTATATATATTTACTGGCTCTGTCAGAAGTAATTTAAAGATCAAATGCATGCTGGAATGTTCTAGATCTCATGTTATATTTTTAGTCATAAATCAGTCAGAACATGTCTATCCTAAACTTTTTGGCTAAAAGACCCTGGCACTGCTTTATGTAGGAAAAATGGAAGTCATCATGGGTCACTAGACTTGTCTCACAACCATTTTTCAGCATGGCTGCTGTTGACGGACTGGGAAATGATGTATATAACAGTGAAAGAGGACAACAGGTTAGAAATACATTTACAGTTGTACCTTTTTTGTTCTGCTCCAGTAATGGTATTTAATGGGCTGTGATTCCTCAGGGTGGTGAGTTGCCTACAAATTGTAAAATAAAGCTAAGTATCAACATAAAAACATTCAATTAAACTCAACATTAAAATATTGCAATAAATTGTATTATCTTCTTGTGATCCTTTTTTTTTGCATAAGAAAACAATACAATATTCATCTTCCTTGGTATATAGTAGATGCACCACTCGCAGCCCACAGAGCCTCTGCAGTCTTTTGTACATGTTTCTGGCCACAAGCTTAAGGATGCTGAAAGTTACGTTCTGATTGGCTGTCTGCATTATACACTCGACACAATAAGGTTTTTTTTTTGGAACATGGCATAGTCACTGATTGGGTAGCTGCCTCACAGGTCCCTATTTCAATCCTGACCTTGGTTACTGTCTGTGTGCATCCATCCATCCATCCATTTTCTATACCAGTTATCCTATATGGTCGTGGGGAACCTGGAACCTATCCTAGGCAGAGTACACCCTGGACTGGATGCTAATCCATAACAGGGTACAATCACATACCCATTCATACACTACGAACACTTTGGACATGCCAATCAGCTTATCATGTCTTTGGACTGGGGGAGGAAACCCTGGCAGCATGGGGAGATCATGCAAACTTCGTGCATAAAGGACTGCGTCGAGAATCAAATCCCCAACCCTGGAGGTGTGAGGCAAACATGCTAAACACTAAGCCACTCTGTGCCCTGCTCTGTGTGCATGTTCAAGCAAATTAAAGTGGCACACATGATGCTTATTCTATTCAATTTATTTATCAAGCACAACACACAAACCAAATCCACTAAACAACAATCAATGTTAAAATTCAGGACACTAGCCACTATTAAATGTTAGCGATTTAATATGTAACGGGACTGTTCCGTATGGTAGGGGCCACAACTGCAAAAGCTTGATCGCCTGAAAGTTACCACTGATTAAGAAATGCCACAATTCTTTTTTTTTTCTTTTTTTTGTGCATTTATTTATTCATTTTCATATGTATATGTATGTTCATATGTATGAGTCATATGTAAATGAATCACATGAATATGAATCACATGCATGAATATGATTCATATTCATGCATGTGATTCATATTCATGGGGTTCATTTACATGTAATTCATTTTCATGTGATTCATATTCATGTGATTCATTTACCTTTTCTCCCCTCCCTTCCCCAAATATTTCATTGAGAAAATAAATAATAATAATAAAAAAAATAATAATAAAGTAATTAATTTAAAAAATTTTTAATAAAAATAAATTTCCCCCCGCCCCCGGCTCATCACGGCTACTCAATAGCTGTCGCTGGTTATATAAAAATTATAAAACCCAAGAACTAAAGTAAAAATAAGAATATAAATAGCCAATTGGAGCTGAAGGGACACACACCCAAAGTCTCCATAAAACAAAGGAGACAGCAGTGTATCACCCCTAGGGTTGTCCACAAAGTGGACCTAGAGTAAGCTAAAAAAAAAAATTACTTAAAAAAAAAATTCCAGTAAGAAAAAAGTCCCCTGCTGACTTCAAATCTAATAAATAGTCTGCGCACTTCAACAAATATAATGTCCATACCTTTTAAAGACTTATACCTAATATTATTACACAGTGTAACATATTAAAATAAAATACAAGCAGGTGTCAGGGCCCTCTGGAACGTTATTGCGCCGTGACCTCGACTCCAGATCCTCACATTTATTCTCTAATTGAGTCTCGGTCGCAGTGAGAGACTCGATAGTAGTCTTCATATGAACTATATCATCGGTGCAACCGGAGAGCGCGTGCTCCATCTCCCCAACGGTACCTTTCAGTGTTGATATGGTGGCCTCGGTAGTGACTTTATCGCTAGCCTGCTGTGTTTTCATGACCTGCAGGTCGAGCTGGATAGTAGACAGCGCTTCCCTGAGAGTCTTCTGAAGATTCTCCTGGTGCTTCTGATGCTCCTGGAACTCCTTTTAAAAAATATCGGCGATGTCCTTCCTCAGTAGCCAGCAATGCCACAATTCTTGATAGTTTTTTTTTTTTTTTTTTTTTTTACAGTGATGAACTTGATTGGATGCTAAACAGAAATGTTAAAATGTATAGGAGCTCATTCTATTGATGTGTAGCTACCATCATTGGCTAGATGATACCTGAAGCTATCTTTGGGATTTGTAACAATTACTTTGAAGGTCTAAATAAAAATGTGAGGAGTAAAAAGTCTTTTTTCTTCAAGATGTAACTAACTAAGAATGCTTAATGTATTGAGTGTTAATGTATTAAATAAAAATAAAAACGTATAAATACACCCTAAATATTAGTTAACCCAACAATTAATTTATCTCCAATTTATTTTTTGATCTGAATACTAAACTATTTTCATTTAACTTTAACTTTGAGATAACAAAAAATGGCATGTCATGTAAACAAGTTTATATATTTTGAGTATTCTGTAAAATGTATAAATGTAATTGTTGCCATATGGCAACGACATGCGATGATGGAACTGTGGTATGTGCGTTCATGAAACGGACAATAGGCCTCTCTAATAGTATATTTACATTTTTTCACATTCAAAGTAAGAAAAACGGTTATAATTTCAGACATTTTGAAATTTTGCACCTTATTTAGTACATTATATGTTTCAAGAGAAAGAATTAAGAATTCAAGATAATACACCAAAAACGTGTTTGGATCTAATTGTTGTATGCATCTTGAGTGTGTAAATCCATCCACATACTTGTTGCAACTGTAATTCCTTTCTAGAAGATATAACTTTTACATGCTTACTAGGTGGCAAAAAACTCTACAATTTATAGTCAAGAAAATGCAGTAACTGGAGTTGTTGTTTTTGTTGAGTATATGATACTTTCCACTATTGCACATTGTTGCCATACAGGAAAAACTTCCCAACTACCCCCTAAAAAATTTTGTTCAGTTTTTTAAAATAAATTTTATTAATTGAGCCAATTCAAGTAATAAAAATCCATAACCAAATTTTTTAAAGCGAATTTAAAATTCATGCAATAAAGAGTTAAGTTCAGTAACAGTACAGTTACACATGCATTTTCCACCACTAGGGGTACCACATTTGCCACTGAAGCTGCCGAGCCTACTTTGTAACACACAACCTGATCTCATACATAATGTTATTGTACTGTAAGTACTGAAAAAAACACATTTTGACCCAAATATCAATTTAATGTAATTTAAATGAATTTAAATGAAGTGTTTACAGCAAGTTGGCAGGAGCAATTCACTGCAATACAATTCACTACAAGCCAAATTTTATTTTTTTATATAAATATATATATATATATATAATGCAAATGATGTAATGAAAATGTGAATGATGGTTATAGGTTAACTGTAACACATGGTAGCAGAGTGTGTGGGGGTAGGGATGAGATAGAGGTTTTAGGGTTCTTTTTCCAGTAAAGCCATATTAATGATAAACTCGTTGTTTGCTTTGTCAGTGTGTCAATTCTGGACATCTTAGTTGAGAAACATACAAACACACACAGGCAATAGCAAACAAGAAAACCAACTACCAAACATCCTAGAAGTGCTTGTAGTTCAGAACTAGAGAGAAAGCCTGTGTCTTTACTTTGTTATAAATGAAAAGGTGAATATGTGTGCAGGTATGGTGCGTATGTGTGTGTATTTGTATCTGGTGTTGTTGCTGGGCTTTAGTCTCTGGGAACCTGTGGACGGAAGACGAACTTACGCCCGGCCAAAACCAAAACCAAAACCAGATAAAAAGCCCATTGAGGAGATTGCTCCAGCTCAGAAAGTTGAAATCAGTAAGGTATGATTTACAAAAAATGTCATTTCATTTCATGTATCATTTTCTTTTGAATAGTTTGAAACCTCCGCTTTCTCCATTACATGTGAATATGTGTGTGCAGGTATGTAGACATTTGAGAAGACTGCATGCTTGAAAAAATGTTTTGGCTGCATGACATTGTTTTTAAACAATACATAAAAAAACAATATGTCATCAAAGACTGATTTAATTAAATAGATTTTCTGTGCCAGATGAGTGGACAGTGGTACTTGCTAAGTGTGGCGTCGAGATGTAAGTACCTTTTAGAGCACGGTTATAAGGTGGAGGGCACTATCATAACTCTGACTGCACCCGTCTCGCCCAGTGCCCCAATCAAAGTGAGCACCTTCACCAAACAGTGAGTCCTGCATTAATAATAATAATAATAATAATAATATAAAGTGTTTATATAACACCAGCTCTGACAGCAGTTCCAGCTGCAATGTTTATATTAATGTGCTTGTTCTAATACATGATCATTTCTATAGTAATGCATTTTTGGAAGGAGTCTCCAGTGTCAGCACTTTGCTATGGTCAGAGGTAAAGCTGTACAATTTTCAGAAATGAGAAAGTGTTTGCACTTTGTGGTTTCTTAACATGACAAGCTATGAGGTTTTTTTTTTACTTCAGGAGATTGAAACCTTCAAGAGATAGAGGCTGAGGAGGAAAATAGAGGCTGAGGGACTGTTTATAGCTGCTATAACTTAAGTGAAACCGGAACTATAGAAAATATATCAAAAATATGTCTAAGAAAATAGCTATGACGTGCAATCAATATGTATAAGTCACTTCTGGATGTTAATGAAGTGTATTCAATATGTAACCTACATTTAGAAGTATTACTTAAAGCATATTCAAATAACTGTATAATCCATAGTTGGAAGCATAATCTAAACTCATTGAACAATGGTTGGTCAAGTTATATTCTGAGTGTGGGTTGAGTAGAAGAATTCTGTTCCTTACTAAACAGTGGGCCTAATTGCTTTCTGTGGGAAATCTAAAGCTATAAGGACACTTCCAACATGTGTGTTCTCCTAGGTGGCTAAAGTAAGAGCCTTTGTTTGTCTAAACTCAGCTTCACTTCTAGGTGTGTAAATTAGGTGCTATGGGGATGTCTAAAGCAGATTCATTCTGTAGAAGTAAATTAAGAGCTTGTGTTTGTCTAAACGCAACTTCACTTTTTGGCGAGTAAATTAGACACATTCCAGAGTTGGGTTTCGTAATGTGGCCCCCTTATGCCTGCAAATCAGTAACATAAAAAGAGATAAGAGTTCAAGGGAAGGGTACCAATATGAGGCTATGGGTTGAATTATGTGACATGATGGTGAACCCAGTTCTGGTAAGAACTTTGAAGAACATACAACTGGCTGCGCATGCGCCACAATGGTGGGGTATCATATAGATTTGAATAATTAGTTAAGGCATGGGAGATTGGTCGGTTCTAAAAAGAAACGGTGAATACCACACCTAGGAATTATGTTTACTGTTTTTGGGAAGTATATAAAGACATGTTCATGTATGTACAAATTGGACTCTCTGCAGACAGTCACCTTTGTTGGTTTCCAATAAAGTTTATTACTTTTGACATCTACTAAACTCTCTGTCTTAGAAGTTTTTTGACTTAGGCTAGAAAGGTTGATTTTATCCACAACAGAACTAACTTGTTTCATGGATGTTCCACATGGAACGTTTTGGAGGTTTCCTTCAAGTCCTCTGGTTTCCTTCCCCAGTCCAAACACATGCATTGTAGGCTGATTGGCAATTCCAAATTGTCCGTATTGTGTCAATGGGTGTGTGAGTGTGTGTGTGTGTGTGTGTGTGTGTGTGTGTGTGTGTGTGTGATTGTGCCCTGCAGTGGGTTGGCACCCCGTCCATGTTGTCCCCTGCCTCATGCCCCGAGTCCCCTGTAATAGGTTCCAGACTCCCCACAAAACTGTTTTCAGTCTGCTTTACCACTGCTTTTCCACATTAGCTCTGCAGGACCCTCACCAGTTAGGTTCAGTGTTGAAATATATTAATATTGTCTATACTTCTAAGGCATACTGAAGCCCTTACTGTGGGCTTCTACCTGAAACTTTCCTGTACCCCTGTCCCCAAGTGTTTTACACCTCTTACAATACAGCAGTTTGCCAAAGTAGTTTTATAATCATTATTGCAGCTATAAACAGATGTTCCCTCCAAAACAAAACAAGAAAGAATGAGCTTGTCATGCTACAGAAAAACTGCTGTGCTGCAGACAATCCCATAGTGGAAAACTTATTGACTATCACAAAGTGTGGACTCTGGAGCCTCCTTCTATAAATGTTAAATAAATGTCTCATTACAGAACAGACAATAATCAATAATTAGATACTTTTCCTTTTTTTTATTATAAAATATGTTTATTATTAGATTTTTATTATACTTAAATTATGCAGCATGTCCACCATACAAATCCCCGTGAATTAGCTGTTACTATACAAATGATAACAAATTAGAATTAGAAAGCGTTTATGCTTATTCATATAAAAAGTGATTTTTAATTACTGCTCAGAGCTGCTGTCAGATTCAATAATTCACAAGAGCTGCATATAAATGTTACTTAGTTGTTTTCTTTACCAAGTGCAGATGTTGTACTTCGACTCATAACTATATCCCCACATGGTTTATTTGTTCTTATATAGAGAGTGGCTATTTACAGAAACTGGCAGGAATCTTTACTGTATATAATAACCAAGCACAAACATAGAACATCTCAAGTCTATGTTGGAGTTGTTGTTTTTTAGGGAAAACTGAATCATGTAACACTACTCAGTCTGCGTATTTTAATCTAAAGATTGATATGTTGTTTGTGTTTTAAAATCTTCATTTGAGTATAATATACTTCTTATGTGAAAAGCAGAATACTTTATAAGCTCTTTCCATCTTTTGTTAGCAATTTTCAGTGTTGGGAGATCAAACAGCAGTACGAGACCACAAAGAATGTGGGCCAACTTCTACTGAAAGGTAGTGGATTGTGAAGTATTGTTCTCCTTAAAGATGCAAGCAGGCACAAACCTGGAGAAGACAAATAGTTATTATTGAAGCTTCATGTGCAGGTGTTGTCCCTTCAAGGTTCAGTCCTCCACTGGTTACATACCAAAAGATCTTTCCCAAAACATCTTACCTATGTTTCTAACCCAAAGTCAGCCCAAAGTCTCCTAGGGCCTGGCAAACACACTCCTATGCTCAATATATGCCCCAGTGAGGAGGCTTTCATAAACACATGAGTATTGACAAATGTTTATTTTTCCACTAAGTGTGAAATGTTACATTTAAATTGCATAATGTACTGATAATATAAAAAAATAAGATGTATAATGAAAAATAATAATTATTCATCAAAGGTGTAAATGTTTATCAGAACCACATTATCCAGAGATTATTACACATCTCATTTTCAGATATTGAATAAAAATGTATTTAAAAGTGGTATTTAATATGTTAAAATAGAAGAAATCATGAACTGTGAATACTTCTTAAAGATACCATACAAGATACATAACACTTTGAATTACTATTTAAATGTCATTTAGTGTTAAATTTTTTCATAAATAGAGAATAAATTTTCCTCCAAAAATATTGAGTCTCACTCATGTTTATTATATATATATATACTGTATCTCACAAAAGTGAGTACACCCCTCACATTTTTGTAAATATTTGATTATACCTTTTCATGTGACAACACTGAAGAAATGACACTTTGCTACAATGTAAAGTAGTGAGTGTACAGCTTGTGTAACAGTGTAAATTTGCTGTCCGCTCAAAATAACTCAACACACAGCCATTAATGTCTAAACCACTGGCAACAAAAGTGAGTACATCTCTAAGTGAAAATGTCCATACTGGACCCAAAGTGTCAATATTTTATGTGGCCAAGATTATTTTCCAAGATTATTATATTACGACCCTAAACACACGTCCAAGACGACCACTGTCCTGCTAAAGAAGCTGAGGGTGAAGGTGATGGACTGGCCAAGCATGTCTCCAGACCTAAACCCTATTGAGCATCTGTGGGGCATCCTCAAACGGAAGGTGGAGGAGCACAAGGTCTCTAACATCCACCAGCTCTGTGATGTCATCATGGAGTAGTAGAAGAGGACTCCAGTGGCAACATGTGAAGCTCTGGTGAACTCTACACCCAATCGGGTTAAGGCAGTGCTGGAAAATAATGGTGGCCACATAAAATATTTACATTTTGGGCCCAATTTGGACATTTTCACTTAGGGGTGTATTCGCTTTTGTTGCCAGTGGTTTAGACATTAATGGCTGTGTGTTGAGTTATTTTGAGGGGACAGCAAATTTACACTGTTACATAAGCTGTACACTCACTACTTTACATTGTAGCAGTGTCATTTCTTCAGTGTTGTCACATGAAGAGATATAATGAAATGTTTACAAAAATGTGAGTGGTGTACTCACTTTTGTGAGATACTGTATATATATATATATATTTTTAATGTTTTATATTTCATAAACATCTTTCTCATGTAGAGCTCTTCATAGGGAACAAATGTAAAATAATAATAATAATAATAATTCAACATTTTATAGCTATGCACGAAATTATGTAGGTGCACAATTTGTATTTTTTTACTTCTTTTTTTGAGTTGCTGTTGTTTTACAGAAGTGGTTTTATATTAAGCTGAGTGTTCTTTGTATCTTTACTATAGGAAAAATTAAAGAGAAGAACTCTGAGATCCTCATTGTAGACACAGACTACAACTCCTATGCCATTTTATTCTACAAGAGGATGAAAAACCATACTTTGAAACTCTATGGTACGTCACAAAGCCATTTCTATATAAATAGCCTTTTCTTTTTGGTTTTTACCCAACTGCAAAAGTAAACTTACAAGTGGTGCAGGTGAGTGTATATTGGTGCACTATGGAGTAGATAAGAGCTTAATTAAATGCTCTGTGTGTTAAAGGACGCACCCCAGAGATCGCTGAAGCGATTGTGGATAAATTTGAGGACATTGCGAAGAAACAAGACCTGGGCCTGGATGTTGTTTTCCAGTTTCCTACTTACGGTAAGTGAATTATCTGACTGAATAAGAAATCTTTTAACAGTGACTTGAATCGTTTCATTTTCACTCAATGTCATTCTCAGGGTTTTGTCAGTCTGCGGACAAGGAGCACACGCTTGGTAAGAGCGACACTTTTCTTTCGTTACCGTACCTATAATCATGACTAGAAAGGACTGTTCAACCTGTAAAAGACTTAGAGATGAATATGAGACATGGGGACCAAGTAATAGTTAACAGCAGTTGCACTTGGAAATAAATAAGTATTTGATTTTCTCTGTTACAGTAATGAAATGAGCAGAACTGGCTTTGTGAGACATATATGTGGATATGATGGCTTCGTCTATAACCAGGAGCAAAAGAAACAATCTCAGACATGTGGTAGAAATAATAAAGATCATCAAACTCATTTCTGTGATTTGCTTTTTGTGAGTTTTTATTAATTGTGGATAATATGAACATTTTCTTCCAACTTTAGTAATATGGCAATGCTGAGGTTATACATGATGGTCTTCCTGTGCAGAAATGTGGACCTTTTCACTAGATTTTGGAGTGTGGCTGTGGGCAATGAGGTTGGGCAGTGATGTTGGGGCAGGAGGCCTGTCATGTACTTGGTGTTCCAGAAGGTGTTCAATGGGGTTAAGGTCAGGACACTCAAGATCTCCACTCCAACTTTGCAAACCATGTAAATGGCGCACACTTATATATATATTTTATCCAAAGTGCTTTACACTGTGTCTCATTCACCCATTCACACACACTCACACACAAATGGTAGCAGAGCTGCCATGCAAGGCGCTAGCTTGCCATCAGGAGCAGCTTGGGGTTCAGTGTCTTGCCCAAGGACACTTCGGTATGTGAAGTCATGTCATGGACAACCCGCTCTACCACCTACGCCACAGCCGCCCCATGTCGTCACGGACCTCGCTTTGTGCACAGGGGCATTGTCATGCTGGAACAGGTCTGGAACTCTTAGTTGCTGTGAAGGGAAATCTTAATGCTACAGCATACAAAGACATCGTTCTTTGTTCAACAGTTTGTGGTAAGTTATGGTGTTATGGTCAATTGTCCACATACTTTTGGATATAGTTTGTGTGAGTAAAGTGACTCAGTAGTTGTTTAACAGATATAATTAATTAATTAATAATTAGATCTAAAATATATAAAATTTTAACAGAGTTTTTAGCTTTCTAAAGGGTTTCTAAGCAGAACCGGTTTGAGAAGCTAGAACCCTTATTGCTTCTTCTTGGTTTTTTTTGTGACGCTCTCTATTCATCCTACAACAATCATACACTTGTTTCTGGTCAGTGGGTGGAAATTCAGTCTCGCAGCACTTTCACTAGCGTGTGTGTGCTTGGACTAAAACTTGCCCAGATTGTAAGTCACGTTGTTAAAACCATCAGCAAGATAAATGTAGATATTTATAATTGTTTTTCATGTAACTGCATCTCACACCTTCAGAAATAAAAACCGCAGTAATTCAACACCACAGAGAAATGGTGCCCACCATATGAATGAATTGTTACTACAGAAATAATAACGTATTAAAATGAGGATATTAAAATAATATAATTGAACTACAGCTGGAACTACTGTCAGAGCTGCTGTTCTAGAAAATTAATCAACACCTTCTGATGAATCAGATTTGAGATTACTGCTCTTGGGTCTAACTCGGCAAATACCATCGCCAAAAAAAACCCTCTGTAAAATCCTGTATGTAGTCTACTGAAACTGACCTGAAGTACAAATCCAGACTTTGACTTTTTGTGATATCTGATGTCAAACCGAAATGCATTCAAAGTTGTGCGCTTGATCTTACAACAGAGAAAAGGGAAATATCAGACACAAAATCGTCTAACTGTTTTTAATAATTCTGTATTTACAAAAGTTATATATGTACACAACGTCTTTCAGAATATACCAATTCAAAGTTATACATTAGATTTTTGTGAGAATCATGTGCATCTTTCCTCTAAAGGTTTCTAGTCAGGAGGCCAAGTTCAAGATGATTCTTCACTTAAAATCTCTTTCAGAAGCAGGCAGCCTAGATAGGTAGAATAAAGGACAGATCTCTACTAAGGGTCCTTAGTAAAGACGTGTCAAGCTGATGTGGTCATGATAATCTTATGAACTGTGAGAAGTTTATTATGATATAAATACTTTATATCTTGCATGGTTTGTTTAGTCATTCATTAATGGTTTTTTACAACAAACGTCTCTCAAACACAAGCCACACACACACAGAGCTGAAAACTGCCAAATTTAAACACAGTCATGATTCCAATATTAATGGGCTACATAAATACAGACAAATAAGCGTAAATGCTGCCTAGCTTCCATGAATATTCCTCATGTGTAGAAGATTTTCTGCATCTGTGGTGAAGCTGGTGTCGTTGCATAATACATCCAAAGCAGTTTTTCTGGCATGTTGGTTTAATGTAACATAACGTATCCCGCATGTGCTAGCTTGGAATGCACCGATATCACACCAACCATCAGGATCATTACAGTATTGTCCTGAAAGACTGCATGGTACTGAATCTGAGCTGAAGTTTTCAACCTATTCAGAGCAGATGAAATGCGACATGTAGACCAATTCCTGAAATGGAGACAATTTAATACGTGAAGAGCTCAGGGCTGCTCGTGATTCAACGATACTCTGGATTTAATTATAATATTTATAGCATAAACAAAGCTACTATAGAATTTGTTTTACACCAGATCAGTCAGTCTATAAATTTGAAGTTGTGCAAGAAACCTCTCTTTATAATTTAACAGAAAAATCAAGCGTGAGGGTTTTAAAACGGCAAGAATGTTCCTTTAAAACAAACAAACAAACAAACAAACAAACAAAAAAACTAGGCAAGACCAGGAACGAAACGGACTAAATTCAAATCAAATTTGTGACCTCTCTGTTGGCAGTGTGTTCGACAGGCATGGGCTGTTGTATAATACACCGTTTAGCACAGACATCTCAGACAGTCATATCATCAGGACCCCAGTGAGACTGCCTTATACTGCATGAGGACTGACGTCTCCCAAGGCTGGTTATTTTATACAAGGCTTTTAAATAATTTGACATGGGTTTGATGAAAATGTGAGTCCAAAGTGATTAAAGGCATATTTCACACTAATCTCCACCTCATCTGTAATGTATGTGCATTCACCAAACAAAAGAATATTCCTGCGTATTTCCAGCTACTAAGAAAAGAACAGCAAGCTTACGGACACAGTGAAAGTTGTTGAATTTCATTAATAAACGTTTAACATAAAAAATAAAATAAAAAAACACTTTTTTCCCCACTCACACAGAACTGTGTCGCTATGATTGACAGGGGAGAGTGAGAGTACCCCATCCCTCCCCTCCCATATCAAACTCGTGATCTTTTTTTTTATGTTTTGCATCACATTTCATAATCAATTCTGTTCTTTTCTCAGTGCTGGGAAATGTCAAAATTCCCTTCTGTGGCACACACACACACACACACAGAGGAATTCAATTTGTGGCAAAAGTATTGAACGTAAGTATTCAAGAAATGATCAAAACTATACAATGAGAGAGAGAAGAAAAACATTCTGGATCTGAAAACAATGAACTCGGAGGCAAAAATGTAACATGGTCTTTAAATAAATAGCGTTCTTCGTTAACCGTTTTCCAAACTTTCTTTTTCGCTAATCACGCTTTATGAATATGTGGGCAGAGTTTTCGTTCACGCTCCCCAAGTTTACATTCCCCGTTCTGGTGCAAACCTACTCATGTAGGCTGGGCTTAACAGTGATTCACTCTCATTGGTTAGTGAGGTTTAGATCGACATCTCCCTGACCAGGAAGTATAGATTTTTTTTGTTGTGAATTTTGGAGAGCGTTCTGGATGCTGTTCTCTGTGGGGTTATAGTGTTTGTACTTTGTAGTGGAAATGACTTCGTCGGTATATTAATCTGTAATAAATATGGGAGGTTTGGGTAGTCTCATACAACTATTTTTTTTCGAGATGAGCTCTCAGGAGCGATACGGAGAGGCGGTGTCACAGTCATCACCCTCCTCAGCTGGACACTCGAGCTATTGATCCTAATCTCACTAGCCATTGACAGTAAATGACTTAAGCACCGCCCACACGAGACGTCTGCGCTACAACGACGAACGTAAACAAATACTTTGAAAGCGTAAGCGAAAACTCTAGCGGTGCATTCATTAACGGTGATTAGCGAAAACAAAGTTTAGAAAACTCTTTTTTGCCACCGAGTCTCTCATCATTCTCACTGTATATTTTTGTTCGTTTGTTAAAAAGCTCCGCTCGATACTTTCGGTACGCAAATTTAATTCCATACCCTACAATTGTGGCGGGTGTGTGTATTTCGTTACCGGCTTCTAAAACACTGTTGTGATATTACCGTCTGAAAATTTCATACCTAGTGTCACACACACACTCCTACAGAACGAAGCGGCAGAATATAATGATTAGGAAATGGAACATAGTGACGGGGGGTGTTATAGTGACAATGTTAGGGCGCTATCTCTACACTAGACGTGTTCTTGGTGTTAGCATGATCGATGTGACTAAACAAGAAGCCGATAAAAGAAAGGACTCTGCTAAGGGTGTGCGATGCGGCAATATGGCACATCAATATCATGATACATTACATCATTATATTTTTTAACATGCCGTACCCCACCAAGTGCAGGTCGCTGATTGGAGGATAAAATTGGTTTCTAGAACCAATTGTTTAATTTACCCTTCTGGGAATAATAGCTTCATTTTATGAACACTGAATTAAAAAAAAAAGTCAACTCAATTTTACACTTATGCTGTTAGCCAAATATCTGTGAAACTAAAAATTATGATGTGCCTTTTTTTTTTTTTTTTGCCATATCGCACACCCCATACACTCCACTTCTGACATCACACAGATGCCATCATGTCTTTGTGATGGCGTGCAATGTGCTGGTTTTTCTCCGATGGCCTGCGGAAGCCCTTGGAGCAGAAATCGCAGCGATGTGGGTAATCCTTGGTGTGGATGGAAATGACGTGTCTCTTAAAGCCAGAGGCATCTCCTGTGCTGTAATCGCAATACTGACACTGATACACCCTCCGCTCCCTGTGCACTTTGGCCAAAACCTTTTTCCCTCCGTGAGCACCCAGAACAAACGCCTTCTTCAGGCCTTTTTTGTCCGAGAATGGCGTTTGCTGTTGCGTTTCTTTGGTGTGGACAGACAGGATGTGGCGGCTGAGCACGAATGGATCTCCGATCCTGAAGCTGCAATGGCGACAATGGTGCAGTTTTTTGGCCTTGTGAGCAGCCGAGTGCTTTTTGAGCTCGGAGGGCCGGTGGAAGCCTTTCCCACACGTGCCGCACTTATGCGGGTATTCTTTAGTGTGAACGGAAATGACGTGGCGCTTCAGGTCGCTGGAGTTGGAGCTGCGATGCTCGCAGTGCACGCATTGGTGACTTTTGGCTTCCTCCTCGTGTGCGAGCACGTGCTGCTGAAGCTCCTCGGGATCGGCGAAGGTCTGGAAGCAGCGCTCGCACTTGTGCGGCGTCTCTTTGCTGTGCTTGGTCTTCACGTGCGTCTTCAGGTTGGAAGAGTCGGCCGATTTGTAGCTGCAGTACAGGCACGAGTACGGCTTTTCCCCGGTGTGAGTCCTCATGTGCTTCTTGAGCTCCGAAGGGTGCCGGAAACCCTTCCCGCACTCCACGCAGATGTGAGGGAAGTTTTTGCTGTGCACGGCCAGTAAGTGCCGGTTAAGGAGTCCTTGCTCGGCCGTCTCGTAATCGCAGAACTTACAGCCGTGCATTTTGGTGGCGGTGGCTGCTGGAATCTGCAGCTTTGGCTCTCTGTAATGGTGTTGGAGTCGGTGAGAGAAGAGCGCCGCCTGCTGGTGGAACTCTTTGCCGCACACCTCGCACTCGAAAGGTGCACTCTTGCTGCTCATCGTGTGGATCTCCATGTGATTGTGGAGGCTGGCTTTCTTGTTGGTGGTGAAGTCACAGTCTGTACACTGGTACTTCTTCTTGTTTACGACATCCTGGTGATGGTTCTTGGTGTGACGCTTCAGAAAACCTCGCGATTTGAATTTCTTTCCGCACAGCATGCACGGATACACTGTGAGAGGCTGTCCATATGGACCGATGATAATTGCTAATGAGAAAAATACAAAGAGAACTTGTTAGAATGCAAAGCATTCTAAGATTGTTAGCCATTGAGTCAATGGCTTTTCAAACAGGAAGTGACAAACGCTTGTCCACGAAACGTACGCAGCCGGCCCAGATAAACCATCGCACCATCAAGCTAAAAAAAAAAAAAAAAAAAGCTTTACATTTCTGAGGTTGCGATCTGTGTTGATAACACTGACAAATAAAATGCACGAGTGCATCACCTAGGGACAACGATCACAGTGTGTTCTATAGCTAATTCATGCTAGGTGGCTAAAATCATAACTGTAGCGTAACTGCATATTCAGTTAGCTAAATAGTTTGCTAACTTATTGTGATAACTGTTATCTAGGCAGCTCATTCAGGCTACACTAGGTCTTCCTCTTCCAATAAGGATGGGGCCTAAGCTGGGAGAAACATGGATAAAGTGGGAAGCTCAGTGGTTAATGCGTTGGAATTCTGATCAGAAGGTTGCGAGTTCAAATCCTAGCACTGTCAAGCTGCCACTTTTGGGCCCTAGAGCAAGGCCCTTAACCATCAACTGCTCCAAGGTCGAGAAACTCTTTGAACACGTCCAAATCAATTCTGCAGTACCTGTCTGGATGTGACGTGTCTCTGTGTGTTTCCTGTTCTTGCTTTTGATTCGCTGGTGGTTGATTTTCTCCATAATGTCCGACTCTTCGACATGCAACACTGCGCTGGCCGCTCCGTTCCTGTTCTCACAGCTCTCGGCCTCCTGCCCACCTGGGAACAGGTTCACATGAGAAATAAATCAGTCGGAAAAGATTTACGTGACATTACACCATGATCTGAGGGAACACATAAAGGCAGAAACAAACTAATTGGTGCGATTTTGAAAATAATTCAAAACGTTGGCAATTATAAATATGGCAGAACTCAATCACTAGTTAGCTCATGCTTGGTGTCCATAGCCCAGCGGTCACATGACAATCACGTCAAGTGTATTGCATGTTTGTTTTCTCGAATCGAAATCAACAATTCACAAGAGCCATTTAAACGTACCATATGTTTTTGTATCCACTATGAAATAGGGTCGCTTTTCTCTATAGTCTAGAACTTACCATAAGCAGCTGCCCAAGCTACAGGCATGAAGTCCTTGCTAAGTGAGGTGTTATCAAACGGCCGCTGTTGGTTGGCGGGCTCCTCACCGCCCACCACCACCTCCATGTACACTTCATCAGTTATCTTAGCCACATCTGTGAAGAAACAAACGCACGTTCCGATACCAGTTTCACCCACTACCCACAATAGGCAGCTACAGTCTCCTCCAAAAGTAGTGGAACACCATGGCCAACTCTATTGTTTTTGCTATACGCCAAAGATGTTTCGATTTGAGAACGTTTTCTGATATTTACATTAAACAACTTAGAACATGCCACATTTTGCTCAAAGCCACCCATTTTTAAAATGATCAGAAATACTGGCACACGTGACTGGCAAGTTGTTTTCTTGTTGCCCAGGTTTATCCTGTTAGATTGACTGTTTAAACAGAATGTCGACTCTTGGATTGAGCCCTGGATTTTGAACATAAAGACTGGATTTTTTGTTAAAAATGATGAACTAACATGAAGAGCAGAGCATTGTCTATGGGAGAAAAGCTAGCCATTTTTGGGTAGCTGTGGCTCAGGTGGTAGAGCGGGAGGATGTCCCCTAATCGTAGGGTTGGTGGTTTGATTCCCGGCCCGCATGCCAAAGTGTCCTTGGACAAGACACAGAACCCCGAGTTGCTAGCACCTTGCATGTGTGAATGTGTGTGTGAATGAGAAACAGTGTAAAGCGCATTGTAGAACCGCAAGGTTAAAAGGCGCTATGCTATATAAGTGCAGACCATTTTCCATTTTGAAGGGAAAAAAATCAATCAGAGCCATTGCACAAACATTGGGCATGGGCAATACAACAGTTTTGAATGTCCTCAAAAAGAAAGAAACTACAGGTGTACTAACAACCAGACATGGAACGGGTCAGCCAAGGAAAACAAAAGGGGTTGATGACAAACATTGTGAGAGCTGTGAGGAAAATCCCAGAAACAACAGTCAATGACATCAACAACCTCCACTGGGCAGGGTTGAAGGCATCACAATCCACTGTTTGAAGATGACTTTGAGAACAGAAATATAGAGGCCATACTACAAGATGCAAACCACTCCTCGGCAGTAAGAATCAAAAGGTCAGATTTGCAAAGTGATGGAAATGCCAAAGTGTGGAAATAGCAAGGAGTTGCTCATGATCCAAACATACAAGCTCATCAGTGAAGCATACTGGAGATAGTGTTATGGATTGGGCTTGCATGGCTGCTTCTGGAACAGGCTCACTAATCTTTATTGACGATGTAACTCAATGGTAGCATCAGAAACTTAATTCAAGAACATGCTGTCTGCCAATTTACAGAGAAATGCATCCAATCTAATAGGGAGGACCTTCATCATGCAGCTAGACAATGATCCAAAACACACTGCCAACACAACAAAGGACTTATCAATGGGAAAAAGTGGAATGTTTGAGACTGGCCAAGTCAATCACCCAACTGAGCAGAAATTCACCTCTTGAAGAGTAGACTGAAAGGAGAAACCTCCCCAAAACAAACAAGAACTGAAAGAAGCTGGTGTACAAGCCTGGAAAAAGCATCACAAAAGAAGAATGCAACAGTTTGGTCATGTCAGAGGGTCACTGATGGGAGTTATTGCAAGCAAGCGATATGCAACCAAATATTAAGTGTTATTTACGTCAAGACTATCTGTTCCAATACAATTGCTCGCCCAAAAATTCGGCTGTTCTGACACTAAAGGTGTTATGTTCGAAGTTGCTTAACACGGCTAGATTTAATGTTAGAAATGAAAGCTGAAATTCTGATCTACTGTCTTCTATTCTTCTTCTGATGTCAAACCCAAATGTCTCCAATGTACAAAAACAAAAGAACTGGAATTACGGTTCCAATACTTTCAGACAGGACTGTACATAAAAACAGAAGTCAGCATGGAAAAACTCACTAATGTCTTCCTGATTCTGACTGGCTTCTCCCACGGGCATAAGGACCATTTTATCACCGAGTGTAGACGGATCCATCAACTCCACACTGTCGTCCACTTCAATGTCAGCGTCTCCAATGTCCACAGTGCCACCTGCAGAATACATAAGCAACAGAAATGACAAAGGAACCTGGGCTCTCTGAATGGAAATACCGGCATGCACTAGGGACCCACATCAATCGTACCCATCCCTAGCATGGA
The DNA here is from genome assembly GCA_012411365.1 of Ameiurus melas. Classification (NCBI taxonomy): domain Eukaryota; kingdom Metazoa; phylum Chordata; class Actinopteri; order Siluriformes; family Ictaluridae; genus Ameiurus; species Ameiurus melas. The sequence continues at coordinate 8,421,454 of CM022771.1, read as the reverse complement.
CTAAAGCCTGTCTCACCCAGGTCATCATCTCCTGAATCAGCCTTCAGGATATAAACCTTGATGACCTCTTGACCCTCATCGTCGTCCTTTTCCCCGTCGTCCTGCTCCCCTAAAGTGCCCTCAGTTGTAACCTTAGCGTCATCATCTGACACAATCTTCCCAGGTTCTTCCACTGGGAAAAACAAAGGACAAAGGTAAGTGTGGGATTCAACTAACCACTGTCTTCTCATGTATCACTGGGTCATAGTGGCTTCTTTAGCATTGCTAACAAATCACGGAAGTTGATATCTTCCAATTTAGAGCATCGTGCAAATATTTATTTTGATAAAACTGCAATATGGTATACGTGCATCGATGGCACCTTAATGAAATGTGACCACTCACAGGAAATCATGAGGTAGTTTTCACACCCATCCGGGTCCTCCTGCACCTGAGACGAATTGAGCACGTCCTCCAGAGCTATCCCCGGTGACATCACGCATGTCCCCACAGCGATGGTGCTTAGGCCTTCCTCATCCTCCTCGTCATCATCGTCCTGTACATACTCAGCCACGACATCTCCCATGGCATCCTGGATAACCAGTTCATCTGGGGAAAAACCATGCACCGCTATCCCATCATCCTCCACTCCAGAGACCAGTACCGTCTCGTGTAGCTCCACTGCCACCTCATCCTCCTCGACTTCACCATCCCCACCTGAACACACACAGGACACACACTGTGCTAAAATATCATTATTGGTGAAATATTAATGTTCCGTTGTTCACTTTTGGATTAGGGGAGTGTAGTCACCTGCTGGTAGGTAAACATGGTGGATAAACTAATGTGTAGACTAATGTGTGCAACAGGTTGTTCTTCAGACATACACAGACATATTTACCTGACCCATGGAAAATGATCTTGGGCTGGTGGGAATGGGGAGAGAGGGTCGTCACATCTTCATCCATCGACCCCCTTGGTCATCGGCATAATATATGAACTTCTGCCAGTGCATAACACCAAAGAAAACATGACAATCAAAAACCTTCATCTACAAAAGGATGAATCTTTTTTTTAAAGCCGTTTCAGAGGCTACAGAATGTACATCTGACAATTTTACTCTGAAAAAATATGGAAAGTAACAAAAGAAATGACTTGCTTATTCATTCAAAAATATGTTATGTACTAATGGATTATAGAATTACTTTGAGAATTTTATCCATGGTTTCACACAGGACCAAATTTAGCCATTTTATAAATTATAAAAACCACTCAAGACACACTTTGAGACAAAAAAAGAAAAGAAATATTTTCCTCTTATAGACTATACAAGTCTCTTCATGATGAGGATGTTTAAAAACAAGGGGCGTGGCCTGGTGGTGACGCATTGACAACCGCAGAAATGGCGCTCTCTGCTGCCGCTAGTTTAATATTTTCCATACCCATATTCCGACAAATCCCGTCTTTTGCGCTATTGGTTAGCATGTCATTTACACGAGCAGCGTCTTTGCATCTACCAATAATAATCTAGAACTCGGAATACCACTACCCAATCATATCACAGAAGGCGGGATTTGCCGGAACACGGGTAAAGTTAGAAAAAAAAACCACCACAAGTTTAAGATAAACACGCCCATTTTTATGCTTACCGCCATATTGGATTAATAAAAATGATCAATAATCGTGCATAAAACGTACTTTAAAACCAAAATACTAGGTTGGAAAGCTTATCTGTGGCCTGTTTATGAATTATAACGAAGTCTTTAAATACATTTTGGACTTCGATTGTGTGCTTGCAATGTCGGCCTAGATGAGGCCTCCGGAGGCCTTTGACTTGATGCTAACAACAGGCCTAGCTGTGATAACGCTCCTAATCCCATAAACTGGTACAACGAGAGAAAACGCGTCAACTTCCCCACCGAGATCAAACCGTGCAATCCACGCGCTACTGAGTGTTTAGCGGCTGATGGAAGTGTTTCGCGTATATGGTTGTGCAGCGGCCTACCTTTCTCACACACCGCCTCCAGGCCGTACGCTTTCCCCAGACTCGGGCAGAGCTCAGGCGGGGAGTTTGTGTGAGCAGGGCGGGCCAGTGCGGCGCTGGGAGGGCGGGGCCGAACTCAGTACTCACACCGCCGTCAGGGGCTAACGCCATAGCATTTATTATTGACATAGCGCATATTGTCGCTGCTTTTTCCCCGTCTCTCTCTCTCTCTCACTAAAAAAAAAGCAAACCGACCAGCGCGTTTCTCATGTCAGACATTACATATCCATAATAAATATCGTTATAATAAATACAGAAAGAACTCGTGAAGTCGAGGCCCTGAGAGGGAGGGGCCGAACCTTCTCGAACAAAAGGCCAAAAGATTCCCTTCGCAGCCAAATCCGGATGTAAAAAGACTTTTAGTGTAAACGGATTAAAGTGAAACGAACACACATCATATGCCTCACGGTGACACACCCGGCCGTTATCTGCAGCACTTTCTTTTTTTTCTCCTTTTAAACTCTATGAATAATTTGCTAATAAAGTGTGCCAACAGAATGAAGTGAAGTGAAACTACACTAGTTGTGGTGTGTAAGCAGAGCCGAACAGTCCCCACACACGAGGCATGTGTCGCTAGCTGAACTGCAATCAGTTCAGGTTAACACGCTAGCGCTAACAAACCCGTAGCCCTGCGGGGAAATACAGACACTATAGTGGTAAGTACTTCGATTCTCGTCTATCGAGAATAACCCTGTACTAAATAGGGTTTAGCGGCTTATGTTGACCGCGAGCTCGGGTTATAAATCAATATGTAGACATGGAGAACTAGTATTCTTAGATCAGCGCGAGATTTCCGCTTCGCCGAGTGTAAATAAGTACCAGTAGACATTTTTCATACCGTTACTCGATTAATACCTTTAATTTTATTTATTAGAAAATAGCCCGTTATTACAGAATGAACAGCTAGCTAAGACGAGCTCGTTAGCTATTTGTGTAAACTGATGCTACTACATCCGGCTTCGCCTTTTTTAACGCCAGTGTCTGAAGCCGCACGCAGTGGACAGACAGACAGACAGACAGCTCGTATCAGATCGTTATCCTCAAGCCAATTGTTGTAATGACTACTTCAGTTTACATGTGAACTTGTTTATGTAATGCCCATTTTGTATCAGATCGCCTAGAAATAAAATGAAATGTACTACATTTTAGGTTTATATTTGGCTTCAGGACATCTCTAGATCAGTTGGTAATTAATAAAATCTCTCAGATCTGACATGATCTTTATGTGTATGTAAAAAAACCAAAAAAACACCCCAGGTCAAACACCACGTTCATCATATTAAGACATTGTATGAATGCAAATGTTCTGCATGCACATTGTTTCACGGTCACACGACTGCATCCGACCAAACATCATGCCACAGTTTTGATCCAAAGTGTTTTTATTAGCAATCACTGAAATATGGTGACAACGTTTTTTTTTTCAGCAAATGCAGGAAATACATCTTTCTTCCCATATCGCAGTGTAAATGAATTCAGTCCTGCCGTTGGGATTGGCGCACATTTTAAAATACAGGTGCTGAGGTGCCGACCTCTATGCAGCTCCGACCTCGGCACTAGTGTGAGAACGGTTGAAATTTATGCCATGTGGTGCGACAACACTATCCTCTTATTCCAGATGTAAAATCCTCAATCATCATCCACTGTGGGCGTGATGGTCACTCCTCTCCTGATTTGACCCCAGCCAATTAGACTAGAAAGAAAAAGAAAAGGCAAATAAAGGTTACTGACTCCAGAGAGAAACCATTCACTTGTTGACGTGTTCAGGCTCCCTGAACACACAAGTGTTGCTGAACTCACACCTATACACAAGTGTTTATAATTTGCTTACCGCCAGTGTTTCTCCACTCTGCGACTCAGAGCGATCTTCTCGCCCACCTCTGTGCACACAGGGTTAGTGAGCACGATTTTAGCCAAATCAGCTTTCACTGCGCTCACACGGCCTCCTGTTGACAATGAGCCGATGTTCACCATCAACACCTCGTTTTTCGAAAGCTTCTGGACCTGTGATGCAAATGAAAAGGGTCAACAATCAAGATCATCCCCTTTACGGGAGCTTGTGTTGTCATATGATGGCTTATGATAAACCGAACAGCTCATCAGCAACTGTGAGCAGATTAGTAGCCAGTCAGCATTTTCACTGACCAAAGCAGCGTGGGTCCAAAAGTAATGTACAATTTACACTTAGCAGTACTATATTCATTAAATGAATTTATTTTGTCTTTTGGATGGATAGTTGTTCAATTCCAGCTCCCTATACATTCATTTGACCTGAAACCTAGGCTATTTATAGATTTCACATTCCATATGTGATAAGGAAATCTAAAGAAAAATTACTAAAAACAACTCTAATCTGTATTAGATTACAGTTATTAGAGTGCAAAAACACTCAAAATCAGTGTCTACGTAAATTAGAGTATTTCATTCACCTTTGCTGCTTTCTTGTCTCCCTCAGTGCGGACACCCAGCAGCCTCCTCAATAGGAAGTAGGAGATCTCGAGCTCGGTGAAAATCTCAGGCAGCGCACCAACAGCGCCGAGGACCTGACCGACCATTCGGTCCGCTCTGCATAGCGTCGGGTCAATTTTAGTGCCCACACCTGCATCACAAACAAAATGACTGTAACTGGCCAACAGAACTGATCCCAAATAAAATAAGCTAGGTCTAGTCACACGTTTTTATGTTCTGGCCACACCACGTTTTTAATCCTTTTCCTAAACGTTTCCCCATCCACAATGTAACACAATAGCAGTTAAAAATGAAATGACATGATGGGCATGCATACTGTGTGCCTGACTCATGAGCTTCATGTTAGTTCAAGTAGTTGTTTGTTATTATAATACACATGTTTCTCATTCATGATCTTATAAACCTTTTGACCTGAAAGTGTATGATTAAATGTATGAAATCTGTGTTGTAGACAAAAATTTAAAAAATTGTGCCAACATATTCATTTCGTTCATAGAAAACTAACATTTTATTTACTTATAAATAAATAAAATAAATATATATATATTTTTTTAATTCCGTGGCTGAGTGTACTGTATTAGTGTGGATGGAAAGGCAAAATGGTAGGGCTTCAATTGTCAGTTTTTTCCCCCCTGAACAATAGATCAAATATTAAATAAGGATAATATAAAAAAAAAAATTATTTTCATGATTTAATAAAGCAAAGCTGATCGTAAAATACAAAAATCATATGAAAGGCTCTTCTGGGGACATCACCCTATTACATCTACATACCAAACTTAAAACTTACTTCTTAATTTAGTCTGTTGTTTAAGGAGAGTCTAGGTTCAAAATGCTTGCTTAAATGATCAAACTACAGGTAACAAAAATGTGATTACTAAAATGACACTTCTAATGATTAACTGAGGTAGTAATACATACATGTTTTCAAAGAACATTTGCTACATATACACATGCATGGCAGTTGTGTGATATGAATGAAGAATTAATTTCAAGGATTCATGGGGGGGGGGGGATTAAGAGGTTTTGTACTAGAGCACATGCTAAAGTCTGTGGTCTCATAAAACAATGCAAATGTAATGGGTGCGTTAGCACTAATTAACTCGCACTGCAAAGTTAATAAACCAAAAGCACGTTCCCCAGAGTGTTTCTTCATGTGATCTCTTACTTGCTACCTTGAAGTGAAACATCAAATGGTTTCACTTTTTTCCTGCATGTTTTTCAGTTGAATGCACCTACACAGTATACAGTTGTATGAAAAAACCAAGTATACCGCATGGAAACTATTGGCTTTTTTTTTTTTTTTATAAACATGTTTAGACAAGCAAACATTCGATCCTCTTTGAAACAGTGCCTATTAATTAAATTCATATACTTAAACAAAACCACAAGGAAAATATTTTTTTTTCCAGTCATTTATTCGAAAGAAATATCAATCCTTCTGTGGAAAAAGTGAGTACACCCTTTGCCTCAGAAGTTAGTATTGCCCCCTTTAGCAGAAATAACTTCTTGTAGGTGTTTTGTATAATTGTCCACCAGGCTTGTTGGAATTTTTGACCAAATTCCATGCAATATTTTTTCAGTTGCAAGATGTTTGAGGGTTTTCTTCAAGCACTCTTTGATATGATGCAGAATTCATAGTTGAATCAATGAAAGCACGCTGTTCAGTCCCTGAGGCAGTGAAGCAACCACAAACCATAAAATTTACACCACCGAGCTTCACAGTTGGTATGAGGTGCTTCTCCTGAAAAGATGTCTTTGGTCTGCACCAATGTCTGCTGTTACTGTGGCCAAACAACTCCATCTTTGATTCATCTATCCAGAGCACATTGTTCCAAAATCTGGTCTTGGTCTACATGCTCATTGGCAAACTGTAGTCTTGCTCTAATGTTCTTTTTAAAGAGCAAAGTTTTTTTTCAAAGGCTGACACGTCTCCCATGCAGGCCAAATTTGTGCGATCTCTTTCTGATTGTAGAAGCATGCACTTTGACAACAACAGTTGCAAGACTTAACACAGATCCTGTGATTAAATTTTGGGGTTCTTGGAGACAACTTTTTTTTTTTTTTTTTTTTTGCATCGGACAGTCTGCTCTTGTGCTGAATTTGCTGGGACGGCCAGTGCTGGACAAATGGGCAGTTGGTTGAAATCTGCACCATTTGTAGATTATTTTCCTTATAGTGGAATGATTTATTTCAAATAATTTGGCGATCTTTTTAAATACCTTGCCAGACTCCTAGGCATTCACAAATTTTTTTCTGAAGGCCTTACAGATCTTGGCATGACGACAACACACACACACCTCAGTAACAAAGGGAACACCAGACAGATATGACAGGAGTATAAATAAAACAGGTTCCACCTGCAGTCTCTAAACAGGTTCTAATCACTGGCACCCAATCGTGAATACACGATTCTAGTTTTATGGACCTTCAAATCCATAAATAAGTATACTTTCTTTTCCTGATCTTTATTTTGTTGTACTTTAAATTGTGAAAATAACTACAAAATGTACATTTTGTCTGTCAGTTGGAGTGGATCACCTGTATTAATAAGCACTGTGTCAAAAGGGAATCGAAAACCAACAATTTCAATGGGGTGCACTTATTTTTTCACGACAGTGTGTATACATGTATAGCTACATGCAACTGGTTATAAACGGTTACAAACTTGAGTGGCTTTTTACTTGCACCACAGAGCATTAAGAAGGTAGATCTCATTGTGCCAAGAAGGTAATGGAAGAAGTTTTAACATTTAAAACATTCAAATTATTTTAGCATTTTCAAATGAATTTCATCATCTTTCATTACTGAATTTATCAACTATCTGCAGCACTACAAAACAGATAACCGTTGCATTGTAAGATTCTGTTATTGATTCGGTTTTAACCCATTAATAAATAGAGTTAACCAAACAAATATACAAATACCAAATCTCTTCCTTCTCCCTTTACAAGTACACTACATAATGAATTAAAATGATTGTTCCCACACTTTAGATAGTGCATTAGTTTCCCCATACTGCTCCATTTAGGTGTCAGTCTAACAGCCAGGTTAGCTAACTGGACATTAGTTTTTATATACAGCTTTAAAATACATTGATCTAACTACAGTTTGGTCAGCCATCCTGCCTTTGAAAATCTGAATACCGAGAGCATATAAATGTTGTTTATTCACAGAACGAATTACTAAAAGAGCCTTGAACAGATTCTCTCTCACACACGTACCGATAAGGCCACCAGGTGCAGCATATTGGAGGTCATTGTGCTCAGCGAACAGCGAGACGATCTTGGAGAAGATTGGTTTGCACATAAGCTTCCCTTCATGGTCCTTAGAAACAATACCGGGTCTGACTTCAAGTTCCTGTCCCACCTTAGGATACAAAATGTGAAGAATATTAATTTCTAGTAATTACAACGGCGCTCTCTCAAATCACACCATGTGCGCAGGATCGGAGTATTAAAGTTGCATCTCTCAGATTCATCAATGTGCGGACTAAATGCACGTATTTAAAAGACACATCTAATGTCTCGATGTAAGTCATGTGGCTCTTTTTCACCCAGTTTTATACATATCTTACATTTTGGAAATAAGAAACCCTGAATGGAATTGAAGGCCCCCCCCCACTTAACATTTGATAAATATACATCACAGAACCTGGCATGTAGTATACTGTCAAAATACTGAGTGTTAAGGAGGAGTCTCCATTATTTGTACGCCGTTCAGAAGGACGCATAAGGATAGCTGTTTTCTAAGGGTTCATATTTTGGACAAATCTGAAGCATGTAAACATAATTGCGTGATTCTGTTCACTGGGCAGTCAGAAAGAAGAGTCGCTCCATCTGAGTGATGATGTCTTGGTAGTGTAATACAATACTATAATTGTAATAAAAAGGTCACAAACTGTAATATAAGGCTGTCTGAAATATATGAAGTGTATTAAGGTTAAGATTAGTTTCATCCAACCTTCAGCACTCCTTTCAGAATACTGCCTCCAGCTACGCCTCCTTTCAGATCGTCCACCTCACAGCCAGGTTTATTCACGTCGAATGATCTAATTACTGCCAGGAAAGAGAAGGGTCAACAAAAAGCTCCATTAAAAACTCATGAAATTGTTATTTAAAATCAAATTGCTAAGAATCGGTATTTTACCGATAAGCCTAGGCTCAGAGGTGAAGTCTCGAATAGGCACAGGGATCTTCTTTACGATGTATTCACACACCACCTCGATGTTGTACTTCAGCTGAGCTGAGATAGGGATGATGGGAGCGCCTTCTGCGACTGTGCCTGTAGAAAGAAAAAAAAATCATAGACAAGTGAACATGCACGCACAAGTGGAGTAAGACATATTAGAAAGGGGGAACTAAGCAAAAGGCATAAAGGCAGTCAGGTCTGCTTTCTAATTCAAATCAATCTAGCTAAATATGTGAATTCCAAACAATGAGTGGACTGATTATACATCACATTTTTTTCTCATGTTAACAGTTTGTGTGTGGAGTTCAGCTACTTTAAAAAAAATAAATAAAAAAATTACAGCTCATTGGAAGCATGTGTGGAATTCACGTTTCAAACAATTACACCACTAGAGGTTTAATTACATGATCATTGCCTAACTAACAACATTGTCTTTCCAGCAACGGTAAATTCACCGTGTAATGAATGTTTAATTGCATATTCCATTTTTCTCAGACCTTCGGTTAACCAAAGTCACAAAACTAGCAGGAGAATAAATGTTAATGTTAATCCCGAAAGTAACAAACTCTTATCAACAGAGAGCTAGAACTCACCCTGCACGAAAGCCAGGATCTGCTCATACTGCTCTTTGGCTTGACTCTCTTTCACCAGGTCGATTTTGTTCTGCAGGATCAGGATGTGCTTTAACTTCATGATCTCGATCGCGGCCAGATGTTCTGATGTCTGAGGTTGAGGGCACGACTCGTTGCCGGCTAAAACAACAGGACAGAAGAGTTATGTTTACTTGGGTTACATTAACAAATCACTTATTGTACATTAAGAGACTGTGTTGGAATTGGCTAATCAGAAGCACCCACCAATCAGAAGGAGTGCAGCATCCATCACAGCGGCACCGTTCAGCATGGTGGCCATCAAAATGTCGTGACCCGGGCAATCGACAAAGGACACGTGTCTAATAAGATGAGGAGAAAAAAAAAAAAAAATTCTCATAAAATGAGCACAACTGCCCTCAATTCTCATCTGTAAACACTTACATCGTGGGATTTAAATGTGCATAAAGCAATAAATTAAGGCTACTTTCACTATGCACACCGGCCCACGATGAGCTCTAAATGATCATCAATGTATAAAATGTTCCTAATACACCAGAATATTTACCTGACTAGTTTGAAGTTGCCTTTTGTGCCAGGAATGTCTGTAGGGAACTCATCAGGAGTGCTGCTGCCACACGACCTGTAACACTCAGGCCTCGGGCAGCTAGGGTCGTCCAGCTTATACACCTGACAGAGAAGTAAAGACCTTTGTTAAACTAGATCTCATTGGAGTACCTTCCTACTGCAAAATATAAACATTAACAAAAACGTGACATCAAATATTATAATAGCTGCTCTAATTGGGGGGAAAAAACTTCTAGGATGAATGACATTATATAATGTAAATTACACTGCATCCGTATCAATTTAGTGCTCCAAACATCTGTATCTATATCCGGATTTGAACTCGAAGTAACTAAGCATGGTCTAAACCCGAAGGTTTTTTTTTTTGTTTTAATTAAATGTGAACTCTCGCTATAGAAAAACTGAAACAAAAAAAAATTTCCATTCATTTTATCTCTCTCTTTAAAAAAAAAAGTCTTATATTCTAGTCTTTCCTAAATTAGAAAACAATTAATTACAGTTGACAACAACAGCTGATAAAATATCATAGAATAAGAATTAATGAATGAATGAAGATTTAAAAAAATAAATAAATAAATAAAAAATAAAAAAAATTTTTATATGGTGCCTTTTCCAGCCATGCTGGACTAAATTTGCATTTCCCAGGCATTGCTTCATCTTCACCATAACGTCAATCCACTCCAGGTGAGTAACAGGAGCACTGTTACAAAAAGTTTTCAATAGAAAGTAGCAAAATTTTTGCTAGATGATGTCATGCGCTAATCAACATTCATTCAGTCATGTCGTATTTGCATACTGTTCTTTTAGTGTCATTTGCTTCTGTTTTCTTCTCTCCTGCTCTCTGTGCTCACATGCTGTGTTTTAATACATCCGAATTTCCTATTAAGCTTTTCTCATTTACACATTTTTGTTTCTGTTGTCAGACAACGGAACAAGTATGAAATAATGACTGAAACGCGGCCCTACGACTTCTACATGTTAACCAGCAGTCACTTCCGAGCCATTTCCGAGCTGCTGCTCAGCACTGCTAAAATCCTGATTTTAAAACCATGACGTCCTCTGACAAAATCACCATACACACAAGTTAAATACAACGGCTGTGCTGTGATTTCAGTTATATAGTCACTAAAGGAGTGTGGAAAGTGGACCGGAGCGGTCTCTGACAAAATGAGTGAGTGAATAGCGAGAGGAGGGGCTACAGCTGGGTTTAAGTGAAAGGATTGTACGTGTGCTCTATTGAAAATAACATAAGTTATTTACCAAACACACCATTAAAATAAAAGTACAGTACATTTTCATGGTACAGTCAATACTGTTTATGTAATAAAGCTCAGCAATATTTTGAGTGTTCTGTTTTCACGCAGTATTGATTTTAAAAACTGTTGATTAACTGTGAACAGCCCGACTTAGTGATCGGTAAAATCAGTTGACCTCTGTTTAGGTACATCCCTAAAATACATTTTTCAACCTGAAAATTATTACATTCAATGCTGTGGAGAAGTGGGCGGGCCAAGTTCGAGGGAGTGAGGAACAGCGATATGCTTTCTCACTCCTAATCACAGCTCTTTGAACTGGTCTGACGATGTGTTTGAGGCAAAACACCGTTTATGTCATAAATGTTATGGTTGCAATTTACACACAAGCATCGTCCTCCAGAATTCTTGCTCTTATGCAGAATGTGTACGTGTCCGTGGTAAAAATGTGCAAGATTTTATTTTTTATTCAATTTTATTGGAAATTTGCTGAACTGGTCAAATAGCTGGTTTTACATATGTTCTGTAGCGAGCCGTGATGTAGCCATACAGCATCAACCACGACAGAAACATACACAAGAACCTATGAGTCGAGGTGCAAAGCCACTGCTAGTCTGAAATCAGTTAAATAGTGAGGGTAAATTATTTACAACCTACTTTCATCCCCAATGACCTGCACTGTATGCTTTTTTTGTTTAACAGAAAAGTTAAAAGAACCAAACATTGTTTAGATTAAACTAGTCAGCAGTCTACTGTATGCTTTGTACGTTCATCAGTCCAAACACGAACAGTAAAGTCACTTCTGAACAGATGTGATATGTGAAGTCGCTGTGTTAAACCTGTTAATGTAAAGTCCTGCTGTAATCTTATATTCAATCACATCACTGTATCTACGAATCAGAATGAATCTTGCAAACCCATCTAAAAATGAGGTGGGGGTTTTTTATTCTCACCTTCGCATTGGCATATCCCAACTTGATAGTAATGTTTCTCTCTAGCTCGTTCTTGAATCGGACAGTGTGGACACCGGAAATGGCCTTCACCACCGTCGACTTCCCATGAGCCACATGGCCAATAGTTCCTGCAGTGAAAATGGTAATACTTGCTTTCAGAACTGCAGCATTAAAACAATCTGATCATACTTTTATTTTTTAAACTGAGCAAAGCATTGATTGAAGATGTGGGTTAAATAAATAAAAACCTTTGAAAATGCATGATCAAAATGGACAAATCTGTGACTTTTTAGAGTCAGTTTTCCTATATGTGTGTGTTTTTTTTAATAGTCATGCAACAATAGCATCAGCTGAATGATTATGTTTCTAGGAGGTTTCTGCCAGTTCCTGTTCTCTTTGTGAGCCAAATGAGGATGGTAACTTGATCGCGATGGCTCTTGGTGCCCCTGCCCCATTCTGTATGTGGAGATGTGGACTTTTCTTTGTCTCTATGATAAAGTGTCTGAGTGATAAAGGCTGTTGAAACTCCAGAGCCTCGGGTGGGTTGCGATAACTGCGTACCTTCCTTTGCATACTTTGTTTAAGGTTGAGTGCTTTTTTTGAATGGCACGTTCTCAATAAATAATCCTGCTGAAGATATGCCCCAGTCTTCACTTCGAAGTTCCCTACAAAACCCAGAACAGGCTGATTTCGTTCAGGATATTGTTTTTCCTTCTCATTTACAGTTATCCATTTTTTGTTCAATCAGAGAAAGAAAAAAAAAACATGTTTCCTACTAAAATTTGCCAGTCAAAAACATTTCGAGGACGCAGGTATGTGGAAACCTGTCTTACATGGCGGACGCAAACGTACACATCCGATTCATATCAGATTTATTTCCACATATGAACGAGGCCTGAAACAGATCTGAGAATATTGAAATCCATGTGCTTTTTTTTTTTTTACTGCTTACACGTCCATGGCTCATATCCGATCTGTGCCACGAGAGGGAAAAAAAATCGGAATCGGGTCACTTGAACGATGTAGTGTAAATAAATGCGGCCTATGATCGGCCTAAACCCCTATAATGAATGTTAATGAGTGTCCTCTTAAGCCGTGATGATGGACAAATTCAGAAAAATGTATGAAAACATTTAACTGCATTGCCCAACTGTCATTCCGAAACTCCAGCAGTCAGTACCATTTACGTTATATTCTGATATTAACCCGATTAAGACAATACTCTGATTAAGAAACAACCACGTAAACAGCAATTTCTGATTACCTTCAACACTCTAAGTAAACACAAATTGAATTAAGACATGTGGAGTATTCCTGTTTTAGTCGCATTATCGAAGTGCATTAGACATGTAAACACCTTAAATCACACCACGGCTTCAAGCAGTCGTCTATTTGCACACACAGCACGACAAATGATTAACTGCACTTGAAGCTTTCGTAAAATGAAAGATGAAACACCCAAAACTGTATATGGGACTATAACGAAGACGAACTGAACTGTATGTTGATACGTGAAATTCTAGAGGGACGTCAGACGGTGTGGCGCGGGGACGTAATGGCGTGTGCTGGTAATCGATCTGTGTTCTATAACATGTAAAACAGGTACATGAAAGGACTATTCTAAACGCGACTCAAGTGAAAACCTTAATCGTGAATAATGTCTTATTCAGAATAAGGTCAATAATTAGATTATCGCTGTCCATTACTGCAGTTCGCCCGGGCCTTATCCAAAATCAGTTTGCAATACGGCTTTTAGAACCAGAGCGCTGGATTCAGGAGCAGTGTACGGCACATCACATTCTGGCATCTCTGCATGAGGATGCACGTCGTCAAATAGGAAACTACAGACCGCAAAGTGGTCAGCAGCCGTGACAGACGGAATCCTAGCGCAGCTCAGTAGGCATGCTCAGGTTGGCACTGTGGCGTCAGTGTTTTCCAAAACATGCGTCCCGTCCCCTCCCCCCCATCCAAACACAAGCAGTGAAAAAGGACCTAATTTGAGTTAATCTTATTGCTCCACCATTGATTTTTGTTTTCAAGTGGAAGGGAGAACAAAACTCCACGCCAACCGCCCGTCCTCATCAGTGTCTCTACATCTACATAAGTACTTTCGTTTGCAATGATCTGTTACATACTAATAGAAGCAAGAGTTTTTCAGGATGTGAAATCCTAAAAAAATTGTTTAAATAATAATAAAATAAAAACCATGTAAACAGAGTTAACGGGAGCATGTGACATGTTCTGGACCTGGGAACCCGGGAACCCACCTATGTTGATTGTAGCTTGTCTGCTGATGATCTCCTGTGAGAGCGGTGTCAGTGTGCTCACATCCTGCGAGAAGACAGACAGAAAGAGCGCACTTCATTACGACATTTTTAAGGAAAATATCTGGCATTTAATCATCTTTCATTCTTCACTTCAGTTTCCCAAAAGCACTGTAGGACAAGTTTCCTTGTGAAACGCTAGAGCAAGCATCACGCTGGACGGACCACTTAAGGTGACGTTGCTTTTAGAAAACATTTTGGAAAGCCAGACCTACACTAATGAAGATGATCATGAAACGTCAAACCGATATATAAAAATCCATGCAATCGATTTGCGATTATATGAAGTGACAGGAAATCACCCCTGGTCTGCCATTGAAATCATAACCACCATCTGTAGTGTGTGAAGGAGATCTAATTAAAACCTCTCTCTCTTGGAATATCTTTTTATTCTTCTACCTACAGGTCGAATACTCAATTACACTAACATTATCACTACAGGCGTTGTATAAGATTCATTATTCAGGAAGGACAAGTCTAGGAAAAAATGGTTGATTACAGATGGCTTTTTAGCTCTGATTTAGGTCATTTTGACTACATTTTCGTTCTTATAAAAAAAATCAGTTTTTTAATTTGCAGTCAGTCATGTGCTGGTGTAGAACTGAGGAAGCAACCCACCTACACGAAGACTACACTCAGACCACAAGCCCCTTTCACTCGGCGTGGAGGCACAGGGTAAACTCACAACATATTTTTTGCTACAATGACAGATAAATCATGAAGTACTTACTAACGTGCTGAGATCTTGTTTGGCCAAATGAGGCTGCCCCAGCGTTACTCCGGACTCATCACCCGCCATCTTGAAGGAAAAGAAAATGGAAGTGTGCCCACACACCGCCTGATTATTTTACAGAACAAAAACGAAAAGATCGTTTTCTAACATAAAAATAAGGCATACCATTTTCACCAGAGACCAAGTGAAAACTCTCTACACGTACAGTGAGTTAGAAAAATATTAACAGACATCTAATGCACACTGAAAGAATACCGGCACACAGGCATGGATGATGCAATATGGAGAAGGAAAATCTCCGGAGGAAACATGTGTTTGGCAGAAAATACCAGAAATTACGTTTATCCCAGCTTTACGTCGTCTCAAATCGTACACAATACTTTTTATCGACCGGATTTATCAATACATCGCTATTTCCATAAAGCATTAAATTTACCTGTACAATCTTTTTCAAACGCGGTGACGCTGAAGCCGACAAATAGTGGGGTCCGTCGCGTATATTAGACGTCATAGATTTTGTAGTTTTACTGACTCGTCCTTTTCAATATCTCATCTGTTAAACGGTGGCCATTTAATATGGTTATAATTATTATTGTTAAAAGCACTATACAAGTAAATAAAAAACTGGGACAAGAATGAATGAATGAATTAATTCTCAAACAATAACATTTCCCTTATTCTTGAACCGCTTTTTGAAAGTGAAGTTTGTTTTCCGGGGAGGGGTTCCCATATATATCTTACTACAGAAGTTGATTAAAAAACGTTTTTAATTTTTCTTTATTACTTACACAGTTTAAAGATATTCATATTGTTAGTTTCTCTGTTTCTCTCTCTCTCTCTCTCTCTCTCTCTCTCACACACACACACACACACACACACCGTGATATGATCACATTATATTGTATTATGGACTTTACAGGCTTGGGGAGTGATGGAATATAAGGGTTTTATATCATCAGGATACAAAAAACTGATAACTGTAATCGGTTACAGTTAAGTCAAAGATCAAATAATAATAATAATAATAATAATAATAGGGAATAATATAAAAAAATTGTCTTTTGACATAACATATAATAGCTTGATTATACTTCTGGTTCTCTCTTGCCAGTCATGGATCACGTGAGATACCTATTGGTGCTGAGCTATTTATAAATGTTGCACAGTTATTTTGGTAGAAATGGACACAAATTGTTCTCTGAAATGGTTTCACTAGGGTGACCATACGTCCTCTTTTTTTCCCCCGGACATGTCCTGTTTTTCGGACCAGGGCAAGATTTCTAAATGTGAGAAAATGTCTGGGATTCGGCTTTAGTTTCATTATGATTATGGTCTAATACTGCATCATGTGTGCACGTTTGCATTGCTTTAACTTCTCTGTAATTCCAGCCTTCTCAGACGATTATAAAAGGCTTGCAGCAACTACTAGCCAAATTCCTGTTTTCAACCACAAGCCTACTCTCAGTGAACACGCAAAGATGAAGACATCAAACTGTTGCTTGACGATAGCAGCAAATGACAGCTGTCCTGAGTCGAAATAATGCCCATGGCCAAAAAAAGAAAGGTTTTTTGACAACCAGAATATGGTCACTGCAGCTTTTAATTAATTAATTTAAACAAATCCAAACACTAAAACTTTAAACTCTAAAATCAGCTAAATAAAGGTATTTTAGCATATAAAAAGCATATTGCTTTATTCTTGACTTTATTCGAATATTGTGACCTTAAGTAATCCAAAAATAATTAGATTGCATAACTTTCATATTGTGATACTTGGATTGCATTACTGATTAAATTTTTTATGAAGTAATTTGAAACTAACCGAATACATTTTTAAAGTGAGCCTCCCAACCCTACTTATATACAAACAAAAACTATGATATTGTGGCATATGCTAATATAAAATGTATATAAAGTGTATAATATAAAGTGTAACCAAGTCGGGATTCAATTGAATTTGACCTTTAAAAATGAGGGAGCCAGGAATAAGACAACAACAAGGTTGTTCAAAACAAAATTGGGGTATATTGTAAACACAAAATTATATACATACCACTCTACAAAGAACCAAACCAGGCATAACTTCAGGGTGGGCCAAAGCCAAAATAATAAACAAAAGGGTTCTACTGTTAGGTAGCTAGCTTACCTAAAAAGAAAATAACTAAGAGAATACAATTACTACCCTAAACTCCCTAAGCAAAAAACAGAAACAACGACCTCTACTGGAATAAAGGTTTGATGTTGGACATTCCATATTCGCGGATATGCGGAAATTAAGGGACCGTCTCTAAAGTTACATACGACATTGTTAAACACGTTTCTAACTTCAATAGCATTTGAAGGGTATGACTTACAGTCACATATGCAACTGAAAAATGTTCATCTAGGTGTCGGGTATGAGAAACACCTTTTAAATTTTTTATATTTATTAAAATTAGCTATTAAATCACATTTAAATTAGACAGGAATTTCACTGCAGGATGGGCTGATACACAAAATATACAATTTTGAAAAGCTCAATAGCATTTGAAGAGAATGACTTACAGTCAAAAAAACAATTCATGTCTAATTTAACTGTGATTTAATAGTTTATTTTGATAGATATCAAAAATCTAAAAGGTTTTTTCTCATACCTGACACCTAGATGAACACTTTCCAGTTGGTTTTGTGACTATACATCATTCCCTTCAAATGCTATTGAGCTTTAAACAATTGTATATTTTGTGTATGGGCCCATGCAGTAATAAAATACATGACAATATTTATATATGATTTAATAGTTTATTTTGATAAATATAAAAAATCTAAGAGGTGTACATTATAGCTGACACCTAGGTGAACACCCCACAGTTGGTTATGTGACTAAGTCATTCCCTTCAAATGCTATTGAAGTTAGAAACGTGTTTAACAATGTCGTATGTAACTTTAGAGACGGTCCCTTAATTTCCGCATATCCGCGAATATCGATGTATTACACTGGTCAAGAGTATACACAACCAGATACAGGAACAACCAAAATCACAGTCAAACCCCAGGCAAGAGTCAAAACCCAGAACAGAATATAGAGTTGTGAATATAGAATTGTGAATATAGAATATAGAATATAGAGTTGTGAATATAGAATATAGAGTTGTGAATATAGAATATAGAGTTGTGAATATAGAATATGTCTTCTTCCTTTCTAGGCCGCCGCTCAGTGATGTCATCCTGGGAGGCGGAAGCAAGGCAGGCTAGGGCAGGCTGGAAAATCTAGGCGGGAGTCCTGACCGGCACACAGTATATGGCACAGCACACACAAAAAACTCCCATCCCAACGCTATTGGGTTGTAACAAAAGTGTGATCAAATGAATGGCTGAGTCAATCCTGCAGCATTGCAAACTTTACTTTGTTTTTTGTTTTAACAGTACGCTGAATAAAAACATAATGTAGGTGATTTCAACCATATATTAGGCTAACATATAGTATTTTTTTTTAATCCCTAAACATCCATAATTCCTTGATTGGTAGAACTTAAACACTGGATAAACTGAAGTGCTTCGATACAAGAGTTGCTTTTCTAAGCAAAGTTATGCCCATGTTGCCTTTCATTTATTATTTCTACATTGAAACCTGAAGAGTTTTTCTCTTTTGTGGTGTGGTTTACACATGGAGTTAAAATACAGAGAGAGCAAACTTTAACAGTTGTATATTATACAGTTTGTTTCATCATGGTGGTGATCAATATGGTGTACAAAAACTGTAAGCAAATAAAACCCATGCCAGTATGTGTAGAATAGACAGCTGTGAGCAGTGTACACACTATGTAAAAATTGTATGTGCATTTTTTAAATAAATGTTTTTGTGCACTATATAACTTTATACCTTATAACAGCTTCAAACAGTAGAGGTAGCTACAGCTGAGTACTGGCCCACAAGCTTTTGATTCCAATGAAGGTGAGGCAAAAGGTAAAGCCCACCTTGTTGACCCCCCTCTCCCCCCCGAAAAAACAACAACAATAGAAACTCTCAGAGAATCGTTTTAATGTTTATAATGGGACTTGTATTGATTTTTATGGAAACTGTAATGGTCCTTGTGTAATCTGCTGCCTTCTATTGGTGTAAGTATACCATTACAAGCAATATAGGTCATGATAATGGTTTCAAAGATTAGCTAATGATTTGTAATGGTATTTGTAGTTGAAAACATTAGAATTTCTGTGATGGTTTCTATTGTTTTGTTTTTTTCAGCAGAGCAGGAGAGCGCAGCGAGGTCAGCCGCTGAAGCTAGGTTGAGTTCGCCAAAAATGTGATCGAACAGACAGTGATCGAACAGACAGTCAATGACCTGGGGACTTTGAAAATGATCAATTAAAACATAATTATCTTTGTGGCAGTATATGAGGTGTCATTTTTAGACAAAAATAGTGCACCAAATTTGGCTTTCCATGGACTCTTTCTCTTTCACAGCGCAGAGTTAGTGTATATCTCCCATATGGTCTAGCGGTCAGGATTCCTGGTTTTCACCCAGGCGGCCCGGGTTCAACTCCCGGTATGGGAATGTAGTTTTTTCATTGTGCATTTCACACTGTATTTTGTGTGTGTGACCTATAAAATTAAAATGTTTTAACGCTATGGGTTTGTGCGGCACTGCCCCCTAGTGGACACGATCACGATACGTGCAGCTATGTGTGTGTGTGTGTGTGTGTGTGTGTGTGTGTGTATACAGTGTCTCACAAAAGTGAGTACACCACTCACACTTTTGTAAATATTTGATTATATCTTTTCATGTGACAACACTGAAAAAATTACACTTTGCTACAATGTAAAGTAGTGAGTGTACAGCTTGTGTAACAGTGTAAATGTGCAGTCCGCTCAAAATAACTCAACACACCGCCATTAATGTCTAAACCACTGGCAACAAAAGTGAGTACACTTCTAAGTGAAAATGTCCAAATTGAGCCCAAAGTGTCAATATTTTGTGTGGCCACCATTATTTTCCAGCACTGCCTTAACGTGTCATGGTCTGGGGCTGCATGACTGTTGCCGGCACTGGGGAGCTACAGTTCGTTGTGGAAACCATGAATGCCAACATGTACTGTGACATACTGATGCAGAGAATGATCTCTGGGCCGCAGGGCAATATTCCAGCATGATAACGACCCCAAACACACCTCCAAGATAACCACTGCCTTTCTAAAAAAGCTGAGGGTGAAGGTGATGGACTAAACCCTATTGAGCATCTGTGGGGCATCCTCAAATGGAAGGTGGAGGAGCACAAGGTCTTTAATTTCCACCAGCTCCATGATGTCGTCATGGAGGAGTGGAAGAGGACTCCAGTGGCAACCTGTGAAGCTCTGGTGAACTCCATGCTCAAGAGGGTTAAGGCAGTGCTGGAAAATAATGGTGGCCACACAAAATATTGACATTTTGGGCCCAATTTGGACATTTTCACGTAGGGGTTTACTCACTTTTGTTGCCAGTGGTTGAGTTATTTTGAGGGGACAGCAAATTTACACTGTTACACAAGCTGTACACTCACTACTTTACAAGTGTCATTTATTCAGTGTTGTCATATTAAAAGATATAATCAAATATTTACAAATATATGAGGGGTGTACTCACTTTTGTGAGTTACTGTATATATATATATATATATATATATATATATATATATATATATATATATATATAAACATAACTGCATACATATATTCATATGAAGACTTCACCCTATGCAAGTGTTTGTGTAGGATTTACTTACGGCCTTTATTTGGTGATAACAACAACAGCAACAATAATAATAATAATAAAAAGCTAATGGTAGGACGTGAACATGCACCTAATGCACTCCCTGTCTCTGCCTGTAAATCAGTTTTTTCTATGGAATCAATGATGTATTAGAATGAGTGCAGTAAATATGTAAACAAATCAAATGTTGCTGCATCCCAATTCGTCTACTATCCATCTAAATAAATAATATCCGAGATTAGAATGAGTGTGTCCCAAATCGTAGCGTGTTGAAATGAATATCACAAAGGTACCAGGATGGTTTTCTATTTCTAGATTGTGGATCTGTGGACACTTTTTCAGCTAATGTTGCCCACAACTCCTTACGCGAGAGTTTGCTTCACCAAATTCCATCCATCCATCTTCTATACCGCTTATCCTTACTGGGTCACAAGAAACCTGGAGACTATCCCAGGGAGCACATGCACGAGGCACGAGCATCGCAGGAGACAACATACACTTCATACATATTCACGGACACTTTGGACATGCCAATCAGCCTACCATGCATGTCTTTGGACCGGTGGAGGAAACCAGAGTACCCTGAGGAGACTCCTGCAGCACTAAGTCACCGTAAATGCAATGAGTTTGTTTACAATGTAAGTTATGTGTAAGTAAGCAACAACGTTCTCCTCCATTACTTGATGTGTTAATCACTGATCTCTCTCTCTCTCTCTCTCTCTCTCTCTATATATATATATATATCGTCTATATCTAGATCAGTGGTGTTAATATGTCACAGTGCTCTTTTAATACACACTCAGATGTTTGTCTTTTTTTTGGTTTCTTCAAAAAGTAGGCGAATTGAGATACAGCACGTGACTGTCTTGCAGCTGGAACTGTTAGTATAGAAATTAATCTACACTTTCTGACCAATCAGAAATCATTTATAGGTTACATAATTTACATATCTTTATTTTCAGTCAATCAAAACCTGAGCGTTGCCCCCGCAACACCGTCTTTCCTCAGCCAATCACATGACGGTTATTCGCACTGCGCAATTAATAATCATAATAAATAAATAAACACCCTCCCCAATCCCCCAACACCCCCTCCCCCCGGCGCTTCCTACGATTTTTACATCTCGCCCTGAGAGGCGTTCTATTCTGCACTCCAACACCTCCACATCCGGTCGCCCGGATCTTCTGCAGGAAATGACGTCAGTGCAGACAATAATATGGCCTCTAGAATGGCTGGAAAGGCTGTAGGCAAGCATAATGTTGTGATTCCGTCAAAGTAACGTTGGTTTGTTGGCACGCAGGGTCGCGTAAGGACGAGATGTCACCACCGATCATGATTTCTTTTTACGTCCAGTCTTTCTGAGCTCTAAAACAAGTTAATCACCGGCCCTCCATGTCAGAAGGATCCCGGGCTCCGTGGTCGAAACGGGGTTGTGTGGAGTCGCATCGCCGAGGTATTTGAAACCTCTAACGTATGAAGAAGAAGAAGAAATAATAATACTACTACCGCCGCTGCTCGTGCTCTCTGTAGCTAGGGGCAAAATGACGTCATTGGGAAGCATGTCGTAGTAACTGAAGCGGTTTGGTAACTAACTGATTAATAACACTGCTAATGCAATTTTACCTGCTGAGTTACCGTGTAACAGTCCTCTCTCTCTCTCTCTCTCTCTCTCTCTCTCTCTCTCTCACACACACACACTCACTCACTCACTCACACACACATATTAATCATTCATTAATCAGTGCTTGGCTTAGTGCTTGTGGTTTTCTTTAAATCACCCGGATAGATGTTGTGTTGCTCTGTTGTTGTGTTTAAAGAGTAATGGAGTGTGCAACTGTAAATCCTTCACCTGCTTATTAAACACGACAGTCACTCACTCCTGTCACATTAACACAGAGACCGCTTCGCTCTTTTTAGTTGTGCTCTTGTCACACTTTTTGACATACTTTACAACCAGTAGTAGTTTTTATGATTGTCTTCCACATGGCAGAGTGATTTTGCATAAGGAAAGACAGAGAGGAAGAGAGAGAGAGAGAGAGAGTAAACTTCTCATCACGGTTGACACTTTCCTCCTTTCATGAACGGAAATAATCAGGGTGTCGTTTATTTGTTGTGAATTTGCTGTCGCTTGTTTCAAACTTTGATTGCCGTGATAATTAATCCCGATTTATAGTATTATGAAGATATTGTGTTAACAGATTACTACTTTGTTATGTAAGGAATAAAATACAACACTGCATAGTAACCTTGTGGTCTGATTTGGTCTGATAGGAAGCAGAGTTACTGTTACGACTGCAAAAACCATTATTTGTTTATAACTGCATGTCTTGAAGTGTTTTATTCCGCCTATACTGCAACAGTTTGTCAACAGTTCGAATGTTGTTGTTTTTATTTGTTAAAGAATGGCATCTGTGTTTTTTTTTTTTTTTTAATCCATTTCCAATCACATTTAAAGTTGTTGAACA
Organism: Ameiurus melas; assembly: GCA_012411365.1. Classification (NCBI taxonomy): domain Eukaryota; kingdom Metazoa; phylum Chordata; class Actinopteri; order Siluriformes; family Ictaluridae; genus Ameiurus; species Ameiurus melas. Next base: position 8,398,137 of record CM022771.1, on the reverse strand, counting down.
TCCACAAGAGGTTCTTGTATTGTTTATAATAAGTTAGTTATCACTTACTTTATCGCAGCGATAAACCGTAGAACCTTCACTGGCCTTTCTTTTTTCTGAGTTAATAATACAAAAAAAAAACTGCAGATTTGGGAGCACGGAGCACGCATGTTCTCTCCGTGCTTTGCAGGTACTCCAGTTTCCTCCCCAGTTCAAAGAAATGCACACATTGCAGGCTGATTGGCCTGTCCAAATTGTTTTTTAGTATGTGAATGTATGCGTGATTATACCCTGCGATGAGTTGGGACCCTGTCCAATGTCTCCCCCACATTTTGCCTCGAGTTCCCTGGGATAGGCTCCAGACTCCCCTGTGACCCTGTGTAAGATAAGCGGTCCAGAAAATGGATTTATGCAAGCCAGTCTCCTTCCTTTAATAATGTTGAAATAATTATCTTGCTTGACCACATCAATGACTGTACATTTTTCTTTCTAACAACACATTTTAGGGTGATGATTATTAGGCTTAGATTATGTAGCTCATCCGCCATGCACGTTCCTGTGAATTAGCTATTAATATGGAAACAATAACATGTTAAAACGATTTGCTGCATTAATGTAAAGTTATCAGTTGAATTACAGTCAGCACTCCTGTCAGAGCTGCCGTTATAGAAAATTCATCAACACCTTCTGACCAATCAGATCGAACAATTCGACAGTAGTGTAATCGGAGCAAGAATTTCTGTCCCTGTTGTTGGACGTTCTTTCATGGACCGCTCAGCTGGTGAACAGAATTGTAGGATTGGTTTTTCAAAGGAGGACACATGCAATATTCCACATCTACGTAAAAAACAAATTGTGAGTGGCTGTCTTTATGTTGTTAAAAATGGAAAGGTGTTGAACAATATTCATATAGCAAGCATTTTAAGGTGTACATGATTCCAATATTGTGTAATCTCGAGTGTACTGATAACCCATTAATGCGCCACGTTTTTTTCTTTTCTTTCAAATTAGGTCATCGATTTGACACTACTAAAGTGTTTCAATGTTGTTTTTTTTTGTGTTTTTTATAAATCTGTGTAAAATGTGTGGGAGTGTTTGTGTTGTTAGTGCAGTAAAATCCTTGTTTTTCACACATTAGAACAGGGGAAACACAAGCAAAGGAAATGTGAGCGTCCTCTCGGCACACTGACAGCGAAGCCGCCGACCGGCCAGGAGGCCTCCAAAAGGTACGAGCACAATGACAGAGCTACTTTATGTTATTTTAATGTTTTTTACTACTTGTCTCTTTATTATTATTATTATTATTATTGTTGTTGTTTGTTTATTTATTTATTTATTATTCTTTAGATAATTAGATAAGAATGGAGAAAAATGTTACGGACCAAATAAGACTGTATGTAAGACTATCATCCTTTGCTGATCTTATGGTGCTAGAGCTAATTAATTAGCTAGCTACTGAATCACCCTTAGTAAAGTTTATCTATTCTCATTTACAGGAACTCTTCATGTGGTTTTTTGTTTTCTTGATGGATTCTAATAAGAAATTTGCTCTTAAATACAAGCATTTGGGACACGTTTGTAGTTGTTGATCAAATTGGCATCTGAATGGTCTTCTTATACATTCTAAGTTCTTGGTAGTAATACTTTTCCCAGAAAGTAACATCGCATTTTGTGTCTCTGAATGCCTGTATATAAAAAGGAACAAACAATATTTTGGCAAATTGATTGTGAATGTTTCACATGAACTTACTGACTGGGGCATGTTGTCATATAGATGAATATTTGTTGACTTGTCATTTAGGTGAATCCCTCAGAAAAGAGGTTTTTTCCTACGGACACAAAGGGCCACTGTCCTCTGATTGGCTCGGACACCCCCCAGTGACATGCCCGTGGCCAATCAGAGGTGAGTGTGCAGTGTGTGTATGTATGTGTGTGTGTGTGTGTGTGTGTGTGTGTGTGTGTGTGTGGTGTGTGAAAGAGAAAGTGTGGAGCAGCAAAGTTGGCTCTCGCATCACAACCCAAACTGCTGAGGTGTGAATGTTCTTGAAGTCCTTCCAGAAGCTTCTTTAGCATCTGTCAGGTTTTTTGTGTTTGTGTAAGCTCAATATCGCATCAACTCATATAAAAAGAAAAATGAGGGTGATTTTTTTAAATTATTTTTTTTCTATATAAGAAGAATAACGTTTTATTAATTTATAATAATACTACAGATGACTGTAAGATGTGTAATTTTTTTTGTCCTTTGGCTGCTGCTGTGATGTAGGTTTTCATTTCTGTGATGCCATCAGCTTATTATATAATGCATTTAAATATAGGACATTAAAACCAACAGTCACCTGAAATGAACTTTCATAATGTGCCGTTTTATCAGGTACAATGGCCCTGTAGAATATTCTGTAGGTGCATACTACTGACTGTAACACACTTATTGCTTGTATCAACTGTGTCCATCATTGAAAAGGAAGGTCTTTATGAAGACTTTCATGGCTGTAGTAATTTGTGCTCTAAAAAATGTTTTTTTTTCTTCCCTCTTTCCTTACAGGTGCTTAATGGCTGGGGACGTTGAGGTGTACCTGTCACAGGTGCATGATGGGAGCGTGTCCTCAGGCTTCCGAGCCTTGTACGAGGAACGTCTACTGCTAGATGTGACGCTCCTGATAGAAGAGCATCACTTCCAGGCCCACAAGGCCCTGTTGGCCACACAGAGCGACTACTTCCGGGTGATGTTCACGGCAGATATGCGCGAGCGAGACCAGGACAAGATCCACATGAAAGGGCTGACGGCAGCTGGCTTCGGCCACGTCCTTCGCTTCATGTATTATGGCTCGTTGGAACTCAGCATGCCCACAGTGCAGGAGATCCTGCAGGCGGCCATGTATGTGCAGCTCACCGAGGCTGTGGAGTTCTGCTGTTCTTTCCTGTTGGCCAAAATCTGCTTGGAGAACTGTGCCGAGGTCATGAGGCTGTTGGATGACTTCAGTGTAGCTGTGGAAGGAGTGCAGGAGCGGCTGGACGCCTTCCTGCTGGAGAACTTTGTGCCTCTGATGTCAAGGCCGGACTTTTTGTCGTACCTGAGCCTGGAGAAGCTGGTGGTGTGCCTCGGCAGTGAACGGCTGAGTCGGTTTCCGGAGATTGAGCTGTATGAGGCCGTGCAGGCCTGGCTCAGACATGACCGACGCCGCTGGAGACACACGGACGCGGTAGTGCAGAACCTGCGCTTCGGCCTCATGACACCAACACAAGTGTTCGAAAAGGTATTAATTCGTTACTGATTTCTTTAAAGTGTAGATCAGTATGCACAATTCTTATGATAATCGTGAAGGATCCAATGCTGTGGAATGATATTAATCTGAAATGCTAGATTGATATGAGCTTGGATTTGACACATTTTTCTATTTGATCCACTGATATATTTTATGCTATAAATGTAATAATAAATATATACCTGCCACCATCATGCCACTGATGTTTCACATAAGGCCTTACATATTGGAGTAATATTGTGTATCACGGAACACTCACAAGTTCATACATCCGCACAGTATTATATTGAAAACAAACGATTGGGTCTGCCGTAACCCTCCTATTATGTTATGGGTCAATTTGACCAATTTCCACATTTTCTCTTTGAATGTTTTGACTTTTCCTCATTTATTGTCATGAACTTATATTCAAATATTTCTTCTTATGGCTTGTCTCAGATAAGCCATAATAAAGGTTTCTGTTTCAAGCTGTTCTTTGCTGTTTTTTTATTTATTTTTTTGTGTGTGTATTTATATTGTGGAAGTCATTTTGACCCATAACATGATGGGTGTAACTTTTTCCCCAAAATAATAGGAGGGTTAATAATTGTAATTTTATGGTTTTTATGGTTTTCTACAAATAACATTACACAATTCAGTCCTGAGAAAATTTACTACCTGTGTCTGTATAACTACCACAAAGTCCTATAGAAATACCATTTTCTTTTGTTGCCTGGTGTGTTTAATCTTCAGTGATTTAGTTTTATGCACCTTAAAACCCAAGGGACCAACTTTGTGCTGCATAGTTTGCCCATGCCAATCAAAAAAGTATAGAATGATGAATTCCTCACTAGCTAGACCTAAATGAAAGGGAGACTCTTTTGAAGACAACAATGCACACACTGTGGACTGAGAAGACAAATGTGTGGAGTTGGTTATCTAGGGTTAATGGATTTGAGTTGACATCATAACAGTGTTGATATGACATGCTTTTATTCCTTAGGTGAAGACCTCAGAGTTCTATCGTTACTCCCGTCAGCTGAGGCAGGAAGTGGACCAGGCACTCAACTACTTTCACTCGGTGAACGAGCAGCCGCTAGCCGAAACAAAGTCCAACCGGATCCGATCTGTTCGGCCTCAGACGGCTGTGTTCCGAGGGATGATCGGTCACAGCATGGTGAACAGCAAGATTCTCCTGCTGCATCGGCCAAAGGTTTGGTGGGAGTTGGAAGGTCCACAAGTTCCACTTCGGCCTGATTGTTTGGCCATCGTCAACAATTTTGCTTTTCTGTTAGGAGGCGAGGAGCTAGGGCCAGATGGAGAATTTCATGCATCATCCAAGGTTTACCGCTACGATCCAAGGCAGAATTCCTGGCTCAGGATGGCAGACATGTCGGTCCCTAGGTCAGAATTTGCTGTCGGTGTCATCGGAAAGTTCATCTACGCCGTGGCAGGACGGACACGGGACGAGACATTTTACTCGACAGAGCGCTATGACATCGCGGAGGATAAGTGGGAGTTCGTGGATCCGTATCCAGTTAACAAATACGGCCATGAGGGCACAGTGTTGAATGGAAAACTGTACATCACAGGTGGTATCACATCATCCTCCACCTCCAAACAGGTGTGTGTGTTTGATCCCGAGCGCGAGGGAGCATCGGAACACCGCACACGCCGCAATCCCATTCTTACTAACTGCTGGGAGAACAAATCTAAGATGAACTATGCACGCTGTTTCCACAAGATGATCTCCCACAACGGGAAACTTTACGTGTTCGGAGGGGTTTGTGTAATCCTGAGGGCGTCTTTCGAATCCCAAGGCTGCCCTTCAACAGAGGTGTACAATCCGGAAACGGACGAATGGACCATCCTTGCCTCCATGCCCATTGGACGAAGTGGGCATGGGGTGGCCGTGCTAGACAAACAGATCATGGTGCTGGGTGGATTGTGCTACAACGGCCATTACAGCGACTCTATACTCACCTTTGACCCTGAGGAGAACAAGTGGAAGGAGGATGAGTATCCCAGAATGCCTTGCAAACTGGATGGCTTGCAGGTGTGCAGCCTGCACTTCCCTGAGTATGTCCTGGAACACATGAAGCGCTGCAGCTGAGGGTCTCTGAGAAGGATGAGGGGTGAGAAAGGAAAAAAAAAACGTTTACAAATGTGAAAGTAGTCTTCATATACTGATTACACTTTTAAACAGTAGGCCAGTGAATATTTAAGAACAAAAAGCAACATACTTTTTAGGCAGGGGCAGGGGGTGGGTATCGGGGTGGGAAGGAGGGGGGGCTGGTTAATACTGCTGGTTAAGCTGTTTAAGCTTTTTGCCCCCCCATAGCTTTCTCATTTAAAGAGGACTTGAATAGCAAACGTTTCTGTGGACTTTTTTGTGCATAATACGATAATACGTCCGTCTGTTCTGTAATTGTAAAGTCCTGTACAATAACAGCATACTACATTTCCACCACGTCGTTAATCTTGAAATCGTCCCATTCCCCTCTTGTTCTGCTTAATGGTGTTTGAGGAAGTTTTGTATGTATACACACGCTCCCACACACATACAGATACACACGTGTGCTTCTTCCACCACTTCCAACTCTGATGCAATTTGCTGCACTGGACAAAAATAGACATTGTAAATGTCTAACAAAAAAAAACTTTTGTTTTTGTTTTAACGGTCATTTGTGTTGCTGCCACACACTATGAGATGTAGAAGGTTTTGAATTATGATGATTATAAAGATAGTGACACTAATCTGTGATTAAATTTTGCACTCTGAAGGGTGTTTTATTTTTACTGCTAGGCAATAACACTGGTCCTCCACTACTGATGAAGGGGGGGGGTTGTGAGAGGAGAGTAAAGGTGATGTATTCTTGTCAATCTCCTTCTAACCTCTGCCAAATATATATTAACACTATAACCCTGTTTAATTTATTAACTTGCTGTAGACTTGTCTTGATCCCACTAAGATAAACCAGCTGCTGTTTTCATTTTTGTCACATTTCTGTTTTGTTTCATGAGCAAAGGGCTAAAGGACATATGCATTTTTATTTATTTATTATTAGGGGTCATGCCAAAACATAGGTCTTCAGTCTAATCTGTAAAGAAACTTATGTTTAAAGGCCATTTCTATTTATACAGTATTGTTTTATACATTTGATTAATAATCACACAGAGGTCAGTTTGGGTGAATTTCTCAGAATAGAATGTGTTGCTGGACAAATTGAGATCTGAGTTATACAGTAAAGGCACATTACTATTTTAATACCTAATATTACTATTTTCGAATTGCTGCCCAAGGCATTGTAGCACACTCACATAAAAACACTATCTGCCCTCTTCTTCAAACATGATTTCACAGATGTCCATGATTGGTTAGATTCGCTTGCTCAGCTCCTGGCCGCAGATGGCTGAGGCATTGTCAGGATTTGAATGTGCGAACAGTGAGATGCCATAGATGGGAATGTGTCAAGCAGATCTGACTTTTGAGAGTTTCTCAAGGTAATATTCATAAATGTTTACTTTTAACACTAGCTTGCTGGCCAATACGTCATATTGGCCAAAAGGTTGTGGACCCTGACCTTCTGTCTGTCTGTCTGTCTATCTATCTATTTATCCATCCAGCCAGCCATCCATCCATCCACAAGAGCATTTGTAAGGGTCGGGCACTGATGTCAGGTGAGGAGTCTTGGGGCACATGAGCACTCCAGTTTATCCCAAAGGTGTTCAGTGGGGTTGAGGTCAGGTCTCTGTGCAGGCCACTCGAGTTCTTCCACTTGGCAAGCCATTTCTTCATGGACTTTGCTTTGTGCACAGGGATTTTGTCATGCTGGAACATATTTGGGCCTCTTAGTTCCAGCAAAGGGAGACTGTAATGCTACAGCATACAATGACATCGCTTATAATTATGTACTTTCAATTTTGTGGCATCAGGTTGGGAAAGGCCCATAAATAGGTGTGGTTGTCATATAGTGTAGGAGCTAACCTGACAGCACTTCTGGGAGAATTTTTATGTCCTGTTGGTAGATGTTTATAATTAATCTAACTCTAGCTGCCTCACATAATCTAAAACCTATTTGAGCGTAATCATAAAACTACGAATGAGCACCAGGTGCTCACTCCGATACACTGGAAAGGTGTCTTTGAGGGCTCTAAAGAGACACAAGGGTCTACAGCATGGGTGTACAATCTTATCTGGAAAGGGCCGGTGTGGGTGCAGGTTTTCATTCCAACCAAGCAGAAGCCACACTTGAGACTATTGAAAGCCAAGATCATCTGATTAAACAGGTGGAATCAGGTGTGGCTCCTGTTTGGTTGGAATGAAAACCTGCACCCACACTGACCCTTTGCAGATAAGATTGGACACTCCTGGTCTACAAACAGGTTCTCAGCACATAGAGCCTTAGACACTGAGGCACTGTTATTAATTATGAATGTTTAACTTCAATTACTGTTAGGCAAAATACACAAAAGCAGTCAAATTTTACCTATGGAAACTTTCCAGATGAAATGGCTTAATGATATTTAGCTTTAAAACACCGAACACAGATCAGAAGAAAGGCGGATCAGAAGAAAGGCAGATCAGTGAACCATCAGTCATTATCTGTTTAAGGTATAGTGACTATTTTCCACAGTTTTACTTAACTTAATCGTTCTTTTTGTCCAGCTACACATTATTCATGAGCTTGTTCTACCCAGTCAGTTAAGTTTTATGTAATAACACTCAAATCTCTTCTTCTGTATTATGCTTGTGTCAATCATTGGTTAAACAATACATTGTGATTTTCAATAACTCAAAGGTGGAGGCTATCTAGATAGGTGGCATCTTTGGGCAGCACTTGCGCCCTTCAGCTAAGCTTTGTCCAATTCAGAAGGCAGCTTTTTCTAAGGCTTCATATTTGCATTTGTGCTTGAATAAGGCAATCCCATAATAGTAATTTTAATATATAGTTCTATACATTATGGACTTTTATAAACTTAAATTATTTATTTTAATATCAGTACATGCCTACCTCATGTTTGTTTCCCCTGGGATTCATTGGCTTTGTACTGATATTATTTATGGTACTGGTTTGAACTTCCTCAAATACTGATTCCCTTATGTCTCTGTCTTGTAGGTCACATGTTTTCTTTTTCCACAACCAACTGTCAGTCATGTACATATAGACACCAAACTACAGCCTGAAAGGGTATCTGCTGTGCAGCTTAAGGTATAAAATGCACAAGTCTATCCAATTTAGAGTTATCCTTGTCACATATATCCCTCTGCAAAATAATCTGAATAAAAAAAAAATCCAGTTTAATAAAACATAGCCCTGTATCTAAACTGTACTTGAGCATTAATCAGATTACTGACTTATTTACTGTGATCTGATGCTTTATTGCTACTTGGAGACTTTGTAATTTCTTTCCTGAAATAAATGTTCCTATTGTTCAGTTTTTCAGTGGTCTTTTTTATTTATTATTAATTAAAAAAAGTCACTAAAGTTTAATAAACATTCAGTAGTGCTTGAAAGTTTGTGAACCCTTTAGAATTTTCTATATTTCTGCATGAATAAGACTTAGATTATCACACAATACCTAAAAGTACATAGAGAAAAGCCATTAAACAAAAAAGACAAAAATATTACATAGCACGTATGGTCATTTATTTACTGAGGAAAGTGATCCAATATTACTTATCTGTGAGTGATTTTAAAGTATGTGAACCTGTGGGATTAGCAGTTTAATTTGAAGTCAGGTGTTTTCAATCAATGGAATAACAATCAGTTGTGACTGAGTGCCCTGTTTTATTTTAAGAACAGGGATCTATCAAAGCCTGATCTTCACAACACATGTTTGTGGAAGTATCATGGCATGAACAAAGATTCAGATTTCTGAGGACCTTAGAAAAAGAAGATTTGTGGCTCATCAGGCTTGAAAGGTTTACAAAACCATCTCTAAAGAGTTTGGATTCCACCAATCCACAGTCAGACTGTGTACCAATGGAGGAAATTCAAGACAACTCTTCAGACGCCAGGACTTGTTGACCAACAAAGATCACACCAAGCGCAAGATGTGTAATAGTCCCGAGGTTACAATTAAACCCAGGGTAACTTTTAAGCAACTAAAGGCCACTCTTACGTTGGTTAGTGTTCATGAGTTCACCATCAGGAGAACATTGAACAAAAATGCTGTGTATGTCAGGGTTGCAAGGAGAAAGCCACTGCTCTCCAACAAGAACACTGCTGCATGTGGACAAGCCAGAAGGCTTCTGGAATAATGTTTTGTGGATGGATGAGACCAAAATAGAACTTTTTGGTTTCAAGGAGAAGCATTATGTTTGGAGAAAGGAAGACGTTACATTCCAGCATAAGAACCATATCCCATCTGTGATACTATGTGGTATGTGGTGGTAGTATCATGGTTTGGGCCTCTTTTGCTGCATCTGGGCCAGGACAGTTTGCCATCATTGATGGAACAATGAATTCTGAATTATACCAGCTAATTCTAAAGGAAAATCTTAGGACATCTGTCCATGATCTGAATCTCAAAAGAAAGTAGATCATGCAGCAAGTCAACGATCCTAAGCACCCAAGTCTTTCTACTAAAGAATGGTTACAGAAGAATAAAGTTAATGTTTTGGAATGGCCAAGTCAAAGTCCTTAATCCAATAGAAATGTTGTGAAAGGACCTGAAGCAAGCAGTTCATGTGAGGAAACCACCAACTTCCCAGAGTTGAAGCCTGGCCAAAACCCAGGCATGTTTGCTTGTGCTGTGGGGAAGCCAGGCATTTCCAGCTACCTCCTTCCATGAGGAAACACTGATCTGGATCCCTGATGTGCCACAGGCCTCCATTGATTGAGCATGAACCTACTGCATACCAATGAGTATGCATTAGTTAGACATTAGTACAGGAAATTCAGAGTCGGGATCCCAAAAGAGATCCGTACTGTACAGCGTTACTTACTGCTTTTATGTCATACCCTCTTCGTGAACCACACTAACTAACTAGACTGATTAAATTGATTCGCACCAGTGTTTAGTGCCCACAGATGGGTTGGTCGAACTTTGTCAATTTGTTAATTTGGAATAAATGGCTCAAACCCCATTATTTGCAATGTGAGGTCCCACAAGCCTCCATGGCAGAGACATTTCTGAACATTTTTGGACCCTAAGCAACAGCTAATTCATGGGCCCCACCACCACCTCACACATATAGTGTTACATGAAAGATTGAACATCAGGGGTGACAAACTCGAAATCTGCAGGGCCACATAAGCATTTTTGTGAGACCCTCAAGAGCTGTAATTGAAGTCTATAATTTGTTCATTTTAAAACACATAGTTTAAAAATACAAATAAAAACTATTTAACACATTCTTTCAACTAACAGCAATAATTTAAGATTCTAAATGGATATTTCTAGGCAAAAGAAGTGCTAACAGAAATGATCAAGTATGTACTATTATTAACATTTAGTACACTATTAAACTTATTATATGATATAGTACACATTTATTATACTGATGATAAAAGGTATTTTATATGAATGCCTTCCTTTGTTTAATTACATTTTACTGGACACCAGTAGGCGAGGGGGCACAGTAGTTTATGGCTTCTACACACTACACGATTTTCAAAGATGTCGGATTGTGTTATAATTCATATTACACAACTGTCTGTCTTGTCATGGAACTCGTAGGGTTTTCTAATTACACGAGCAATCGGCGACAGGGGTGAACACGTTACAAAACATTTCACTATTGATGAATCCCCGACGACTCTGCCTGGACTCCAAATTACGTTTCATAACAGAGTGCATGTGAGAAGTGAAACGAGAATTACACAAGATCATGCATGAGTAGGCGTTCTTGTGCTTGTCTGGGTGGGGTTGTGAAAATGGCGGACTGCAAGAAGTTGCATTACACTTTGTACACTGATTTGCAGAGAAAAAAAGAAGAAGAAAAGACTATGGAGGAGGGAATGGTTGGGGAGACGCGGGCAGCAAGAATTCTCTATTCAGCAGAGGGACTCGGAGGTACATCAGGACTCCTCCCAGTGAAACTGCCCAGGTCGTGCCCCGTTTCTTGCTCACTCATTGGCTGTAGGTCAATGATGCAGTTATATTTAATATTTACACATTTTATATTACGCAGTTTGGAATTGCAGACAGGTCCAGATATTTAACATGCTAGATCTCTCGCTGACATTGGTGATGTATCGGCACTTCTCTCAGATCGTGTCTTTGAAAATGCATACATTGCGTTCGTCGCTCACAGAAGCGAGCTCTGATTTGCCTATGATTTCGGGCTCTTGTCGGCAATCTCCACAAAACTGTCGGCAAGTGAAAATCTGGCCTAAAATCGTGTAGTGTAAATTCGGTATTAGTGGTTAGCATATTTGCCTCGCACTTTCGAGGTTGGGGGCTCGAATCCCGCCTCTGCACTGTGTATGTGGATCTTTCATTTCCTCCCTGTGCTTTGGGGTTTTCTCTGGGTGCTCCAGTTTTCTTCCCAGTCCAAAGGCTTGCTTTGTAGGCTGGTTTTCAAATTGTCCATAGTGGATGAATCTGTGTGCCATTGTGCCCTGTGATGGGTTGGCCCCCCGCCTTGTGCTTGAGTTCCGTGGGATAGGTTCTAGGCTCCCCTGTAACCCTGTGCAGGATGAGTGGTATGGAAAATGAATGGATGGATACCAGCTGGGGGCAATGGTGGTTTAGTAGTTAACAAATTTTCCTCGTACCTCTGGGGTTGGGGGTCCACACTGTTGGTCTGTTTAAATGATCCATAATGTGTAAATAAAAACTCACCTTGTGTGTTAGGATTCCTCTTGGGTCTCTTCTTTCCCTAAAGAGTAGACCCTGTGGTTTAGAACAAAGGGATCTACTCAATATATTTTCTTAGTTTAGACGAAAGACAGTTGTTCCTGATTTGGGAGGGCTGAACAAGTTGCCCTCCTGTTTTGCATGTCAGTGGATCTGTGGAATGCATAGTTTTATGTTCCCATTTCCAAATGGGCAAGCCTTCCATGATACACTACTTAATGCAAAAGTATATAGTACATGAGTCTTGTATGCTCTCATACATGGTGCATGCATGCATTTCATCATCTGCATCTGGATCAACTGCCATGTTCGTAGAGTATTAGCCTTTCTGTTGGGACTGCTAGACAGCTAGGCATCTCACTGGGGGGAGGGGGTGGTGTCATTAACCTCTTACAGCCTTTCCTTGTTTCTAGAAAAGCCAGTGTGAAAGTTCAACTTTATACTAGCATCTCTAAAGATATCTTCTAATGAGCCCTCACAGGTTCCCAAAATGAAACATATCTCTTGAAAGACTTCCTGTTTGAAAGCAAAGGAAAATTACATTTGGTACCTTGGTGATAAGCTTTCTCTGCATATATTGGTCATCTGATAACTCAGGAGTGATTTTGTGCTTGAACCTAGGCTTTCTACCCAAAGTGATGTAACCTATCGATTGAGCCTGCAATGTTGCATGAGGGGAAACCTTCCATGTTCCTTGTTATGCCCAGTTTGTGCCTATTGGTTCTATTTGGACCAGATGGCAGTGAATCGATCATCAGATCAACTGTTCATTTGCCACAGATGCTGGCTCACTGGGTAATGAACACCATTATTTTGGCCTACAGATGCCACCTACCATGACATGCCACTACACAAGGAGCATCTCATCCTCATAGGCATTGTGCAAGCTCTCCAGGTTATACAAGGTGAACATCACTACTCCCGGTAGCGTCAGTGTGGACAAGTTATCACATAGCACAGGTTATGTGGTTATCTGAAATTTTTTTAATTGAGAGAAAATTAAGAGATCCTGGACAGAAGAAGATAGTTTCTACATAAACACAGGGGTTAGAGATGAGTGTAAACAACGTCACAGCCTGCGATGAAGTGGTGTCTGATTGGTCCAGTTTTTAAAGACAGCACAGTTGTCAGTCACTTTGAGGTTTTGCATTGTGGCTTTAAAAGTGTTTCAAAATAACTATTATTATCTTGTTAATTAATAAAAGAACAATTAAAACATACAGCAGTAGAATGCTTCAAATAGAAGAAGTACTGGCTCCTATGTTCTCTACCTTTAATGTGATATTTGGATGAATCAAGTAAAATGTACACTTACTGAACACTTTATTAGGAGCACCTGTACACCAACTCATTCATGCAATGCATAAAATCATGCAGATACCGGCCAGAAGCTTCGGGTAATGTTCACATCAACCATCAGAACGTGGAAAAGGTATTATCTCAGTGATTATGACTGTGGTGTGATTGTTGGTGCCAGATGGGCTGCCAATGTTTACACACATCAGTCTCTAGAGTTTACTCATAATGGTGCAATAAAAAAAACATCCAGTGAGTATCAGTTCTGTGAAGAAAACACCTTGATAATGAGAGAGGCCAGCAAGAGTGGCCAGACTGGATTGAAGTGACAGAAAATCAAACCTTGAGGTGGATGAAATACAACAGCAGAAGACCATGTTGGGTTCTACTTCTGCCAGCCAAGAACAGAAAATTAAGACTGTAGTAGTCACAGGCTCACCAAAACTGGACAGATGAAGACTGGAAAAACATAGCCTAGTCTGATGACTCTTGATTTCTGCTGAGGCATACAGATAGTAGGGTCAGAATTCCAGTCCCTGTGTCACAGGATGTGACGGCAGGCAAGTAGGCAGGATGCAAATGCAAGTTCAAACAGAGATCTTTATTTATAGAAGGGAAAGCAAACCAAACAGAAACAATAAATGTAACTCCATCAACAAACTAAGCTAGGCTCACTTGGCTAATGCTATGGCTAAGGCTATAACTAAGGCTATGGCTATGGCTAAAGCTAGAACATGGCATGAAACTAGGACGCTCTATAAGCGCTCAACATGGCAAAACAATATACGCATAAATCGTTATATCTGTTTATCGAACCGCGCCGTCTCGAGCACGGCTCACGATATATATAGATCTCTCAGTCATTAACCCGCAACCATTAGCAGCTGCCAGCAATTCCCAAACACACGTGACCCAATGATCTATGACCCTTGACGAGGCGAGACGAAAACCTGACGTCAACCCGGAAGAGGTCCGCGCATGTGCAACAGCGTTCAACACGCGCTGTTGTACGGGGGAATCATGACAGAACCCCCCCCCAAAGGCACTCCTACCAGAGTGCCAAGAGTCCACCCCTTTCATTGGCGGCCCCGGGCCCCTGGGCCGAATGTCCCAGGAAGAGCCAGGAAACTGCACGCTGTTCTTGGCGAAGCAGAGCAAAGTCCCTAGCTGAACAGGGAGGCAGATCAAGGACTACAGCCGAGCAGACAGGCTGAGCGACGCGCTCCTCGATGCTTGGGAGCGGTGCAACATCCTCAGCTGGACGGGACTGCAGGGCGATCACCCCAGCTGGACATGGAGGCTGAGTGATGACCTCAGCTGGACGTGGAGGCTGAGCAATGACCTCAGCTGGACGTGGAGGCTGAGTGACGACCTCAACAAAGCAGTGAGGCTGAGCGGCATCCTCAGCTGAACAGGGCTGCTGAGCGGCGTCCTCAGCTGAACAGGGCTGCTGAGCGGCGTCCTCAGCTGAACAGGGCTGCTGAGCGGCGTCCTCAGCTGAACAGGGCTGCTGAGCGGCGTCCGCAGCTGAACAGGGCTGCTGCGCGGAATTTACCGGAACCGCCGTCTTGGACGAGATGACAGGAACTCTAAACAGGACCTGCGCTTGGCCTGCTGAGACCTGGGACATGACTTGGACGAATGACCTGGCTTGAGCTTGAGATATGGCTTGGACGAGAAACATGGCTTGAGCGAGAGACATGGCTTGGGCGAGAGACATGGCTTGGGCGAGAGACATGGCTTGGATGTCCGGTCCCTGAGACTTAGCTCGGACGTCAGGCCCTTGTGACTTGGCTGGAACGTCAGAGACTTGTGACATGACTTGGCCGTCGTGGACTTGGGACTGGGTCTGGACTTGGCCGTCGTGGACTTGGGACTGGGTCTGGACTTGGACGTCGTGGACTTGGGACTTTGATTTGACCAAGTCTTCCAGCTCCTGCATCTTGGCAGTCAGACAATTCTGTCTCTCTAGCTGCTGCAGCAGTCTCACTCCTCTGAGTCTAGCTGCGCTCACCTGCTAGCTCGGTGCTCAGCGTGTCCACGTGTGCATTTGCCTTCTTCAATTGGTCATTAACGAGTTCAATGTTGCCCTGTTCCTCATCCAGTTCCTCCTCCAGCTGTGACATACGAGCCTCCAACCACCGCTTCTCGTCATTCAAAGCAGATATCTGGGAGTTACAGCTGGTCACGTCCTTATACAGCTCATTTCTCTCCTGCTGAACCTGCTTTTGACTGCGATCAGCTGCAGACAACCTCATGGAACCGCACTTTCCGCCTCCATACTCTTGACTTTGCGTTCCCTCTCTTTGGCGCTGTTCCGTGCAGCATCTCTCACTGCTCGGAGTTCATCCACATCCCGCAACTGATCCTTTAACTGAGTCTGTACTCTCCCTGTGCTTCATCACGAGCTTTAATGGCTTAGATGAGTTGAGCTTCCCGCTCGGACAGGTCAAGCTCCAGCTTCATCTTTGCTGCTACAGCCAGAGCTTTCTGTTTCCTCTCATCCTCCAGCTCTGCCCCCATTTCATGCACCTGTTCCAATTTATTTTCCAATTCTGACATTTGTGTCTGAACGGGGTGAAGCTGGTTCTCTGCACTCTTCCTTCTCTCCTTTTCCTCCTCCAGAAGCTCCCTTAGTCGATTTCGTTCGTCCTCTAGTTGACAAAGCCGTATGCTCAGAACCCATTTCCGGAGTGTCTCCTCTTGCAGCAAAACCTGTGTTGCTTGTAGTTGTGACTCCACAGATGAGCCCTCTTCAGTAGCTTTGACATAGCTACTCTGAGTCACTGTGCCTGGAGCTTGAGGTATGGCTTGGGTAGGAATGTCAGGAACCTGAGACTTGGCAGGAACTTGAGCGTCAGATACCCTTGACATGACTTGGGCCTTGACATCATAGACTTGGGACTTCACTTGGGCTTTGCAATCAAAGACTTGAGACTGAACTTGGAACTCTGCCTCGGCTTGGACTCAAGTCGTGGCTAGGGCTTGGACTGGAGGTGTGACTGGAACATGAACTTGGAACTTACCTTTGAGCGGAACTCTGAGAATTGGGTCAGGCAGGGGCTTGGCTGTGGCTGTGACTTGGACCTGTGGTTTGGCCTAGACAGGGACTTGGGATATGGCTCGAACAGGGAAGGGAGACTTAACTGTGGCGGGGACATGGACCTGGGACGTGGCAGGGACATGGACCTGGGGTGTGGCAGGGGCCTGGACCTGGGACTTGGCAGGGACATGGACCTGGGGCGTGGCAGGGGCCTGGACCTGGGACGTGGCAGGGACCTGGACCTGGGACGTGGCAGGGACTGGAGACTTGACTTGGACTGGTGACTTAGAGATGAGCGGAACTCGCTTCACTGAATGAGCGGTGAGAGTCCTGTCCATCTCCACTCGATGTCTCACCCGCTCATAGTGCACGTGGAATGGGAGATCCACACTATTCGCCACATTAACTCCTTCCAATAGCTCATCCAAGTTGTAGCTCACCTCTGGTGCTCCAAACTCTCTCCCAAACAGGTCAGAGAACTGCCTGCTGTCCTCCAGTATCCAGGGTCTCGTGGCCGCTTCTTGCAGTGCCCATGTACAGGCTGGGCCATAAAATCGGGACACCATGAACTGGATCCACTGTTTCTCCCTAGGTTTCGGTTCACACAGACTTGAAAAATAGCTTTGGCAATCTAGTAGGAAAAAATCCAGGTAACCAAAGCAACTGTCATACCGATCCGGCATGTCCTAGAAAGTCCTCTGAAACACATAGAATCCAAGGCCGGGATTATGGACCTTCGGGTACAGCGTCCTCTCCGTCTGTATGCTGCCTCCATGTTCAGGCGGTCCGATCAAGTAGGCAGGATGCAAACACAAGTTCAAACAGAGATCTTTATTTATAGAAGGGAAAGCAAACCAAACAGAAACAATAAATGTAACTCAATCAACAAACTAAGCTAGGCTCACTTGGCTAAGGCTAATGCTATGGCTATGACTAAGGCTATGGCTATGGCTAAGGCTAAAGCTAGAACATGGCATGAAACTAGGATGCTCTATAAGCGCTCAACATGGCAAAACAATATACACATAAATTGCTATATCTGTTTATCGAACCGCGCCGTCTCGAGCACGGCTCACGATATATATAGATCTCTCAGTCATTAACCTGCAATGGTTAGCAGCTACCGGCAATTCCCAATCAAACGTGACCCAATGAACTATGACCCTTGACGAGGCGAGACGAAAACCTGACGTCAACCAGGAAGAGGTCGGCGCATGCGCAGCAGCGCTCAACGCGTGCTGTTGTACGGGGGAATCCTGACACCCTGCAGGATTTTGTGATTGCAGAAATGAATGCAAACTCTGCAATATTTGGAGGAGCTTGCAATCTTTCAAAATTAGTGCAGATTTTCCACAGATTTGGGCCAAAATGTGTCATGTGATTCAGACAAAGCCCTCTTAGATTCACATGCGTCAAACATGGATACAGCTCAAAGGTCTCATTTACCAACAAACATCACTGTGAAAGACAATTTTGTGCAATTGCAGTTTTGCCAATTCAAATATTTTTCCGCAATAAAAACACAAAAACAATGCATCGCAAATAAATTCAAAAAAGCCACAGCAAAATCAAGCATTTTTGGCCACAACTATCACAAACAACTCCACGAAATCCTGTATGGACTGAAATTTGGTGCCAACAGCCCAACCTGCCTTGCGTCAACAGTCCAGGCTGGTGGAGGTAGTGTAATGGTGTCGGGAATGTTCTCTTAGTACACTTTGAGCCTGTTAAGACCAATCAATCATTGCTTGAATGCCACAACATATTTGAGTATTGTTGCTGACCATGTGCATCTGTTCATGGGGATGCTCCCATAACTTCAATAGCATTTAAAGAGAATGACTTACAGTCACGAAACTAACTGTAAAGGGTTCATGTAGGTGTCAGCTACAATGCAAACCTTTTAGATGTGTGATATTTAATAAAATAAACTGTTAAATCCTGTGTAAAATTTGCCATGTATTTCACAACTGAATGGGCTCATACACAAAATATACCATAATTTAAAGCTCAATAGCATTTGAAGAGAATGACTTACAGTCACAAACCAACATGTAAAGTGTTCATGCAGCTGTCAGCTATGATACAATAGGTGAATGAGACACAGTGTAAAGCACTTTGAATAAAAGTGCAGACTATTTACCATTATCATCCGATTTCTACATTCTGCTGCAAAGCTAGTGTGTACAAGCAAATATTTACATGTTCTCAGATCAAAACACAATGAAAAAACAATGAAAAAAGGACTTAAGGTATTGTTCACCATCAGCTGAAGTCTAGACCGCAAGGCTACATAGATTTATGGGCGTGGTAATGCAGAAAAATAATGTGGGTCTTCACATGCACAGAACCACTAAGTAGCACATCTTAATAGGTAACATGAATCGACAGAACACTCGTCCTACCCCATTTGCTGCCCTAGGCAAGATTTATCCTCAATGCTATTAACGCAATTATACAACCCTCATATTTCTCCTACTCAAGGATATTTTATTAACTTTCAAAAATTAAAAACAGTTTTGAAAAAATAGCCATCGGGTATAGGCATAACCACAGAAGAAAAAAAAGAATATAAACACAACTTTACCATATGCAAAAATGCAGACCATGTTCTACGGGAGATCGGAAACATCAGGATGTATTGACAGTTGATGGATCCACTGACGAGGCATCAGAGGATGAATGAGAGACCCAAAACCAGTCTAAGTGGGTGAGCCGTAATGGATCATGTTTGAGTCATGAACCTCCTAATCCAAGCAAAGCTCAAAGTCACAACATCTTAAGGGAGCGTCCTGCATCACCTACAGGGCCCATCACCGTGTCCCCTAAAGATGCCTGGACGTTGTTTGTCACAAATAACATTGGTGAAGAAATTCTGATGTGTACAAACCTTGAGGGCAAAAGGTCTGCTACAACAAGGGGTAAGCATTGGATGGACATAATGAACACTTTACAGACGGCTTTGTGACTGCAAATCATTCTCTTCAAGTGCAATTGAGCTTTAAATTATGGTATAGTTTCTGTATGAGTTCATGTGGTATAAAAACATCGCAATGTTTTGAAATGTTTGACAGTTTATTTGAATAAATTTCAAAAACGTGTGCATTGTACCTGACACCTACCCAAACACTTTACCGTTGGTCACATGACTGTAAGTCATTCCCTTCAATTGCTATTGAAGTTAGAAATGTGTATACCATTAACGTATGTAACTTTAGAGACGGTCCCTAAATTATTGAACGTCCAACGTCAAGCCAACTTTACCTTTTAGCCAGAATATACTATTCCTAAGAAAGTGATTTTACCTGTACAGGAAACTTTACACATTAAAAATGTCTTTTTTAAATAGATCCTGGTTAACATTTACATTATTGTATATATTAACGTATATGTATATTTCATTAGAGTAAATGTAAACGTGTAGTATGGTGTATTTTTCAACAGGAGCACACCGTGTGTAAACTTCTTCTGGGGGAAAATGTTTTCTCATAGTCGAAATGTTTTAAAAGAATCCGTTTACATGTCGAGGCCCAAGATGTAGATAAAGTTTGTTTCTGGAGAACATGGAGCAAAGGGCTTCAGAGACTGAAGGCACCACCAGGAAATAATCTGTTTAAATCACATGTAGCGATAAAACGAATCGGTCAAACTGTGAGCTGGGAAATCTTTTAACAGGTTTAGGGAGCGGGCTTTGTTTAAACTATAAGAATCGCTGGTACTTATTTTTGTTAAATGACCGTCGTTCGTTTTAACATTATTAGCTGACAAACAACATCAGTTGAAACAGTTAAACTATACAAACGCCCTCTTCTGAAATAACGCGCCAATAGTGAGCGCGGCGCCGTGGCTTAGTTGGTTAAAGCGCCTGTCTAGTAAACAGGAGATCCTGGGTTCGAATCCCAGCGGTGCCTTTTCCTCCTCTCCTCCCCTCTTCTTAAACCCACACTCGCTCTGTAAAAAATAGCAAATGTCCAGATTGTGACCAACATTTTTGTATATATATTTTTGTATATGTTAGTATATATCGTTGTTTCTACTACTCATTTACAAATGAGGTAACGTTTTTCTTTTTAACATATTTATGAGTAAATACCCCAAATGCCTCCCCATTCTACATATAAGGACATAAAAACACTACATTGTAGTTTAATGTGTTTCCCCTTTAGTAAGTGTGGTTTAGAATGTTTATGAAGAAAATGGTTATCATTATGGCATATCATAATTTACGTATATATAGCATGAAACATGTTTAGCATGGATATATGACACTTGATTGTACTAAGTGGGTGGAGCTTAAACCTCGAAGACTTTACCTACTAGGTGACAAGAAGGCATCAAGCCCAGCTGTGTCCTAGCGCCGTCAATTTTGCCTTTTAGAGTTCTTTATTCCCAATCGTTGAGACTGTCGCCATCTAGCGACCATACAGTGTATTGCAGTTATATTCTGCTATAGTGGTATGTTTGTAGCTTTAGCCAACACCAAATAGATGATCCAAATATGCGTGGCTAGCTCCAAATTGCGTTATTATATTAACATGTTAATATAGCACGTGTCGGAAAAAGATGATTCAATGTGCTATCGTCTCTAACCCTGAACTTAATCCATCGGAAGCCTAGTTGGAGCTAATCCCACCCACTTGAAGCTAGCCCCGCCCACCTGGAGCTGGCTCTTGGTGGAAAAATCCAACAACTGTTTTCTGTGGGCGTTTCTAAAGGAGCCCTGCTCAGATAGATGAGTGTTTTCTCTCCTGCTTTCACAGTTTCGGAGCCTATTCTTTTTTAATTCTACGACCGTTTCAGTACCGAAGAAACACGGTAAGTGAAATGCACCAAAAATCCACTAAGGAGTACAAAACCAATACTTATGCTTTGTTGTAGTTTTACCCAGATACGTTCATGAAAGCGAAAAAGACACACGTAAGTGTTTGCGAAGAATTAGCAGATTTCGAGTCAAGACATAAACAGTGTTATGGAGGGCTAGTTAGCGAGCTTTTAGGGTCGACTGGACAGTTCCCTGCATTAGTAACGCACATCTGTTGCGTGATCGAGTCTGGACGCTGTGCAGTTTATAAAGTCGGGGTTAGATTTACTATACACCGCGCGTACGCGCACGCAAGATGGCTGCCGCGCGTATCCTGCGCTCGTTTGGCGCGTCGCTTGTGCAAGTCCTCGGAGACGAGTTAATTCGACCTGAATTCCTTTTTTTCCGCTTACGTAATAAAGAGCAGAGTATTATTACATTAGTGCTGGAAGACCTCGTGGTGTGCTGGAATGCCAATAAGGAATTCGTTAGGAGGAATCACATGATTTTGTTCAGTCTTCCTGACCCCGTTCCGTTTGGAGCTGACTCCGTGACGCAGAGATGCACGCTTGAGTGGAGAATCCACGGAGTCTGCGTTGGTCTTGTGAGTGGGCATCTGTAAGGTGAAACGGCGCCATTTTCACCTGCGAGGTGTAACAAAAACACGGGTGCCTCCATGTTCGTCTTTTGTTAGCAACAAGCTGGCTCGCTAACTGTGATGAGAGATGTACATTTGCCTCCTCAAACACCCCAGTGTTAATCAGCGAATATGTCTGTGTTGATCTGGTCTGAAATAAATACTTGGGTGTAAAGCATGCGTAATCTAAAGATATTGAGTGCTGCTTTGTTTGTTTCTGGGGCTGTGAGCAGCCATCTTGATATGACGTCACTCAGTGAAGGAACTGTTACCTGAGAAGAGTACTCCAAGTTGACGAGTGGGAATTTCAAGCTGAGGTTTAACTGGTTGTGGGTAGGGTGTCTAACTGGTTGGGGGTAGGGTGTTTGGGGTGTATAACTGGTTGGGGGGTGTATAACTGGTTGTTGGTAGGGTGTTTTAACTGGTTTGGGTTTTTTTGGGGTGTCTAACTGGTTGTGGGTAGGGTGTTTATGGGTGTCTACCTGATTGTGGGTGTTTAACTGGGTTGGGGGTGTCTAACTGGTTGGGGGGTTGTTGGGGGTGTTTAACTGGTTGGGGTAGGTTGGTTGGGTATATTAATCACAGGTACATGTATGTATACAAGATGGCTGCTTGTGCATGTCTTCAGAAATGGGTGCAGTAGTTTCCTGTCAACTTGTATGCTTGCTGATTAAACAGCAGAGTAGCAAAGTTCACCTGGCATACAATCAACATAAAACCCAGTGTGATCTATTTGAACAAGGGGGGTAGTGACTTTAAATCTCATACATAACAGAACTTGGTGAATTCATTACGTTTAATGCTGAAAGACCTCAGCATATTAAGGAATGCCTTTACTGGATTAATAAGGAGTAATACTATATATGACTTTGCTTTAGTCTAATGCAAGGTCTCTCAAATAACACAATCTTGCAGCAGAGATTACACTCAGCAAAATTTCTCAGACCAGGTTGCCTGGTGTGGTACAATGAAAATGAAATGGTTATAATGGATAATGTTTGTTCAGTGAAATCAAGAATGTTTGGCTTGCCAGGTTCTTCCTCGTTCTTTTACTTCCAGCTTGGGATAGAACTTAAAGTGCCTGTTTCCCAATGGCAACGCCCTGTGCTAACTCATCCAAGTAGAAATGTCTTTTTTATTATTTTTATATATATATATATATATATATATATATATATATATATGTATTTTTTACTTTGCAGAAACGATTTTAGGGTATAGTGTCCAGACTTTATTATATTTTGGTGGAGGCAGCATATATTACACTTCCATTGGGCAATCCTTTGGAGGCACGGTTTGTTAATAAACACCACATGAATGTCATGAGCAATCCCTTATTCAAAGTGTGTCAAAGGTACCATACACCTTTCTTCATGATTTGCGACTGCCGTCCTGTCCCTCAATTTTGGCGAAATGTGACATCCATCTAGCATTATCTGATTTGTTTTGCAATCCAGTGCCTAAAACCATACCTGTTATGATTTGTACTAGCTGGTCTTATGGCAGCCAAGAAAACAAAAGGTGGTGTAAATTGTTAAAAAAATAAAATAAATAAATAACGCAGACATGATATCCATTTTGATACTGTGTCTTTATTGCTTGTCAAATAGAATGTGTACAAATGGAAGAACTCCACGTTCCCTCTCACTCTGCATTTTCTTTTTTCTAGGGAGATTTGGAGCTTAACCTGCTTTTTATCTAGCTGTCTGTGTAGACCAGTGCTGCCAACTTTTCAAACCCCTTTAGTGACTGTTGTGGCAAAAAGAAAACGTGCCTAGCGACAAATCTAGCAACTTTTTGGAAAAACCTTAGAAACTTTCCAAATATCACCGGTACCGTCTTTCTTTCCTGCTGTACTCGCACCTCTCTGCATCTGCTCTGTTCAGTGTGAGGCTGAGAGCCAGAGATTTAACGTCATGGCTAATGAGATACGCCCTTTGTCCTAACTTGTATCGTTCCTATACACAAAAACCTCACTCTGCTGACTCGGTTATCAAATATGCAAAAATGACTAACAGTAGGGTTTATGCCAGGTGTGATATTAATGTCACTAACCAAGATAATGTACTGTAAGATTTCCATTTAGTGTTGAATGCTATTCTTGGGCTTTGCATGTTTTTAAATCTAGTTTACATGCTACAATTGTGATCATTCACGATACCATGCGTTTTGCTACCTTGATTTTTCTTAATGGAAATTTTTTTAATTGCGTATTTATTTTTAAAATGTAATCCTCCAAACTTTACGATTCCATTCATCCGAACACTTGACCAATTGCACCCATATGTACGTGATGAACATACCATTCCAGATATAGTCCCTCCATTGCTGTTTTAACCTCCACTCTCTTTCTGGGAAGGCTTTGTACTAGATTTTGGAGCACGGCTGTGGGGATTTGTGCTCATTCAGCCAAAAGGGTATAAGTGCATTCATGTGCTGATGTTGGACGAGGAGGCCGGTCGCGCAGTTGGCATCTTTATTGCACTCGCTTTGTACATCGGGCATTGTCCAGCTGGAACAGGTTTGGGTCCCTTAGTTCCAGTGAAAGCAAATCATAATGCTACAACATAGAAAGGCATTGTATACAAGTCTGTGCTTCCATCTTTGAGAAAGTCTGGCTGTGATGGTCAGGTGTCCACAAACTTAGTTATATAGTGTGTTATTACTATACATTATAGGTTATTATAGTGCATTTTACTGTGAAGGTAAAGTAGAAGTCGTGAATGGAAGTCAACAGTGACTCAGCTTTTCATATTCTCTAATAATTGCATGACAATGAAATGTATTTATATGTAGCATGTACTTTTGTAATTCCTACAGCACCAAAGGTATAATTTTTTTTATTTTTTAACAAAAAACAAACACGTATAAAAACCTCTTTCAATTTTTAGATGGCAAATGAAGCCAGGCCATGCCCTTGTGACATTGGCGACAGGATGGAATATGGCAGTCTTGGTGAAGAGGTTCAGATTGAGCATGTTAAAGCTTATGTGGTGAAACCTAAAGCACCAACAGACAAAGCGGTCATTGTAATTCAGGACATTTTTGGATGGAAGCTCCCCAATACACGATACATGGCTGACATGCTCGCTTCAAATGGATATGTGTAATATATTTATTCTTTATTTCAAATATTCCAATTCAAATTATTGTCACGTATGTGGCAAAATGGGCACTTTTGAAAGAAGAATCAAAATATGTGCACAAATAACCTTTATTTAATTCAGCCACAAATTGTATCTTCTGCAACTACAGAATGCACTGTAAGAGTTTACCTGTTTTTTTGTTTTGTTTTTTTCTTCCTCCCTTCCCTTGTGATTACAGTGCTGTTTGCCCAGACTTCTTTCTTGGAAAGGAGCCATGGAGTCCTTCAAGTGACTGGTCAACATTTCAGGAGTGGCTTGAGGACAAAAAACCCACCAATATCAACAAGTAAATCATTAATCATAATGTTTAATCATTGGTATGTGGAATGACAAGTCATACCCATATGTGGTTGTTGAACATCCCATTCCAGATTTAGTCCTCTCTTTGCCGTTATAATAACCTTCACTCTTCTGAGGAGGCGTTCCGGCTGTGGGGATTTGCCCATTCAATCACTAGAAAATTAGTGAGGTCAGGCACTGGATGATGAAGAGTCTGGTACAGGAAATCGTGGTGCTATGGCATACGCTGTAGCATATGCTTCCAACTTGGTGGGAACAGTTTGGAGAAGACCCACATATGGTCAAATATCTAGATACTTTGCCAAATATCTAGAATCCAATGTGAAATCGTGTCTTTAGTTGCAGGAAGGATCGATTCTTCACCAATAGTGAATGGCTTCTTAGCCTTAACAATACGGTTAGCCACCAAGTATGATGCACTCGGCGCACTCGCATTTGTTGATGTGGTAGCTCTTCTTCTGTCTCCTAACTGGGCCCTTTCCCATTCGCAAAGAAACTTTCCAGAGACGTTTGTTTTTTACTCATTTTGCTAGCTTGTCGGTTTATTTTTAGCGGTAATGTCTCAGTCACGTGATACAAGCGTCTTGACATGCGTCAAGAGTGAGTCATAGATGGATGTAACGGAGAGAATCCGATCATTTTTCAAAATAAAACATCGTTCAGACTCCGACAATAACTAAAATGGAAATAATGCAAGTTATTTATTCTTTCTGTATGGCCCAGTACCGGTCCGGGGGTTGGGGACCCCTGATATAGTGTACACATTTGACTGATGTCTTAATCACGGTTGAGACAGGATTCAACACCTTTTCTCAAAGACCCTCTTAAACTCGCTCCCTTTCAATCAGTAGTCCAAATCCTAATCCAAATTGAGCACCATTTTTATAATGAACTTATTAATTATGAATTTTTATTTACCTAGGGAGGTGGATGTGGTTTTGAAATACCTCAAGGAACAACGTGGAGCTAAAAGGATCGGAGTTGTGGGTTTCTGTTGGGGTGGCGTGGGCACACACTACATAGCTCTCCAATATCCTGAAGTCAAGGCTGGAGTGTCAGTCTACGGTAACTCTCAAAGTCTTTATAATTTATTTCTTTTATTTTTTAAGTTATACATTTGGATAAAGGATGTACACAATTTCCCCGATACAAAGTTTGGCCAAGAAATGTTTGTCTACTTTTTATTTTATTTTGCACTGGAACTAACTGTAATAGTTAGAATCTTAAACCTCTTTGAGCCTACGGAAAGGTCTATTTTGAGTACCAGTCTTCCGGATTTTCTAAATACTTTTGAATGTACAGTGATGGTTTATAATTTGAGACGCAGATCATAAGTCACGCTGACAGCAGAAGGTTTTCCAGAGATCTGGAGCTCATCAGTCCGTTTAACATTGACGTACACAAATTCACTAAACATTACAGTTTGATTTGGAAACCAGGTGGACAGGGATATTTTGACTCTGATGTGCCATCTAGTGGATGGTGCTTTTAATTCTCCAGACGTACATCTGTCTGGAGGAGATGCCCAAGCACTCAGTATATGAACAAACCCACACACACAGCAGCTTTGTATGAAAATATACATTAGGTATATTTGCATCTTTAATGATTGCCTGCCACGTTGACGTCAATGGCACATGTTGCTAGTATTATATAAAAATTAAAACGCTGAACACATGCGTTCAGTGGTCGCTGTCTATGCCACAAAGTGAAAGGGGTGATTCAGAACAAAAGCCCACCCATAACCAAACCTATATAAACACCCCCAGTTCAAGCAAAGAGAAGTAATGTGACGGTAGGGCGGACAATTGCAAAACATGCTTGAGTACAGTATGTAAGGACTTGCCTTACCTTAGATAACTTACTTTGGTGCTTATTAACACCTACCCAAGTAATATGATCTTTGCAGGGATTATTCGTGAGAGAGAGGATAGTTATGAACTCCGAAGTCCGACGCTGTTCATCTTCGGTGAAAACGACACCGTGATACCACTTGACCAGGTAAGACGTACAACTTCATGATGCAGTCAACAGGTATTCTGAACTGGTAATTATAATGTATGTTAATTATATTTGCCTTTTTTAAAATCTAGGTGACAACACTTGAAGAAAAACTGAAGGACAAGTGCACCGTTGACTTCAAGGTGAAGGTTTTCCCCAATCAAAGTCACGGATTTGTGCATCGTAAACGAGAAGACATCAATCCGACGGACAAACCGCACATTCAGGAGGCCAGGGAGGACATGATTAACTGGTTAAATAAATACATGCTAAATTAATCAGGTGCAAATTATCAGGTTTCACTTAAATGCTTCCAAAAGGGACAATCTTACTCCAAATGTTGATGATCAAAGACCTGATTGGTGTCTAAAGTTGACGCTGCTGTAGTGTAATACATGATTAAATCATCACTCTCCTTAAAAGAAATTATCTGGCTTTGCAATAACAGTTGCGCATAAAGGTTTCTTAAAATACCAGAATAAGTTTATTTCCCCATGAAATAAGCAGATAAAAGGTCAAACGTTGACTTAAATTGTGTCATTTGCTTTTGGAAACTTTTAACTTTTCAATATGAAGTCCAAAGAGCTGTCGCTTCCAGTGAAGCAAACAATCATTAAGCTGAAAAACGAAAACAAATCCATCCGAGAAATAGCAAAAACATTAGGTGTTGCCAAATCAACTATTTGGGCCGTTCTTAAAAGGATAGAGCACACTGGTGACCTCATGAACAACCACAGGTCCGGAAGACC
The DNA here is from genome assembly GCA_012411365.1 of Ameiurus melas. Lineage (NCBI taxonomy): Eukaryota > Metazoa > Chordata > Actinopteri > Siluriformes > Ictaluridae > Ameiurus > Ameiurus melas. The sequence continues at coordinate 8,370,135 of CM022771.1, read as the reverse complement.
ACGGAAAACAACTGAGGGGGAAGACAGACGAATTCTTTCCCTGGTGAAGAAAAACCCCTTCACAACAGTTGGTCAGATCAAGACCACCCTCCAGGAGGTAGGTGTGTCTGTGTCCGAGTCAACGATCAAGAGAAGACTTCACCAGAGTAAATACAGCTGGTCTACCGTAAACATCAAAGAGAGGAAGAACAAAAGAAGAGTTAAAAATGGCAAAAAACATGTGAAAGAGGAAAAAGAGGAACAATCTGATGCACAGACGGAACAAGGAATTTCTGCTTCACCAGAATTGGGGGACGAGACAAGTAAAAGGGATGAGGAGGAAAAGAGCTCATGATCTGAATTATACTACCTTATCTGTGAAACCTGATGGTGGTAGTGTTATAGCGTGGGCATGTCTGACTGCCAATGGAAATGGTTCCCTTCTATTCATTGATGTGGCTGCTGACCAAAGCAGCAGGATGAGTTCTAAAGTGTATAGGGCTATGTTATCAGATTCAATCAAATGGTTCTAAACTCGCTGGACAGTTCTTCACAGTGCAGATGGACAATAACCCAAAACATACTTCGCACGCACCCACGTTTTTTAATTTTTTATTTTATTTTTTTTTATATAAAAGTAGTGCAAAATGAACATTAATGAGATTATCATACTGAAGTTTATTCTCCAATAGCGGCATGTCCCAAAGGGTTTTTTTTCCTTTTACATCACAGTGATTCGCCAAAGATTACCATGAAAAAATATATTAATGAACAACGCATTGTGATGTTTAACTGTTTTACTGTTATATATAATGCTGTGGAATATCAGTGAGGTCTTTTTTTGCTGAAATCACTTAACATTTATAACAGTTATAACAGTCTTCCTTTTCCAGACTTTACTTTTTTCCTCTCTTGATGTTAAGACAAAAGAAATGCAGTTTTTCATGTTTCTGAGAAACCAGTGTGTCCCGGTGGTAAAGACTTTCACATGGTAGAAAATTTACTGTTACAAACTGACACTGGCGATTCCTTCCTTAAATGTTAAATAAATATCCCCAAATAGAAAGTTTCACCAAGTAAATGATTACATGGTTTTTCTTTTGTTAAATAACATTGTTTTTAAAATCAAGTTTATTAATAGCCTTTGCTCTCATAGCCTTTTGTCATCCATTTATTATTTTTTTTTATATACAACATGAACTGTAAAATTTGTGAAATTGTACAAACCCATTTCAAATATGGCCTTGAGCTGAGTGGAAGTACAGGGTTTAAAATGATGAGGGTTTTCATTTTAAAGGGGGTGAGCTGAGCAGGAAGAGTTGAGGGAGGGGAGATGGGTAACTTCTCTCACAGAGAGAGGCAGAACTGGTCATAGAAAGGCTTCACTAACTGACTATTTAAGATCTACAATTGTATGTTTACGGAGATCGTATTTTACTTTTAGAAATTGTGCAACGCTTCAACTTAGAATGCATACCATGGATTCTCAATCCGTCATACATGGAGATATAGTTTACATACATGTATGGCAAAAATATTTGGACACCTGATAAAAATTTGGGCCTTCCTCAAACAGTTGGAAGTGCACACTTGTATAGGATGTCTTTGTATGCTGTAGGATTACAATTTCCCTTCACTGGAACATGATCCATTAAGAAATGGTTTGTGGAGTGGAAGAAGGCCTACATGGAGCCCTGAACTCTGTCCCACTGAACACCTTTGGGATGAACTGGAAAGCCTTCCAGAAGTGGCGGTTATTGTATCAGCAATAGAGGAACTAAATCTAGGGGTATGATCGTCAGTTGTCCAGACTTTTGGCCATATGCTTAGTGGGATTAGTTATATTATAATGCATAGGTTTGGTAGATATGTAAAGATCCACTTTGTGATTGTATTACGGAACCTAGTTAGTACTAAGACTGAATTATCTTCTTAGACATTGTGGCTATCCTCATACATTGTAAGGTATTTTTCATTATTTTACTTTGCAATACTATTATTTGATTGCAGATGGCAGAAATGTGTTGATTGGAGAATTGTCCATCAGAAGCTCTTGTTGATGGAATGAAATAGCCGTGCTTTTGTTGAATTAACTAATCCTGGGTAACTTAATAATTGACTTCATTAATTTTTCAATAAATCTTAGTTTTTATAACCACAATATCTGGTTCACTGTGCATAAATACAGGTGATGGTGACTAGTATTAGATTTTACTGTAAGATATTTAGCATCACAACTAGATCTTAAGTGTGCATGTATTGTAATAATCAGTCGGTCTGGAGTGGCAAAATTAAGCTTTTAAAAACTAAGCATTAAATGAACTAATACATCCTGAAATATTTTCCTATAGATATTCTAAATATTTTTAGGGCTTCTGTTGGATAATGTTACATGCTATCACAGTGGCAAAGTGTTGCTAAAAATAAAAAGGAGGCCTCTTACTGCTTAACCGAGAGGTAGGTCATAAAGGTTGTAGAAGACCTGGACTTTTGGGCCATTCCCTCTGTTAATTCAGAGTATTGGCAGATCTACGTTTAGGTGTTTTTCTTTCTTCCCCAATAGTTACTGCAGGACCAGGTTCTGGCGAACACATTAGGAAATTGCTTGAGTGCTATTATTAAAAAGTAAGCATCAGTGTGGAACCAGGTGAAGAAGTCGTATGCAAAATATATATATATATATATATATATATAAAAACAAATAAATTCAACTGTGTTGATGGAGAGGCCTCCACTAAGAAGTCTCGTCCTTCTCTTTAGTAATCTTTATGCTAGAAATACCCTTCAGAGGAAGGAAGTTTTTGAAGCAAACCGTTTTCCCCAGACATCTGACATTGCTCTTACCATGACTGAATCAGTCCCATATCAGTTTGTCTCATGGTTAGTGATAATTCCATATAAATCCTACAAATGGCTAGCGATATCACGCTAACAAGAATCTCGGCCGGACGGACAGAACTCATCTACTGATGCTTATATCTATCGCAATATTGAGGTGCATGTTGTTCGGAGGAAGGACAAACTGAGTACTTAAATCTCGTACTCTACTCAAACTGACAAAGAAACATTAAATTTGAACAACATTTTAATGGTTGCTTCTGATCTACACAGTATACGAGTGCTGTATGAAATGATAAATAAGACTAAACAACGACGTTGCTGTCAGAGTGCTCGAGATGTGATCAGTCTTCTGGTTCGCCAGGGTTTCTGATGTCGTCAATCTTCAGGATCATCTTCACCACTTGTGTTGCTAGAGAAATCTGCTGTTTCTTTCCAATGAGGGTCTCGATCACATGCTGCTGCTTCATGTCTGTAAAGAAAAAAAAAAAAAAGTTTAATTAATGAGCATCAGTAACTGGTTGTCCATGATGGGTCCTACCAAAAAAAAAAAAAAAAAAAAAAAGGTTGGAATGGTTACTTACGTAGACACAATATATACATGCAGTCCAAGAACCTCTACAGCTGGTTTGAAGGGAATCATATTTGGGAGCCAATGTATTGAAAGTTTATTACCACCTGTACACTATATGGGCAAATGTTTGTGGACACCTGACCATGACACTTGCTTACAGTTAATCCAGTTAGGAATGCAGGTCACCATTTGAATGGAATATTTGGAATGAAATAAAATCTAACAAAAATTATAACGTGAACAATGTTTAATCAGGAGCTTAGTTTTACTTCTGAATGGATTTTCAGTTTTAAACACTGATAGTGCTGGTACCTAGAACCCTATTTTCATCAGCTTTGTGCATAGTAATCTGGCAGCAGTGTCAGCAAATATATTAATCTGTCCCCCCCCCCCCCGACCATATTTATCTAATCAGAGAAGCCATCCTCTGGTAGAGCACTTCCACATACCGTTAGTGGACAGGCGCAGACAGTCGATTCCCAGTGCAGGGTTCTTTTCTTTGACTTGCCGAGCTCTGACCTCAGTCATTGTCTGGATGGGGTTCAACCCGCTGTTCTCTGCTAATGCCATGGGAATGACTTCTAGAGCATCAGCAAATGCCCGCATGGCATACTGCTCCAGAGAGGGGCACTATTGAGGGGGGAAAAAATAGTTCAATTAAAATATTCCCATTATAGGCATGGTGGTATCATGACTTAGGGGAGGGAACAGGAATATTTCTGTAATAACACGACACAATCGAGACGTGATTAAATCTGACCTTATCAGCAGCTTCATTAACGGCAAGCGCGCAGGAAATCTCGGATGCACCGCCACCATAAACAATGCGGTTATCTTTAACCAGGTTACGAATAACACACACTGCATCGTGGAGCGCTCTCTTAGCCTCCTCGATAATCTGAGGACATCACATCACAAACAGGTGAGATTTTTTATTTATTAAAAAAAAAAGTTGTGTTCTGATGAATTCACAACTTCTTATTCTTTATTAGACTCTACTGGGAAGAGTCAAAGTGTTTCGGTAACAAAGTCCTAACAATTACCATTTTGTTTCCTCCGCGGATGAAGATGGTAACAGCTCTGGAGTTCTTGCACTCCTCGATCACAAGCATGTGGTCTTTAGTTGTTCCAAAGCAGATTTCCCGTACCAGGCCAGCATAGCCCAATTTCTCTGGAGTCAGCTCGGAGAATCGGGGCACGATGCGGCCGCCAGTAGCGATGGCAATCAGCTAAATCAGAGAAATTAGTTATTAGAAACAAGATCAACAAGGATTTCCAATAACTAAAAAACAAGACACACCACAACTTAATCAGTATCTGTAATTACATTACCTCAATCTCAGGCCCTCCGACCCAGCGCACAGCAGGCAGCTCATTCTGCAGCAGCAGGTGATTAGCCTCATCATCAAAGCCCCACTGGCAAATGGCAAGATTAGCGCCGTTCTCCTTCACCTGGTCACAGTGACGGCGACAAAAAGATATATTCATTTACTGCTTATTGTTCATACTAAAGTAGAATATCATTCTCTCTCATAAGCCATTCTTGTTATCTAAGCAAGAAGCCTACATATTGCACGTGAAATCAGTCGGCCTACTTTTTTTCTTTTCTGTAAACTGCAATAAAATTGTTTGGCCTGATAGCAGTTTTGCACACATGTGCTACATGATGCTGTAGTAGCTGTATTGCTGCCCCAACAGATTCACTATTGCACACCATTCTACCTGTGCGTGTGCATTAACACATGTTTCTGTTATGTTAAAGGCAAATCGATGACTGAGTGATGTGATCACCTTTTACTCTCCAGCAAATTACCAAATACTATTTTGTAATTTTTAATTAAATTTTTATTTACCGGTAGCAGTTTGTTATATTTAATGTAATTCAATGTCTATGAAACAAGTTAATTCCTGTTATAAATTAAGTTATATTAGCTGTAATCATGACCTCAGATTTCTCTCCAAATTAATAAGCAAAATAAACGGTATAGTTGTTACCCAAAAAACAGTGTCCTCCATTCTGAAGACTTTGCCATAGGGGTAAACTAAGTTACAGATTTACCCACGTTACAACGCAGTAACACTGGAGTCTCGTTCCATAAAAAAATATAAAAAAGTTTAACAAATTTCTCACAGAAAATTTCAGTGATCTGCACACACCCACTACTTGATATACAACTTTAAATGAACACATTTAGATGCATAATGCATGTAGAAGTGTGTGCTTGATTACACTGTTTAGTGATCAAATATATACCATCAGTTCCTATACAAGAGATCACACACTAACCTGCTGAATCATTTCTTGGAATTTATCCTTCTCATATTTCTGTAGAGCTTTATAGTCTTCCACTGAGGTCACATCTAGCTTGTGCTTGGTTTTAGGCTTGGGTGGCTCGAACGGGCATGTCAGGATGGCGATTTTTGTGTCCTTTAAGACCTGCAAATGAATTGAGTGTTACATAAAAGCCTTAATTAAATATCAGGTGCAGCCCAGGGCAGGAACTATGTGAGGAACATGCAGTGCAGTATGTTCTTAAGAGCTCAAACACTACAGTATCCATACAAAGTCGAGAGAATCTGCTAGAATATGCATCTCGTGGGGAGAAGGCTGTCTAGATAGGCAGTACCCCCACGAGATTATCCTGAGATAAAGTCTGTCAGCATATGGAAAGCAGCATTTCTTTTTTCCTCAGTATTCTATTCTTATGTTTGTTTTGTCTAAATCTTCACAATCCAGTTATTATAAGATTATACAAGTAGCTCTAAACCACATATATAAATACACTATATGGCCAAAGGTTTGTGGACACCTGACACCCCTTTTTTTTTGCTGTTATAATAAGCTCCAGTTTTCCATGAAACTTTCCAATGGATTTTGGAGCATGGCTTTGGGGATTTGCTCATTTACCTCAGACTCTGGCCTGCACAGAGCACTGTTCTCATCCTACATCAATCAGTTTATTCCACTGCCATGTTACTTGGCAAACCATGTCTACATGGAACTCACTTTGTGCACAAGAATATTGTTATGCTGGAACAGGTTTGGGCCTCTTAATCCAGCGAAGGAAAAATTGTAATGCTACAGCATTCGATACAATTGTGTGATTCCAACTTTGAAGTAACAGTTTGGGAAATGGTATGATAGCCAGGTGTCCACAAACCTTTAGCCATAGTGTATGTTGAGTCAAATTAATACATTCATTTAAAATGCTAGCCCAATACGGTCATAATTTTGTTATTTAGTGTCTGTGTACCATAACCTGATACAGTGTGGAACCAAAATATAGACGGCTCAAAGAAGCTTTGTAAGATGTAGAAAGATGGCTGTCTAATTTAAATGATCAATCAAAAATAAATAAATAAATAAATAAATAAATGTAAATCTTTGTTTTATAGTTTCTCATACACAGACACAGTACCTTGGGCATCTGAGGATGGCTAAACTCTTTGTCCACGATGACACCTTTGATAAGCTGAGTGTCCTCCAGTTTACCTCCAACCTTCCCTTCCACCTTGATGAGCTCAAAATCCACATCCTTCCTCTCCATATCTGCCACGGTAAGAATGGCATTCACTGCAATCTCTGCCATCTGTCTGTGGCATCGGTTAATCCTGAAAAGAGAGATAAAAAAAAAGAGCAGAATGATCATCTGAAAAAGGGCATGAATTGTGACCTGTCCAGTTGTGATGAGTCTGTGCCCATGATAGCCTCAGATTCTTGTTCTTGGCTGATGAGAGGAACTTGATGTGGTCTTCTGCTATTGTAGCTCATCCACCAATATTTTGTGCTTGCCGAGATGCTTTTCTGCTCAGCATGGTTGTATAGAGTGATTATGTGAGTTACTATATCCTTCCTGGCAGCATGTACCAATCAGGCCATTTTCCTCTGACCTCTCTCAACAAAGCTTTAACACTCACAGAACTGTCGCTCACACCATTCTGTGTAAACTCTAGAGATTGTGTGTGAAATTCCCAGGACATCAGCAGTTTCTGACATACTCAAACCAGCACATCTGGTACCAACAATCATCAAAATCACAGATCACACTTTTTCTATATTCTAATGTTCAAGGTGAACATTAGCTGAAGCTCTTCACCTGTATCTGTGTGACTTTTTGCATTTCCCTGCTGCCACATGATTGGCTGGTTAGATAACTGCATGAAATATGCTGGTGTTCATAAGAAAGAGGGCAGTAAGTGTATAATTACAATCCCCGGTGACTGTACATTATTTATTGGTATTTGTTATCTGTTCTACATATTGCTCTTTTACTCATTTGCCTAATAGGCTGCTGTTGAAATTTGAAGGTAGAGTTTGACAGGCGTATATAAAATAAAAGTAAACTTGAACTCACACTTTAGAGCCGAGCGTGGTCATGGCTGTCTGAATGAGCGGCTCTGTGTTTTTGGTGTCGATGGGGAAACTGTCACTGATCTTATCCAGGTGTTCAATGGCAATGTGTGCTGCTTGGTCGTAACCATCAGCGATGCGGATGGGGTGGATCCCTCTGTCCAAGAGCTGCTCAGCCTCCTCGAGAAGAGCTCCGGCAAGAACTAAAATAAAATCCACAAACGGAGTGTTACAAATATAAACTTAAAACTAAACTTTACATTAACACCACTGTTTGTCCAACTATATTCATATGCACAATATTTTTCATGGATGCACAAAAAAAGAAACACTAATTAAACTACAATCCTAAATTAATAATAAAAATCTCACTGTCACTGCACCTTGTGGTTCATGTTACTCACTGCCTTTAGACATCATTTTACTTGTTTACATTGATTATAGAATTTTAATTACACATTACAGATCATACTTGCATATCACCCCGTCTACACTGCGAGTGAGGAACAATGCAGCCTACACATCACTTCCGTTATAATAAATGACAGAATTTATGCTGCATTGCACAAATACACCATACAATGACAAACTTGAATTAACCTGAAACTCTTAAGCAACTGCCACCCTTGCTCGTTTGTGCTCGTGCATCACTGCCGTGCTTCTGTGCTACACAAGCTCCACTTTGTAAAGTTTGCAGGTCACATTCTTCTACGCTACATTTAATATAAAACGCTTCCCTGCTTTGGAGAACACACTTTTTTCCAGTCACTCAACTATTACGCCTCCATCTGATGGTGACGGGTCATAAAAGGTAATGATTCTGGGTGTCCTGCTAAAGCTAGCAACGTTTCACATCACGTGCCATCGTGACGGAAGGGTACATTCTGCATAGTGCACGTGTATAGTACACCATTTGGGACACAACTTTGGTCTGTACTCTCTGATGCACGTTTTTTTCGGAACAGAAGTAAGGGAGGCGGGGCTCCAATTCAAATCCCCATGCATGTTTTGAGGTTGTGATGCTTCTCACCTACAACACCAGTGGTGCCATCTCCAATCTCATCGTCCTGAGACTTTGAGAGCTCAACCATGAGTTTGGCGATCTGGTGATCCAAATCCATCATGCTGAGAATGGTAGCACCATCGTTGGTGACGGTCACTTCTCCGTCCTTATCCACCATCATCTTATCAAGCCCTGCAAAACGTGAAACGAATTAATTCAGGAGACAAAAATCCCCCTGCATTTTTCCAACCATCCAATTGTACACCCTTAGAGTCCCTGTGAAGTGCCTTGAAATGTGCAGCATTATTCAATGCATATGTTGCGTCTCAATCAGCTGATCAGTGAGTCGGCCATTTGGTAAAATGGTAAACTGGTGCACTTATATAGCGCTTTTATCCAAAGCGCTTTACACTGTGGCTCATTCACCCATTCACACACCAATCTTGCTCAAGGAGACTTCAGTACGTGTAGTCACGTGGGCCGGGAATCGAACCGCCAACACTACTATTATTGGATTAGTGGACAACCCGCTCTACCACCTGATCCACAACCGCCCACAATTCACTCCAAAAACTTGGGACCATCGATGCTCACCATGAAAAGATGTCACTTTCTGAAGCCTCTCAGCTTGAAAAATATGGCAGCCTAACTCTCAGCCAACTTCTGTCTACAACTATAAGTAGCTTGTTACTGTTGTAGCTCTCAAATGATTACTTAGGTTAATTTTTTACTTTATATTCTATATAGAGTTTGTTTTAGTCTAATGACTTAAATGTTGAATGATAAAATAATAAAAATCCACTAGATCATAAGACTATGATCCTGTTTGACGTACCGTGACAGAAAGCAGTGTGATTACACTAACAAATGTATGACATAAAACATAAATGTTTTTAATTTGTAAATTTTTTCTGTGATTTTTTACAATTGCGAGTACAGAGTCATGTCACTGGAAAATTGAGTCATCTGTGACCCAATTTGTAGCGAGCTGGTTACCTTACCAGTGCCCGAACTCATGCACACAATTAGAACCTGACATTACATTCACGGATGCGCAGTGTGAAAACATAGATCTCTACATCACAGTCACTGTTGGAGAGGGCTCAAACATGCAGGAAAAGAAAAGTATGTGCAGGACCTGGAGGATTCTTCTGAAGAACGATGGGCAGTTTAACTGTCTAGGACTAACAAGGGACTCGTGAACAACTCTCACAAAACAAACACATCGATCACTGATCCAACGACACAGTATTAAGAATCAAGCGTATGTAAACTTTTGAACTGGTTCGCGTGTGTAAATTCCGTTATTACCGTGTCTTGTGTACTACACAGTGTGTGAACATTGGTCATGTGAAACAGCTACAAAATGCAATCATACCCCACCCTCCCTTTTTATCGACAATGAACATTTTACATATTCTGCACAGCGTACGTAAACTCATGACCTCAACGGTATCTCCCAAATCCGAACTGTGTCTGAGATAACCTTAAGGCTTTCATACGAAAGGCCACAAAACTTCCATTGTGATTTCACAGGGACTTTAAAGTGCGAATTTACATTTCAGACCTTCGCTCGCTCTTTTGCAATCCGAGACGTTCGATTTCAGTCGTCTCGAACAAATATTCAAATTATGATTTAATTTTTTGCATATGATTTGAAAGATTTTCCCCCAATGCCATGATTTTAACGCCACACTCTTCTGCCTGAATGCCTTCAGGTTCAACATGTCTAGAAGCGTATTCTTCTTCACCATCCAAAGCTCTTCATCAGTGATGTAGCAGATTAGAGACAGAACCCGGTAGAGATTTGGGTTATGAAGGATGTGTCATACCATTTGGACCCAGTGAGGTCTTCAGGGTGTTGGCCACGGCTTTTGCAGCCATGATGTGGGACTGAAAAACAGAGATGCAGTTAAACACGTGACAAAACCTGAACACACCACATTACCCTGCACTAGTGCACAGGCTGACCACAAACAGAGGATTGTTTTAAAATTAAAAAAATATCCAACGTGCATGGCCACACACTATTTAAGAAGGATGAATAAATGTAAAGTGTGATGAGAATCAGGTTCTCAGTACTGCGCTGATCCGCTAGCTGAATTCATTACACGGGAAATGAAACGCAGCACATGGGCAGAGCAGCACGCCGCTAAGCTAAGCTAAAGCAATAACAGATATTCATCAATATCGCCCCGGTCTCAGACATGACTAGGCATTAACCCCTTAAAATCGATCAAGTTTTAATACTGAACATCTACACAAATTGCGAAACTAGTAAAATTCAAAAAGAAAGAAGTCCGGCTAAACTAGCTAGCCGGCTAGTTCTCTCAAATGGCCGAATCCCAAATGAGAAAGCGATTAGATAAAGAGTGCACTACATATGGTACACGCGCCGTTATTTCACACCGAAGAGAGTGCACTAGTGTAGGCCCCTATGAAGGCATTTGGTACTAGGCCGGTATGTTCGATGAAGATACCTTAAGCGCATCAAGGCCGGTCAGACGAGATTTCTTATCCTGGTCTTTAATAATTATGAAAGGCCGTCCATATTCATCGAACGCGAGAGTCCCCAAAGTGGACATTGTGAACGGCGAAACACGCGAGGCTTAAAAGAAACTATTTTTATTGTTCTTTTTTAGAGGACTGTATCCACCCGAGGCTGCGTGCACCTCGCCGGCGCCTTCTAGAAGAATCTGGGGGCGGGTCGAAGCGGACGATACCAAATCCTTTTAGACAATGAGATCACAAGAATTATTATGTTTTCTTTATTTTTGACCCACGAAGTGACAATGAACTTTTGAAATGTTATAACAAGCGCTCGAACTAAAGGCATTCAACAACGCATTATACACACTTTAAAAAATTAAAATAAAACTTTTATGCAGATGGTTTGTTCTACTATCGCGAGATCTTAATTACTCTCGCGCCAACAACAGCACCTTTCTATTGCATCAGGATCGACCGCAATTTTAAGTTATCTATGCCGCAAAGGACGTTCCTTATAGTTTAAAAATACTGTTTTGCCGTATTGCTTTGATGTTGTATGCTTTTATATTGTACTTCCGTTGTGTAAAAGAACCTCGTGTGGTGCTGTCATATGTAAAACGTAAACTCTGTCGGAGGCTAAGACTCTGTCGGTGTCTGTTGTTAGTAATATAAAGGTAAGTTTGTGTATCAACTGTCTCCTCGTTTTATACAGAAATATCTGCTGTTCTGCTTTTCAACCGGCACTTATTACAGGTGCTTTAGTTAATCCAGGCTTCGATTACATCAGATGTGTCTGAGGTCGACTGAAAGGTGTTACATTTTGCGGAACGTGTTGCTAAACTTTATTACGTTTCAGTTATTGTTGTATTATCGTCATACGACACAGGTCTGTGTTTAATGTTCACATGAACTGTGAGTTTTGTGTGAATCTTTTGTTATTGACGAGGCTGAACGAGAACGTTGTTTCCTTTGCCAACGAATCGACTCTTTAAGGTGAATATGCGGAGTCGAATCTTTTAGTTGAATATGCGGACTCGACTCTCGTAGGTGAATATGCGGACTCGACTCTCGTAGGTGAATATGCGGACTCGACTCTCGTAGGTGAATATGCGGACTCGACTCTCGTAGGTGAATATGCGGACTCGACTCTCGTAGGTGAATATGCGGACTCGACTCTCGTAGGTGAATATGCGGACTCGACTCTCGTAGGTGAATCTTGAGAGCCGACTCTTTTTTTAGGCGAATATTCGGAGGCGGGTTTCCATCGTGTTGTCTGGTTTCCTCCCACTGCAGAAGCAGAAGTGGAATTAATTTTGACCCACTTCTATGCCAACAAAATTCAATTTGCATTGAATATTTAGCAGTGTAACAGCACCTGAAAAGGTCAAAATCTAGGAACCAAGTACAGAAAAGGTTTTTTATTTATACACTATCTTTAGTCATAATTGAATTAGTCGTATGTGACTTAATTTATGGGTTTGTGTTGACTCAATTTCTTTATTTTTCATATTCTTTAATTAATGCCAACAATATAAAACAACAAAGTTTTCCCAAACTTTTGTTGATGGTACTCTTAGTCTGTGACCTAGAGAACTAGCATGAGGATGTGGTTATAAGAAAGATAACAGCACTTCTATAAGTCTCTTTGAAAAAGGGCATCTGCTAAATGCTGGAACACCCATACACTTGCTAATTCGTGTAATTATCCATTCAGTCAATGTGGCAGCAGCAGCACACGGCATAAAATCACGCAGATCCAGCTCAAGAGCTTCAGTTAATGTTTGAGTATCAGAATGGGGAAAAATGTGATCTCACTGACTTTCAGAAACTGTTGATCTCCTAGAATCTCCGTGGTGCAGGAAAAAAATAATAATCCAGCAAGCGGCAGTTCTGTGGACGGAAACAGTTTGTTGATGAGAAAGGTCAGAGGCCAGACTGATTCAGGAAGTCTACAGTAATTTAAGTAGAGACTCTTTACCACCGTGGTGAGCGGAAAAGCATCACAGAATGCAAAACACATCAAATCTTGAGGTAGATGGGCTCCAACAGCAGAAGACCACATCTGCTCCTGTCAGCCCAGAATACGAATCAGACCAAAACTGGACCGTTGGAAATCCGTCGCTCGGTCTTTATCCAATCTTCAATTGCCCAATTTTGATAAGCCTGTGCATATGGTCGCCTTAAGTTCCTGTTCATGGCTGACAGAAGTTGTTCTGATATTTGATGAGGACATTTACTCTTAACTCTTAACTTGTGTCTGCAGAATGTTCTGCACTGCTCTGCTGCCACATGATCGAATTATTGCATGAATGAGCAGAAGTACAGTTGTTTCTATTAAAGTGTCCAGTAAGTCTGTAAGTAAGTCTTTCCATATGTCAAGTACAATTTCAATCCATTGGGCTGTCATTGAAGGACTCTGCTGCAACCATTTTTGAGTAATAGCTTTTCTGCTCACTGCCAATTGTATCTGTAATAATCTCCATCCTGGACTGATTCTGAAAGAAGTCCAAGATGAGGAGTAATGCAAGAGTATATATATATATATATATATATATATATATATATATATATATATATATATATATATATATATATATATATATATATATATATATAATATATATATCTCAATAATTTGCCTTTTCCTAAAATATTCTTGGTATATGACGACGCATCATTTCAAAATGGGTGTATTATAGGAATCGCAAGGGGACTTATTCGAACCGTTTAAATGATTTAATAGGCCAACACTAAAACCTAGCAATGAGTCATTTGAGAGCTGAAAGAATCAGCTCTTATCGGTGAGCTGGGCTGACTACACCAGCTCACTGAAAAGAGACAAAATTTTACTACTGTGCGAATCACAGATGGGTCAGACTTGATCTGAAGTTGAGCAAATGTCTAGGATTAATGAAATCAGGTGTTTGCATGACCTGATAACCACAAAATTCGATTAGTTGCAGCAGTGCATTACTCGGTCACAGAAATGAACAGTAACGGCTCATCTTCTCCATAATGATATGATGTTCCTGAAGCCAGATGGGACATGATAACCTGCTACACAGCTGCATTACTGTTTAAATTAGTGCAGAAGCTCAAGGAAGGATTGCCTTTTTTTCAAGGAGTAAACACGTTTATTTTATTTCATAAATATTCACATTTATTTATCATAGCCATTAGAGTTTTTATTCCAGAACTTTCCACCCAGAGAAATCCAGACCAAAGCCAGAACATTGGCTATGTTTACATGCACAAATATTCCTATATTAATCTGAATTTGTCAATATTTGAATTAATATTGAGTCGTGTAAACGCTGCAATCTGGTTTCCTCACCCACAACAGTCTCTAGAGAAACATGAAATATTCAGCGAGTGGCAGTTCTGTGGACGTAAATGCCTTGTTGATGAGAGAGGTCAGAGGAGAATGACCAGACAAGATTGAGCTAATAGTAAGGCTACGGTAACTGTACTGACCGCTCTTTACAAACATTATGAGCAGAAAAGCATCTCAGAACATACAACACATCAAATCTTGAGGCGGATGTCTACGACAGAAGAAGAGCACATCGAGTTCATTCTTCTCTGCCAAGAGGCCATATATCTGAGGTCACAGTGGTGCCTAGGCTTGACCGTTGAAGATTGGAAGAAGTCCAGGCAACATTTTATATTCAAATCAGCCCGTCTGGCACCGACCACCATGCCACGATCAAAGTCACTGTGATGACAGTTTTTCCCTATTCTGATGTTTGATGTGCACATTAACATTAACAGTAACATGAATCTCTTGATCTGTATCTGCATGGATTTATGCGTTGCACTGCTACCACATATTTGGCTAATTGGATAAATGCGTGAATGAGCACGTGTACAGAGTTTGGGTATTCAAAAATATCCCAAATGTTGAATATTCTGCAGACCAACATTAAATTTGTTTATAAAAAAAATTTAAGAATATGCACAGCTATGACTAGAGGAAGTCGTCTACCTGTAAGTCCGTGACCAGGTTAGAAGGGCATTAGTCAGAGCAGCAACCAAGAGAAATGTTAAAATGTCCATGGTGCTATTTTCAAGGTATTCGTATGTAAAATAATTGGCCACTTACTAGAGGTAGGGGGTCATCCTAGAGTTATAACCTGTATGTGAAACTGGCAAGGTTCATGAGATTTATCCTGCATTTGATTTTCAGTCCACAGTGTCCATGTTATCATGCCCCGTGGGGTTTCATCATCTCGCTTCCTGATACTGTACGGGTCGCAGAAAGGTCAAGCTCAGTCCATAGCTGAGCAGCTCGCCGATCAGGCCGCCGAGCATGGCTTTGAGGCAGAGGTCAGCTGCCTGAGCCAAGGGGACAAGGTAGGACATGCTACAAGTTTCAATATACTGTATAGCACCTTTTAAAAAAAACCTCAGGATTAATCCCAGTGCAGAAGGCATGTCCTCTGTGCCTGTCAGTCACAATGTGCAAGTATCACAGGAAAACAATTCCATAATTCTGTTACTTGGTCAAGACTTTCTTCAAGAAAGTTTGAAAACCACATTAGACACGAAGTAGGATTTTTAAAAACATTATCATGACAATATCATAAACCATTCCATACAGGATTTCACGGATTTTGTTTCACAATTTGCAGAGTTTTGGCGGAAAACTACTTGAATTGGCGAAACTGGAATTGCATGAAAATGTTTTGCACGGTCTTTCACAGTGATGTTTGTTGGTAAATGAGACCTTTTAGCTGTACTCATGTTCAGTGCACGTGAGTCGAAGAAAGCTTTGGTTGAATGCACGTTGTGGTGATGTCACATGACGTATCTTGGGCCAAATGTGAGGAAAATCTGCAATAATTTAGAAAATTTTGCAAGCTACTTAAAATATTGCGAAGTTTGCTGGATTTTGCATTAATTACTGCGATCTTGGAGGGACTGATAAACTGTAATAAAATAATAGCCAGTTATCATGATATGAAAATGTAATCTCAGCATGAGGCCATACCCATAATTACATTGCCGATTTTCTCTAACGCGCGAGCTGATGCGATTTATTCTGAATGATTTTATTTTTTAAAAAAAAACCCCTTTTTTTTTTTTTTTTTCTCTTTTTTTTTTTCCCCCTTTTTTTTTTTCCAAATTTTTTTCCTTTTTTTTTTTTCCTTACTGTATGATTTCTTTTCCCATAACAACACAAAGAAAAAAAAAACACCGCCTTTGCTTGTTTCTCCTCCTCCCCGGGGGGGGGGGCGTCCCTCCCCCCCCCCCCCAAAAATATTTTGGGCCCACAAAAAAAAATTTTTCCCCCCTACTTTTTTTTTTTTTATTATGCACTTAGTAAATGATTATTGAGACCAATTATAATGGAGACCACCAGTTCTCAGAGTGTGAGAATAACCATCTTTTTTGTGTCATCCAGCTTTGGGAGACACCAATTATACAGATTTCTGCAACTGTGGAAAAACCATTGACCGACGTCTACAGGAACTTGGCGCAAATCATTTCTATGATACTGGTCTTGCTGATGATGGTACAGGGTAAGGACTAAGGCTGTCAAATTACTTAAAATAAACTATAATATTATGCTGCATCAGGCCGAATGAACTTCAGTGGTAGGGCTAAACTATGTGTTGTATTACATACAAGATGAAAATAGTCACTTTCTGTGACTTAATAGAAACATTGTAATCTGCAAAAATATTTCGGATATAAGTTTTTATTCCTGTTCGACTTTTAGGAAAAATTCCAAATCAGTTGTTGGTTCCTTTTCAGGCTGGAAGTAGTGTTGGACCCATGGATCGATGGACTTTGGGACGCACTAAAGAAGATATTTGCCAAAATGTCTGCCTCCGATCTCATTAGTGGCATTTCTCTGAGCAATGGTCATCAATCAGTGGCCGTACAGGAGAAACTTGAGTCGACTGCACGAAGCCTTCAGCTGCTGGATATTAGCGATGTCGATGCAGGAAATGTCCAACCGAAATCTGAAGCTGAGAGCCTGGATGCAGAAACTTCTTTGGAGGCGTCTTTGAATCGATCCATAGGTCCACTCTCTCAGTCTTCACTCAGCATCCCTGCACTTCCTCCATCTTACCTAGAGGTGTGTTTTGGGGATGTGCCTACTGGAGAGGTGAGTTGTTGTTTTTTTTTTGCAGTCGGTTACAGGAAGACAGACAAGGAGCAAAAGTCGGACATGGTGACTGTAGAGCATTGGTCATTACAGTAAAATTTTTATGTGTTGGATAGGAGTTTTTGGGAACCACTAAGCCTAATCACTAGCTTGCCGATAGCCTGATGGGTATTTGGTTAATAGGCAGAATTGTTGCTGTGCACTTAACACATTATCAAGAAATAATGACACAGTCCCTCCTATCCCATAATCTTGTGCATCAGCTAGCATGTAAAAGCATGCATCAGAAAACACCAGAGAGCAGAAAAGTGCTTCCCCTATCATGGCATATTCAAGAAATTGACGTGTTGTGTTTTTTAAACTTCTGATTGGCCAGCGGTCATAATTATGAGTTAATTGGGAGTGTACCTATGGCTGTAGAAAGGCTGTAAATGTTAGAGATGGTGCTCTTGGTACTATATGAAAATCCTAATGCTGATATGGGATAATTTCTAAACAACTAAAGGTACCATAAGCATCTATACAATCAACTGAATGCAAATATAACAGTTCTGGAACTACACAGACATGGTGTCATTCAGGAAAGAGATACAAATGAACTCTCAGGGATGTATAAACGTTGGTTTAAAAGGTTTACCTGCACCCTAAGACAACTACAAAGGAACTGGTGAGGGCGAGGGTATCAAAGTATGTACAGTATATCCACCATTAAGAAAGACCTACATCATCATGGCTTGAAAGGCTGTCACATAAGGAAGAAGCCCATATTCCAGCATAAAAAAAATAGACTGAAGTGTGCAGGTGAGCTTTGTCTGTAATATGGAGGAATAGGTGTGAGGCTTTTAATCTGAAGAACACTCTCACAGCCATGAAGCATGGGGGTGGAAGCATCTTGTTGTGGGGGTGTTGCACTGAAAAAAGGACTGGTGCACTTCAAAAAAATAGATGGCATCATGAGGAAGGATTATCTAGAAGTACTGAACAATACCTCGACACAACAGGCAGAAAGTTAATACTTGGTCACAACTGGGTCTTCCAGCAGGCAATGATCATAAGCATACCTACAAAATAGTTTAAAGACAACAAAGTGAAGCCATTGGAGTGACCATCACAAAGCCCTGACTTGAATCCCTTTTTGTCCATGAGTATTTGTGAACTGAACTGGAAAAAAAAACATATCTAAGCTGACTGAGTTAAACCAGTTCTGTCAGGAGGAAGGGGCTAAAATTCCTGCAAATTGTTTTCCCAAGGGTTTGATTCAAGTTTAAACAATTAATATGCACTGCCTCTAAATACTGCCAAAGTGTAGGTAAACCTCTGACCCACTGAAAATCTTACTACTAATATAGTAAACAAAAGCACAAATAATACATTCAATGTAAATAAATAGCGTCACAGATGCTACAATAACAAAAAGTGTGTTCAAATTAATATAACAGTGTAACATGGCCAAAGAAAGTACAGCTGAAACACCACAATCAAGACAGTACCTGACCCAAAGTCTATTTTGTATTTGTGCTAAAAGAAATTTCTCTTATAGGAGGAAGTTCATGTTGTTGCACAAAGCTTTCACGAAGTACCCATTTCAAGAGCACTCTGTTTAACTCGAGATGATGCGGTGAAACCTGCCATCTTGCTGGAGCTTGATATAAAGGTATGTTTGCCGTCCTTGCTCTCAAATTAAACTAAAACATATATAACAAATTTTCCTGTCAATTCCATCCTGCTCTCCTAATTACAAAAGTCAGGACACTTTATTCTTTCTTTATATAGATATACTAAAATAAAGTATATCAATGGCAGAAAAACCCATTTTTTTGTGCAAAACCCTGGGTTTTTGCATTCCGTTTCATTTTTGCCAGAATTCATTTGCAGCAACATCTGATAGTTGAAAGTGATGACATACAATGAATGAGATCCCAATAATGTTCTGACAGGTGATGAAGTGATAAAGTGATGACAGGTGCAGCTTCACATTGTCATAATTTCATCTACAAACATGTCTATGTTGTAACTGAGCCAAAATGTTAAGCAGTTAGCATGATTATGATACAGTGTTTAACATCGCCTCGTTTGTTATATCGCCAGATTCTTGAGCATACAAATTAACATGCTCTGATTTGTGATCATCACTGCAGAATGAGAATATTTCTTACCAGCCGGGCGATGCGTTTGACCTCCTCTGTCCAAACCGAGAGATGGAAGTGGAGGACTTGCTTCACAGACTGAGACTACATGACAAAAAGAATCATTCTGTTCACCTGCAGCTGCTCAAAACCACCAAAAAGAAGGGTAGCGTGTCCCTATTTGTTTTATTTATTTATATATATGTATACACACAGGAGAATCTCAAAATATTCAAATAAAGAATTTATAATACAGAATTGTCGACCTGAGAAGAACTCTAATCAGATAATTAACTCAAAACACCTGCAAAGGTTTTCTAAGTCTTTAATCTCTCAGTCTGGTTCAGGACACACAACCAAAATCATGGGGAAGATGAAAATAAAGTTTGAATTTCATTTGGAAATCAAGGACCCAGAGTCTGGAGGAAGAGTGGAGAGGAACAGAATCCAAGTTGTTTGAAGTCCAGTGTGAAGTTTCTACAGAGATGATTTGGGGTGCCATGTCATCTGTCGGTTTTGGTCCACTGTGTTTTCTCAAGTCGAGAGTCAATGCAACCGTCTACCAGGAGATTTTTAGAGCACTTCATGCTTCCATCTGCTGACAAGCTTTATGGAGATGCTGATTTCCTTTTCCAGCAAGACTGCTCACAGTGCCAAAACTACTAGTAACTGGTTTGTTGACCATGGTATTACTGTGCTTGATTGGCCAGCCAACTCACCTGACCTGAACCCTATAGAGAATCTATGAGAGACACCAGACCCAACAATACAGACGAGCTGAAGGCCGCTATCAAAGCATCCTGGGCTTCCAGAACACCTCAGCAGTGCCACAGACTGATCGCCTCCATGCCACCCCACATTGATGCAGTTATTTGTACAAAAGGAGTCCCGACAAAGTATTGTGTGCATAAACTAACATACCTTTCAGAAGTTCGACATTTCTGTATTATAAATTCTTTATTCGAATATTTTGAGATACAGGATTTTTGATTTCGAGTAGTAAGCCGTAATCATCAAGATTTAAAAAAAAAAAAAAAAAAGTTTGAAATATTTCACTTTGTGTAAGGAATCTAGAATATATTAAAGTTACACTTTTTGAATTCAATTACGGAAAAAAATCTAATTTTTTGAGGTGTGTATGCGTATTGTGCCAATCATTTTATATAAGAGAATACAGTTTTGTTTGAAGCATTTAAATTCTGTGCATCCACAGGAGCACGAGTTCCTCCCTACATCACAGAAAAGTGTACTCTACAGTATATTTTGACCTGGTGCTTGGACATAAGGAGTATACCCAAAAAGGTAATTTACATACTGTGTAAAATGGTGTCTGACACAAAACAATACACTGTTCATCGATGCAGTGATTCAATGAATAAAAATATAATTAATGATTCAGCAATGCAGGCTCGCTTCAATATGATACATTATGAGTTTCAGTTGATTCAGAGCCATTTCAATGCTCAATATGACTCAATATTATGCAAACAGTTTCATATATTTAAAAAAAAAAAATTTGCATTCAGGAGGCCACACACCATTGACTGGAGCTGACACAGCGGCCACGCCTCCTTCACTAGGATAAAGAATAAAAAACAAATTCAAAACAGCCAATGATGCAGTAAAATTCTCTCATGAGCCAAAATGACTCATGAGCCATTTCAGTATAATAACATATTGTTCAATATTCAAACTTATAATTTTATTTCTTTTCAATTTAAAATTTTACTTACATTTTAAAAAATGTTAGCGTTGAGGAATGCTAGACCACACCCCCTTTATTGTGAATGACCGGTGCAGATGCTATGCCTTCTTTAGTGGGACTGATTGTTTTTGTGGGACTGAATCTTTGTTATATCTTATCTTCCATTATTATACACGGTAAACTGTCACAAATGGATACTTACTTGCTTTAAGGATTTAGACTGATAGCAGATCAGGGCTTGTGTGTGTGTGTGTGTGTGTGTGTGTGTGTGTGTGTGTGTGTGTGTTCCAGGCTTTTTTGCGATCTCTGGTGGGCTGCACGCAGCAAGCTCAGGAGAAGAGACGACTCCAGGAGTTGTGTAGCCGCGAGGGGGCTGCAGATTATGACAGATTTGTGAGAAAACCCAGCGTGTGTATACTGGACCTTTTGCGTGCTTTTCCCTCCTGCACGCCTCCTCTCAGCCTCCTCATTGGTCAGTTAAACCATCATCACTGATTGTCTAAGTGTTTTTGTCATAGAGGTCATTTTTCAGTTATGATATTGAATATGTTTCTCCTTAATTGAGGGATGTATATCATTATATTACATTGCCAACTTCTTAAGCGTAGATGAACCTTCTTGTGTAAAAAAATAAAATAAATATTAACATTCTTGAGATATCATAGGTTCCACTGCTTTAACTTACAAGTACAGGACAGATGTTTGCTTTTTGCTTTTAAAGCGACAGCATGATGCACCTATATATCTGTATACTTATGAACTCTCTGAGTATCTCGATTTCCAGAAAGATCATATAGTTAAATTAAAATGTACCTAACATAAAAAAAATATTTTGAATATTTAAATGTGTGATGAACATATGCTTTTCATCACATTTAAAAATTTTTTATTTTTTATTCATTGTGTGGTCACAATGTATTTTGTATAATCTATTCAGATCTCTGCAATATGTCCTTAGTAACTGAAACCACTTTAAAGTGATGCTTCAGTGAGCAAGGATGTCTCGTTTAGCAAGTACATTTGTCCTCAATTCCTCCTGTCCTTATTTCCTTTCCCTGCATCCTTTCCCCTTGTCCTCAGAGGGAGGAGCTATGAAGCGATGAAGGGAAACAAAGAAATGAGACATAAATAAAAATATTGGGATAATTCTATGGTTAATTCTATTGTGTTTTCTATTATATAAGATATTTGTGTTTGAGAACAAAAGATGAAATTGAGATGACTGATCAGAATTTCAGTTTTCATTTCTGGATATTTATATATCTAGATGTGTTTCGAACATAGCACCTTCTGTTTGAACCCACCCACTTTTGAAGTGAAAAAATATTGGAACATGTGACTGTGTGGTGTTTCTTGTTATCCAGGTGTGCCTTGTCAGATTGATCGTTTGAACAATTAATAGCTCTGAATGTCTTCTGTTGGTTTGATCCCTGGGTTTTTTCCTGTGAAGGCTGCATTTATTGTTAAAAAGCATAAACTAACATGAAGACCAGAGAGCTGTCTATGGGAGAAAAGCAAGCCATTTTGAAGCTGAGAAAAGAGCATCAGGGTTCAGCGAAAACAAAAAATAGACGTTGCCGTTCCAATACTTTTGCAGGGGACTGTATAATTATATGCCAATATGCGTACATGCAGAGAGTCAGACACCAGCACAGCTAAAGTAACAATAAAAAGCATGTACACTGTGGTTATTAGAAAGGTAGCACAAGTGTGTGCATGTTTTTGGAAATGGTTTTGATGACTCACTAGGTGGCAGTAAAATCACATTTAATCCTACTGGCTCCCTTGCTTCAGTTAAATATCCATGTCTCTGGAGAGTACATATACAACACAGAGAAAAGGGTTTGATCGAAACCTTTCATAAGAATATTTTATATTCCTTCACATATGTACCATATATGGCCCAAGTTTCTTCTTCTTCATCTTCTAAAATGCTCGGTATGGAACCATGGATCCTGAAGCTGTGAGGCAGCAGTGTTTCTCGCTATATCACTGTTGCACCTATACAAGTACAGTACAGTGAAATTCTTTCCTTCACATTCCCT
The DNA here is from genome assembly GCA_012411365.1 of Ameiurus melas. Classification (NCBI taxonomy): domain Eukaryota; kingdom Metazoa; phylum Chordata; class Actinopteri; order Siluriformes; family Ictaluridae; genus Ameiurus; species Ameiurus melas. Next base: position 8,346,909 of record CM022771.1, on the reverse strand, counting down.
AACTCGTTAGGAGGCTGGAATCAGAGCGCAGGGTCAGTCATGTTATAGCATCCCTACAGTAGAGAAAGTTAAGGACCTCAAGGGCCTAACAGTAGCAGCAGCACTGGGAGTTGAACTTGTGGCCTTCAGATCAGTAGCTCAGAGCCTTAGCAAGACATTAAATGCAAGCAAATGGTTGACATGTCTCTGTAGTTCTTGCTACCATGAAGACTAAACATGTTATTTTTATGAGGCTCAACTCAGTCCAGAGCAGAGCAGATATGTAACCGCTGCTTGAAATGTTTAATCCTTAAATCCACAAATGAGTTGCCTTAGTCAGACAGCTAACATTTTTTTATTGTCTATATTTGTATTGGAGCTACAAAGTACATTTAAAAAAATATATATTATTTTCAGAACCTATAACTGACATGATAGTGTGGCTTCTGACATAAAAACATTCGAAAAGATGTTAAAACAGACCCCTAAAAGACCCACACCAGTGCAGAAAGATTATGTTAATTCTGATTCTATTAATAATTATCCAAATATTTTATTTGATTTAACCTCACAAGGGCACGTCAAAACGTTTGAAGTGGGAGTGGCCACTTTTACTTAAATGGCTATAACTCTTGAACGGAATGAGGTATTTTCACCAAAATTGGACACACTCGTGTATGGGCCCAATCTGAGGACACATCTAAAAAATTACTGCGCGTGAGCAGTTGGTGATGCAATAATAGGCTCTAACTACACCATGTATTTTTGAAATACAGAAACCTGGATCTACATTCAGGTACATTCATACTCTTCTGGGGGACTCCAGATAGTTGTATAACACATCATTGTCTACAAAGGTATCTTATACAATCAAACAGTACTAAGTGTGTAGAAAGCATGTTCAGTATGAGTATATTGTGTGTGAGTGTTGGTATGAACACAGGAGTCGTTTTCATTACAGCAGCAGTTCTTGGGTACAAATCTACAGTATTCAGTTTCGGTTATCTATTGACGCAAAGGTGGGACTTTCGCATAATTGGGTGTGCAAAACCTTTGTTTAGGGTATCCTCGAGTGAGAGAATGCAGAATGTGAATTAAAAGCTCATGAAGAAGCACTTTTGATCACTTTTATAGTTAGCAGTGTGGTATCAGAACAAGGTACAAGGCTTGGCTCAAAGTTTGAAAGCAGAATTGTGTGTTTAAAAGTGATTTTGAAGGCACTGTCCTGAATCTGATGCCTACAATAATGTGAAATGCCCTTAATGCCATCTTTATATGTCAGTGTTTGTAACCCCGTGTCCTCTGCTTTATTACAGAGCATTTACCGAAGCTGCAGCCGAGAGCATACTCCGCTGTGAGGTAAGAAGCCCCTGACCATTATCAACTATATTATTTTACCGCAGTATTGACAGCCTAAGGCTGCCTAGGTACACGGAGTGTTTTGGCAGCGTGTAAACATCTGAGACAAAGTCTGTCCTATTTAAAGTGTGGAATAATAAAGGGATCTTTATTTGGGACAAATCTGAAAGATCATATGACCTTCTCAGAGAAAGCAAAGTTCCTTATTCCTGTGTTCGACTGCTCTTGCCTGCAGGTTACCCAGAAGTTATTTGGAAAGATAAAATATTAATTAATAGACACGCCTTTTAGAAATTCATTATACATGTTCTTCATTTTGAATTTTAAACATTCCTTGCAATTGAAATTCTGATTTTAGATTTTAATTTGGATATGAAATATTAAATAGTATAAAACAAAATCAACATAATACCATTCAGATTTTTGCATTTAGATTCAAATTTCTTATAGTATTATTCAAACTCCCTATTTATTAATCTTCAGTAAAAGATGGACAAATATCCTAATGTATGAATTAAAAGTACTAGTTTGGCCAAATATGGAAAGTACACAGTGTCCTACAACCACTTACTTTAATTGTATTTGATCAGCCATGAAGTCCTTTTGTCTTAAGTTATAAAATACATTTAAATATACAAATCAAAGTGGAAATATGTGTGTGGTGGCCTGGGAAAATACTTCACATGGTGAAATCTTAACATTTTCTAATTGTATAGTTCTAAAAACTACAGATTTTCCTGAAATATGTTTCTCTTTTTCATGGATCTCAATCACACGTAAGGTTATAGCGTTTTTAAAGCCTGGTTATTCCCAAAAGTGAAAAAGGAGAAAATTGCTTTCAAAGTTGAGTTGATTTTGACTGTGGTGCAGGAGTATCCTGGACATTTTGACAGCCTGTAGCTGATTACAAACTGAGCTTTTATTGTGTGAAGAAATGACCCATAGCTTGCAAGGTTTTAGACAGTTTTATAACTGCCATGTATATGCAGGAATGAACTCGAGACTACGATCCCACGTTTACGTTTAAGATCCCAGCAGCCATGTCACATGACTTGCTATGTCACATGACTGGTTTCACCTGTTTCACATTTTGGGTAATTAGCACGGGTATTTAAGTCACAGTTTGTAAATGGTAAATGGCGCACTTGTATAGCGCTTTTATCCAAAGCGATTTACACTGTGTCTCATTCACCCATTCACACACACACTCGCACACCAATGGTAGCAGAGCTGCCGTGCAAGGCGCTAACTTGCCATCGAGAGCAACTTGGGGTTCAGTGTCTTGCCCGAGGACACTTCGGCATGTGGAGTCACGTGGCCTGGGAATTGAACCGCCGACCCTACGATTAGTGGACAACCTGCTCTATCACCTGAGTTGGTACACCACTCAGGGTCTTGCTTTGTTTGTCTTTCGGTGTCACGCTATGCTTTCTTATTTTTTGTTATTGTCTTATGGTTAAGTTCCATAGTCTTTGTATCTCTGCCTCATGTTCATAGTTAATTGTTTTGTTTGTTTGTTTGTTCATTAAACCTTTAACCTGCACTTGTATCCGTCTCGCCTGCTTGCCTGTTACATGACAATAACCGGCTCCTTAAACAACGCGATCTATTCAGAAAGGTACTATGAAATTAAATGAAAACACTTCCATGCCATATTCATGAAATACAGTATAATCATAGTTTCTGAAATTTCAGGTGTCAAAGTATGTTCTAGGCAATAAAACACAATTTTGGCCACAGCTAAAGCCTTTTCCAGACCACCACACATACTACCACCTAAACCACTTCTACCCTGCAACTCCGCCTTCAGACTTTAGGCCACATCTCATACACAAGTCTTACATGATGTGATGCCAGACTATGTGCTGAGAAAGTTTCCATTTTCCAATTTTGAGATGTTTGTAGATCTGTGATATATTTATGTCTATTTTTATAGATAAGAACAGTATCATACAGTGGCAAAAATTAATAAGCAAAAATTTGAGATTGACAATGCAGTTTAAACCTTCTTTTCATATAGACGGATCTTAAATGTTTTGACGTTAGTCTTTAAGACTGTGTGAATCATTCTTAAAGCAACAATATTCTTTGGGCTGCACTCCGGCATTGAACCCATCCATTCTTATCAAAGGAGGGTCAGGATGCTGCATTCAAAAGTGCCTTATGTGCTCATTTCTTTTCCGAGGAGCTCCACGTCTACACTAATGCTTATGATGGAGTGTAATGATGCTGTTATGTTTTTTTTTCCCCCTGTCCAGCAGCAACATTAGGTCACTGAAATATTAATGTCTGGTCAGCAGGGTTCCACACAAGTAGACTGAACGATAATGATGTACAAAGTAAGAGAGGTCTAATGGCTTATAACCTTGTGTGTTATTGTGCAGCTCGAGTTTGCGCCACCCTGGAAAGGTCCATATTTTGTTCAGCGTTGTGACGTTTCCAGCATGTGCTGAGCATCCAGAGAGGACGGGATTGTGTACAGGATGGCTAGCGGATCGTGTGTCTACCATCATCGAGCCCTATGGAACAAAACAGGCTTCACAAGAGAGTGTAGATTATGCAGCCTTGCCCAAGGTTAGTGCACTTGCACACCTCCATAGTTCATGAGGCTGCGATGAACCCTTGAATGGCTGAGCAAAATTCCAGTGGGATGATGTGCTAAATTCAAAGTATAATAATTGTATAATCCAAAATCAAGGATTTCAGGACATCACAGTATTTACATAATGTGTACAGATTTCGTTGAGAAACAGGTGTCCCTGGTAAAATAAGTAAAAAAACAAACAAAAAAAAAAATCTGATCAGCCAATAATAAACCTGATCATCTGACCTCACCCCAATCATCTATCTAACTTTGCTAGCTTGCCACTTTTTGTTACCTGATATACCAAATATATTAATGCAACGTTCAATACGTTATCGTTTCTATAGTAACAAGTAATACACAGGGACTTGTATGGGGTAAGGTTGATATAAACTGATTTTAAAAAACCATTGTGTGTTTTTAGAAGGAATCTTTATAACAGTCAGAGGTAAATCTTCCAACTTGGGAGTCATTAGGACAGAGGGTTTGGTACGTTCCAAGTTCCTGGAAAAAAAAAAAGATTTTTTTTTTTTGTATTATAAATAATAAAAAAGAGAGATGATGATGGGATGAAAACATTAAATGTAACAATTTAGTTAAAATAGTTCTTTTATTAAAAAAAATTAGCGTTGACCAATTTGTTTGATGTTAGTGGACTTCTTCGGGACCTGCTTTTTTCAGGAAAATAATCATTAGGGTGGTCACAGTAACTCGGCTTCACGGTGGCTGCATCACACCACCCTGTAGTTTATCACACTATATGATTGTGGCTGTATACTGTATTAACCCGCTGTTAGTGCAGAATACCTTAGGAATAAGCTTTTGAAGAAAAACAAGTCCGGCCCTAATGGAGAAATGTCGAAGTTGATTATAATTCAGTTACGTCTTGTTTTGCAGTTTGCAATCATTTGAAATAAAGCAAAACTCAGTCATTAATATGTTTTCTTCTCTCAGGTCCACATTAGTCCTCGTCTCAACAACACCTTCCGCTTCCCCTCTGACCCCACAGTTCCTATAGTGATGATAGGACCAGGGTCAGGTGTTGCACCCTTCATCGGCTTCCTTCAGCAAAGGTACATCTTTCCCATTATTGGAACTCAGGCAATGAATATTTGCAAGGACAGTTCCACTGAATGGTTTTATATGGAGTTACAGTCTTGTATTATCTTGTGTGTTCTAACAAACCCTAACAAACGAGCTAACTATTATAACCATGGCCACTATAAAATCATAATAAATATACAAATTACCAGATTATCAGATAAGCCACTCAACACATGAATCTAGAATAACTGACAGTTGTGTAGGTGTTTTGAATTTTCTGATTATAACTGACACCCTGGAAGCGCTATCCTTTCCAAATCATTCATTAGTAATCTTTTGGGCGGTTCTCTCAAATTGATTTTACTGCTTGCAAGATACTCTGTGTGTAGTGCCCTCTGAATTCATCTTCCAGGGTGTATTCTTGCCTTCTGCCCAGGGATCCTCAGGATAGACTCGGGGTCCACAGGATGGAGCAGTTACTGAAGAGAAATGAATAAATTTATATTCATGAGCCTCTGTGTCCCTCCTGTGACATGAGGGAAAACATCATTTCTAAATGTTCACTGGTGGAAGTAGATTGGCAAATATTAATCCGAACATCAGCAGAGCGAGTTTGCACTTTGGTAAATGCCTTCTTGGAACATCTCCTCGTGTTATTCAGACATGTCTGTCTCTACAATGGCAGAAAGAAAAGAGTAAAATGGGAGAAAGAAGGGCCAGAGTGGATGTGTGCTGGTAATTAAAGGTATTAAATTATCCTCATAATTGTGATGGACACAATTATTTACGTTATAATCCCAAAATATCATTGAAAGTCATGGCAGACAGAACCGTCACGGCAACTGAGCAAAGTTTTCTGGAACATTTAACTGGTGAACTTGTGGAATGTAGGAATGCCTTCGCTGAGAAATAAATCAAAGCTGAAACTTTCAGATGGCTGTCCTTCCAAATGGGAATAATCGAGGCAGTGTCCTCTGAATGAAACATAAGGGTAGCGGCGATATTCAATCTTGTTATTTAACTTATTATTTAAGAGGTGTATCATATGACTATTAGCCATGTCATATCCCTTAGAGTAAAATGGTAGTTTTAGCTACCTAATAAAATAATTAGACTAACAGCACAGCTAGCAGACTTGGTTATTGTTTTGAATTACACTATAAAATAGTAGATTTCTAAAGGTAGGATTAAACTATCTATCAGATTGTTACTGAGTTGTTTATCACTTAATAGTAGCCAATGTAAAAAAAAGAATAGTTCTGGTACATGTTGCAGCAAGTAAGCTAGGTAAAAGTGACCTTAGAGACTGGTGCCTGAAAGGAAATTGTGTTCATGATGGCTGCATATCCTCTGCAAGGACGATTTTATGTCTCATGCTTCAGAAGTGATTCTCTGATTTTATATAAGCTGAGCTGCCCATGTCATCTGGATGAAATAAATGTAACGCACTGCTGCTCAATATAGCAAATCTCTAACCACACACACACTGTGCTACCTGTCAGAAAACTGTCAGCGCCTTTGTGGGCTAAAAATAATCACTTTGTGTTGGTTTTTTGTGTGTATGTGACCATGAGTAAGAGAGAGATAATGTGAAAAGGTGTGTATGATTGACGGGTGTTGATATCACCTCTGAGGAAAATAACATAAACAGCTAGTGAATTGACTATGGTGATGTATCTGGAACACGCACAACATAAAGCACGAAGACTATGATGGCTTCTGACGTGTAGCCGTGTATTTGGTCACAGTTCTTGTGATGCTTGTTGTTGCTGTTGTTGTTTAATAATAATAGTAGTAGTAGTAGTAGTAGTAGTAATAATAATAATGTATATCTATAAATACACTGGAAACAGTAAGTGCTAGGCAACCTTAAAATTTCAGTTCAGAAAAGCAATACTGTAACACTGTTGATATTTATAATTCCATAATTAACATTAGAACATAATGTTTATATTATGAGGAACCCACACAGAGGTTTTAATCCAGTATTAGATTACATTTTGAAAGTTTAAATTCTGAGGTTCTGAAAAAATATATATCAAAAATTCAAATATTTCATAGTAAATGTCTTTCACATTCATAGTCTAATGTCTTTTTTGTGCAATAGTTGTGCAACCCCCAGCAGCTACTAAAACATAGATAAACCTCAAATAATCCATGTGCATGATTGGAGGGAAAGTACTACCTCATTTCAATCTGGAAATCTCAGCAGGGCATAGTTATAAGTGAATTCAGAAATGTTTATTAATGTTTAGTGAAATTAAGTGTTAATCATGTTATTTAACAATTTAGATTTAATCTGATCAGAAAGGTCCAAAATCATTATCACTCTTACTAATATGTCTAGCACGCCGTATCTTTGTTTTACAGTTAATACTAGGACAGTCTAAAAGTCATTTATCTGTAGGATTAGCGGATTCACTCTCCAAGTGCAAGGGCCTTTAAATAAAGCACTCATTAATGCCACATTAGGATCTGAGAGCAATCAGTTATTAAGTTCCACAAAGATTTAGCTGTCCTTAATTAATTGCTATTCTGTATCATTTTTGTATCATTTGGTTTTAGGTGCTTTAAACTTTTGACTGTCACTATACACAGTTGTATGAAAAAGGCTTAAACACATCAAAACACATTTTCTAAATTGATGATGCCTTAACAAGAAGAAATCTGTACAATAATATTAAAAAGTTTAAAAGTATCACAAAAATGACTATATTACTACATTCACACTGTAAAACAAAATTATAATCGAATCATAATTTCTCTTCGTGGTTTGTGTTCTTATTCTAATAAATTTTCTAATAAAAGTACAATGGGGTACAGCTTTCTAAGGAAATATTCTTTGAGAATATGCAATAGTTCATCGGTATCTGCAGATACATTTCTTAGACTGACTGATGTTTTTATCATTTAAACATGGCAGTTATTAATTAACAAACTACAAACTTTACTTTTTAGCCTTTTTTTCCTGCTTACACTAATGTAGTAAGCACAAATGCTAGACAAAATTCCATATATTAAAATGTACGGTGTCTAAGACCAAATTACATTATATATGTGTATGCATAATGACAGGGTGACAAATTGAAGGAAGAAAAAACCCCAGTGCCTCTGTCATGCATTTTGTCAGTTTTCTGGCATTGGTTGGGTCTGCTTGTTCCCTTGGAGCACGGGTGTCAAACTCAATTTCTGCCTGGGCCACAGCATTTTTGTGAGACGCCAAGGGCCTTAATCTAATGATAAAACGATTGATTTTTATTAAGATAATGATTTAACATACTCCATCAACTAACACCAATTAGACATTTTTAAATAATTTTCTTTTATAGGAAAAAGAAGGGCTAACATAAACTATCAAAGTTTATGTACTATTAGTTAATAATATTTATTGTAATGATTATACTAAGTTTTCTTTGTGTAGTCACATTTGATTGGATACCAGCTTCTGTTATGAGAAACAAGATTAACCAGCTGGAATGATGCATTTTCGCACTTTCTGTTAAAGCTACTAGCCAGAGAGCTGCACTATAAGCTCAGAGATATGGAGGTGAGAGCGTGTGAAGTAGCGTGCTGGAGTTTACTGAAAAAGAAAAGTAGATAAGGATTTGTAATAAAGTTGCAATCACAATTATTCAATCTCCATTGCAAATCAGGGTTGTTGTCAAAATTTACAGACTTTCAGCTGTTTGCATTGAACAAATCAAACAAAATCAATTGAAATAGTTTTTCTCAGTTAATGCTTCAAATTCAACTGAAAAAGCAACTTATAATGACTTCTCCAGTTTAAAAATTATTCAACCCCTTCATGGCTAGCATCTTTAGTGCTTAGTAGAACATGCTTTTGCTGTTATGACCTGCTGCAAACAAGATGCATAGCCAGACACCAGCTTCTGGCAGCGTTCCTAAGGAATCTTAGCCTATTCCTCATGAGAAATGGCCTCTAGTTCAGTAATATTCTTGCATTTGCGTGTTGCAAACACCTTCTTCAAATCCCACCTGAGATTTTCTATGGGGTTCATGTCAGGGGACTGTGATGGCCCTGTAGAATCTTCCAGGACTTCTTCTGCAACCAGGCCTTGGTCGAATTTGAGGTATGCTTGTGATCATTGTCCTGCTGGAAGGTCCAATGACGTCCAAGCTTCAGCTTCCTCACAGATGGCATGATGTTTTCTCCTAGGATTTACTGATGCTTCAATGATTGCCTTCCACACGCTGCAGGTTTCCAGTGCCAGAGGATACAGATTACCCCCAGAGCATCAACAAGCCACCACCATGCTTGACTGTGGACAGAGTGTTCTTCTTCGTCCAGACATACTGTTGATCCATCATGCCAAAAAGTTTGACAATAAACCTGATTTGCAATGGGGGTTGAATAATTTTGGTTGCAACTGTATAAGGTGTAATTTTCTGTTATTAACCTATGTAATCATTTTCAGTGGAACCGAATGTATTTTATGGTAATGTTATTGTGTAATCACCACTCTACTATTGTCTGACATCCACCTGAAATGCACGAGTGCGTCACACTTACCAATTTAACTGTACAGATGAGAAAACCCTATCACGATTCTATTTTGTATATCTCCTCATCCCACAGAAATTAATTTCTGATCATGCCACTGCCAGCATAACACACGAATATGCTTTTGAAACGATTTTAGATGCGAGTGTGTCTTACATCAAGCGCAGCACACAGGCATTGATTTTAACCCACATTTTAGACTGTGGTCAAGCCAGCTGTGGTAGAAACCGGGTGCATGTATATACAGCAGTTTACCGTATACTTTGGATAGAGTCAAAAGGCTGCCAATTGTTGGTTTTATTTTATGTAACGTGAGCTTGTGTGCGCTGTACAATGTCGGCCGATATGCTATGGATTTGCTGGGAATTCTGCACAGTGTGAAAATGTTGAGTAGTAGTGTACTACGGGCCAGTATTATTTCAGCATTAAGTTCATGCAGGTCAATTGAAACAAGTCTCTGGGCTGGATTTGGCCCACGGGCCTTGTTTGACACATGTGCCGTAGAGGGAACAGTCACTGCAAATGAGTTCTGATTGATCACCTTTATCGGATGATGATGATGATGATGATATGTTGATGGGAGTAGCCCGCCCAGTATAGCCCCTCCCACATCCACAGGTCAAGAGGGCACAATGAATAATTTGATGAGGATGAAAATGATGTAAATCATATTCTCTAGCCTTCCCATTCATCAAGTTGAACATTTATGGAAGATTTTGAAGCAGCATGTTAGACAGTGCTCTCTATCATCATCAAAACACCAATTGAGGCAGCATCAGAGATGAACAGTGTTCATCTTTCCAGTACAGTTCATCTCTTCACAGTTCAGCTGTGTAGAATTTATATACAGTTTTTCAAATTGATTTCACAGCTATGACACTGCAATACAAAGCTAAGCCATTGTCGCAGTTGTTGCCAACTGAGCACCATTTCAAGTTCCACCTCACTGTGCTAGAGATCTCATTTACAAACATCATCCGTACCCAGGAACCAAGAAAGACGATTTAGCCAGGCACCTGCTGTATATCCATCCTCATGCGCCACTGAATTGTCTCTCCAAACTGTGAATACTGCCTTTGTTTAAAGGTTATTAGTTCAGGTTTGTCCCAAACGCAGCCACCTTTTGATGCTTGTTGTCTATAAAAGATGCTATTTAGTCAGAAGGGCAAAAGGAAGCCCAAAGCTCCCTCTTTAGCAAGAAAACAGCATGGGACACTTCGATCTTCCCTGCTATGAATCGATGGCTGGAAGCATGGCATTGGAGACACATTGTGCAGCTCAGGACAAGAGAGAGCTAAGAAAGAAAGAAAGTAAAAAGGTCAACAAACACCAAAATCTATGCAGCTCATCAGCGATAAGCCATGTTCGACGAGTTCTGATTCAGAGCTAAAACCAAGAAACAAAAGAAAGAGCTGACCTAAATACACAATTACTGAGGAAAGCCCTAATGCAACACCGCATGTAGTGTCCACACTATCTACCTAGAAAGGTGACATTGGAAGATTCAGACTGCCTAAACAGTTAATGTGCCTGGATTGGCACACTCCTGCAGTGGAGTGATGTCTATTAGGCATTTAAAATGTTGCGAAAATATTGATTAGTTTCTGTTGTTTGGAACACGTCCACAGAGGACTGATTATGGAAAGATGATTGTGGTGGTGTTTGTGATCCATTATAGTAAACAGTTTAGAATGCATCCACACTGGTTAGTTGAAGAAGCTGTATTGGTGTTTATGGCTTATTGCCTTTATAATAAATAGGGTGCATAGTTTGGGACACATGTATTGTAGACTGATGATGGGAAGACACTTGCGATGGTGTTTTTGTGTCCTACATAGTTCATAATGTATAGTTTGGGACACCTCCACAGTGGACTGAAGATGGGGAGACTTTTGTGATGGTGTTTATATGTCCTACATTGTCAGGGGTGGACAGATTTCTAGCCTGGGTGAAGCAGAACTCATGTCCATACTATTAGTTTATTAATTATGTAATCATTTTTTCATGTAATGTGAAGGGAGAACACCGCAGCTGAGATGTTTGCCAAGAATTTGGTGACTTTTTGTTGAGCTTGCAAATACAATGTGCTAAATCAAAAACTTTAACAGGAGAAGATAAGGACTGTAATTACACAGTCATTGCCTCACTAGGAATTTATATACATATAAATTTCCCTTAATTTGTACTAAAGCGCTTAACTGACTTTCTCGATGGCCATACATTATCACATATTGTGTTAGCTACTGGGGCACACTGTGGGTTAGTGGTTAGCACGTTCACCTCACATCTGCAGGGTTGAGGGTTCGAGTCCCGGCACAGCCCTGTGTGTGCGGAGTTTGCACATTCTCCACCGTACGTTTCCTCCGGGCAATCCGATTTCCTCCTCCAGTCCAAAGACATGCACAGTAGGCTGATTGGCATGTCCAAAGTGTCCGCGGTGTCTTGTTAATTAGATTTCTGGACAGCCAAATCATGGGACTAGCCAGCACACTGGAGCTTTTATTTGCCTGGTGGGCTAGCTAATGAATTTGTCCACCCCTGATAGTGAATAGGGAGCGATTTGGAATCCATCCATAGTGTTTGTGATTAAATGATTAACAAATCATGTAGTGATCCAAATCCATTTCTAAAATGACCGTTCTGTTCTCTGCATGATGGTCAGTCGCTTGTGATGGTATTTATTTAGATTTCTAAGAAATATGGTGTGTAATTTGGGATATAGCTGTGATAGTGAATAGGGTTTGGTTTAGGACACGTCCTTAGAGTTTGTGACAGAATGCTGAATCAAGCATGTATTAAATAAAATCCATTACTGAAAACGACTCATTCTGTCCTACATAAAACTGGTGTTTCAGTGTAGGAAGCAACATGGAGTGATTTAGGGTGAACCTGCATTTGCAAGTCAGACAAGTCACATGATCAGCCATTATGGCTGTGTTCATCAGCCTATGCCTGTAAAAAAAAAAAAAATAAATAAAAAAGTTGGAATATCTACTTGTACAAGTGCTCCTATCTCCTAGGTGCTAGAAGAGCGTTAGCATGCAGGGCACATAACCCCTCTACAGAGGTAAAGTGGGAGAATGATAACATATCATGATGCTCAGGAAAAGGTAATGCATGTGTGTGATGGCTGTCATCCTGTTTGTGACCTCCAGTGGTATCGTTTGTCTGATTTTCTTTCTAAGAAGTGTACGGCATCCATCTCTTGTTGCAGAACACTTGATTTGTATTCAAGTGTTGAAGCTGGTCCAGTCTGCATTATTTTTTTAGTTAAAACAGAATTCAGGTTTTTCATATTGGTATGGATCCCAGTGGGCAGTGTAAATCCACATTACAGCTGGGTTATTGAAGGCTGTTTCCTGATCAGATGATATTATCCCTTCTCCAGCAAGAAATCTTGTCATGTCATGCCTAATTTCCTTGATTAAATTTTCTGTAGAGAGACATGATTAATCAGGAGCCCCAGATTATTGATGCCGTGTTAAGAAGAAAACAATTGGCATTACTTAAATTTTGGATGGCAGTTTGGTGTAAGTGCAGATTTTTTTTTGAGTGGGGGCTCATTAGGGGTTATTTAAGTGTTCATGGAAGAGGTGGGACTTTAGGCATTTTTTGAAGATAGTGACTGATTCTGCGGTCCGGATTGAGTTTGGAGGTTCGTTCCACCACTGAGGGATAGTCAGTTTGAATGTTCTGGGAAGGGATACCTCACTGAGTAGGCACTACCAGGTGTTGGTTGTTTACTGATCGCAGGTTGCGGAAAACTTAAAGGAGTGTGTTGAAGTAGGGGGCGTTGCTGTTCCAGACAAGGTCTTGTAAGTGAGTATCAAGGCCTTGAATTTGATACGGGACAGGAAGCCAGTGGAGGAAGACGAAGAGTGATGGGTCCTTTTGGGCTGGCTGAAAACAAGGCGTGCTGCTGCATTCTGAATCATCTGATCTGAGGTGGCTGGGAGGCCCAGAAATATTGCTTTTTTTTCTCCAGTTTTGAGGTCACAAGAGCCTGGACTAGTAACTGTGTGGTTGTGGTTTGCAGTTTTTCCAAATGCTGTCAATCAGAAAACCAAAACAAGTTTGGTCTCCTCTTTATTTTGCACTGGAGTATTGAGGCAAAAATTTGCTAACATGTTAGAGTTTCACATGTTCTCTGCATGTCCATATGGGTTTCCTTTTAGGATGTCCGGTTTCCTCCTACATCCCAAAAGCATTTAAGTAGGTGGATTGACTATGCTGTTGACTAAGTTGCCTCTATGTGTGAGTGACTGAATGTATGTTTGCATTGTGCCCTGCAGCTGTCCCATCTGAGGTGTATTCTTGCCTCGTGTTACCAGGGTAGGCTCCTGATCTGCCGAGACCCTGACCAGATAAAGCGATTATTGAAAATGAATGAACAAGTCAGTACTCTTGTCCATTCGTTATGCATTTTCATCCCTGCTGTCATCAACTAAGGGCACACTGTTTTATACTTATTATAGTGAACAATAATGGAATTTTATTTGTGTTCATTGGTGAAATAATAGTAATGGTAGTAGGCTCAGACCTTTGGCCCCTACTGTAAGTTTGCTAGCTCCTCTCGCTATCCCCTGGTAGTTAGACCTGGATGTTATGGGTCACTAAAGGCTGCATATGAAATGACGCAGCACAAATTGCTTTTACTTGAGGAGCAAGTAAAAGCCCCCCCATATCAATCAACCCTGTTCTGATTTGGTTCATTAGTTTTCTAATTGTAATTAGACTGAGCCGTCTGTGCATGCAGCTGACGCTTGGATTATAACAATGTGTTAAATTCAACCTGCATTAGTATTGCTGTGAGGCATGCAACAGACATTGCCTGCTAATCAATTACACAATCTATCTGTAATTTCTTTGTGGACACATTCATATTGTGTCGCTATTTGGAAGGCAACTGGAAGTCATCCTTATTTTGGTCAAGTTTAAAGGAGATAGTCTCTTAATTCTCTCCTTAAGACAAGAGTTCTATGAAAGCCTGAAAAACATTGTGGACAGAGGCTTCATGTAATTATTGTGGTGCTTCAGTATGACTAATGTGTGAACTCTAGTTACTGTATCACGTTAATCTGTTCTACCCGAAATTGTCTGTTCTGCAAAGAGAAATGGATGTATAGTGCAAAGAAACAACTGTTTTGTTTTTTTTAGGCGGTGTCACTAGGACTTATATTGTTTGATTTTATTTTTCAGTTCCTAACAAAAATTTGGATATGACATGATAAATAATTTCTTACAGAAACAATATCCTTGTTTCCTTTCACATGCCATTGCATGCCATTACACGACATTGGCTGTTGCACATTTGTTGTTCTTGCCGCTTGTCGTTCAGGTAATCACACTACAAAATTCATCACCAAGAATTTCAAACATGCTTGAAAATATCAAAGCATTCGCAACAGAAAATTGCATCCCAGAGCTGCTCACATTACACAAGCAGTCACTACAATGATGCACTGTGAATTCTTGCCAACATATTGGCTGGGGTTAGAGCGGGTGGTCACCGGTCCCCAAAATTAGTCTGTGACCGGGAATTCAAGCTACACTGTCTTCCACTACCTTCTAAGACGTCTAATATAAGGCTGTCTTATATTACCTTGCTGAACTCCTGAAGCATTATAGCTCATCTAAGGGATCATTATCTGCTCGGTCAGTGAAAAAGGTTTTCTTGTATATTTCCGCTTAACTAGGAAATAATGTTCCAGGCAACATTAAGAACATACTATAAGGCTTATATTGCAGTTTAAATTGCGTGGCATAATAGCATGGTCTGGCAAATGATGATCTGTTATTTCTTCCTAATACCTCGATTTCTGACATTGCTGCCCCAAACATCCAGGAACTAGACAGTCAAATACACATTATATTGTGTATAGTGCACAACTTGGCACACATTTAACAGAAAATCATTAACATCAGTCTCTAATATGACAGAATCATTGCATGGTGGTATGTTGTGTGTTGTGTTTGGATGGCCTGACCCAACACTGGTACTCTTATCTTCTCAAAGCAATCAGGTATGAGCAGGTGTGCGAGCAGATAGTGCCTGCTGCTTTTGTGCCACCTCTGTGAAAGGCATTCTGGGAAGGGAGCCAGACCTTCTGGAGGAATCATTCTTGAAGATGCCTTCTGGTATTACTTCATTCCCAGATCTGTTCAGCGGTTAAATGCCCTTAAACTGTAGAGCGACAGGAGCGAAATGAAACACCGTATGGCGGATGGAGTACGCAGGGAAGACATTAAGTGAACGGCAGTATGGGATGCTTATTATATTACAATTTAATTCTGCATCACAGTATTTAACACACTCAATAACACTCCAGAATGTTTCATCGAGGGAGGCTGAGCAGGAAGGTAATACTTTTGGACAGCTTTTGTGTTCCTGTGATGAAGTCGGTCCTATTTAGGAGGCAGTGTGTTTTTTTTCTTTTTTTTTTTCTAAGGGTCCCAGTTGTGGATAAATGGCTTTGTCTTTGTCCAAGACAGCGAGATTTCCAGGAAATTATGAAAATATGTAGTATAAAAATATATCTGCAAATGATTAACTATAATATTACAATATTAATCTTACATTGTGTTTTAATCACAGCAGGGGTGTAGTAGCGACTTTGAACCTGGGAGGACGCTGAAGTGCTAGGGGGGTTCGTAGGCATGCGCCCCAGAAAAGTACTTCAATGCTCATTTCTGATGACTTTTCATTGGTTAAATACAAACACTCCATTGTCCAGTTGTCACGCTGGATGTCAGTGTGACCCACTGTGGCAATTCTTGATATCTTCCTATTATGCTGACGTTTTCCAGAATCAGGACAGAAAATGAACACACACAGAACGAACTCCAACGCATAGCGATCCTCACACGATGGCACCCTTGCCCCAAACATGACGTGAACTAGCCTATCCATACAACTAACAAGCTCGTCCTCCTCAGTCTTTTCTACTCCTGACAAAACCTAGATGTTGAAATGTGGGGGGACATGCCCCCCCCATGTATAATGGTTCCTATGCCCATGAATCACAGTAAGTTAATGACTTTGCACAGCAGATGGTGAGTTAGTGAAAACCCCATAAGGTGTTTCCTTTTAAACTGGAGTTGTGCTTATGCATGCTTTTTTTTTTTTAAGCAAGCATTTTGATTCTTGCTGATGTGATGTTGCTTAAACAGGGAAAAGGAGCGAGAGAGAAATCAGGACAGTGCTTTTGGTGAGACCTGGCTCTTCTTCGGCTGCAGGCATAAAGACAGAGACTTCATCTTCAGGTGTGTGCTTTTTATAAACACGCATTTACACACAAGCAAGACACCATAAGGTCAAACAGACAGACAAATTACAGGGATATGCTTTATACACAACCACACACACACACACACTAAAGACAGAGATGACTTCATTTGTGTGTGTGTCACGATTTGAGGATGAGGCAGAAGCAGTCGCAGATTTTCAACATTTAATATAAACAAACAGACTACTAAACAAACACTAAGACAACTTGGCAAGAGACTGGCAAGAAACAAAACACACCGACATGAAAGACAGGAGTCTCAGACGACGAAAGACCAGGAGAGAGTACAGACAAAGACTATATATACACGAGTGCTCATTAACAAAAACGTGAATCAGGTGCAGTTGCGGTGCATGTGGTCATGTGGTGCAGTGCAGTGGCTGATGGGAAATGGAGTCCAGATTTCCCAGATACGTGACAGTGTGTGTGTGTGTGTGCGTGTGTGTGTGTATGTGTGAGTGTGGGTATGTGTCTAGGTGTAGTTAAGGTGTAGGTGTAGTTAAGTTTACATCTCATGATTTCTGAAGTAAAACATTTTTACTTTTCTCAAGTTTAAAATTTTTATCTATGAAAACCAGAATTCCACAGTGGGTTTATCTTTCAAAAGCACAACGATCTAGAACATACAGCAAAGTCAGCCGATAGATAGTTTGCCAGATTTGATTTGGCAACATATGACGTGGACACAGAACTAACAGATGTGCCAGGAAATGTGGAGGGGTGCTAATTATTGATTTACATGATTTCTTTCTGCTTAAGTTTCCGCACCTCATTGCTGCTATAACAACCAGCAACACTAATGGATATTCTACTGCTGCTAAAGTGTCTTGCTACTGGAATGGAGAGATCATTCATTTTTATATATAAAGCTTGACAACAATTAGCCAGTCATCTGTTGTTTTCCAGAGGCATTGCTAATCACATATCTTCTTGTATAAGCAGTGATGGGGGGTCAAGCTCTGATCCTTTAGGGACCATTAAGATTCTCTCTTTCTTTGTTATCGATGGTTTATACATCAGTTTATAAATAGGATATCTTTTAGGATCCACAATATCTTTAAAGGTCCATTAAATGTCAGCTAGCTCAGCTCAGTTCTGTGTTTGGATTGGATGTTGACACATTTCACTCATTGTGGATAAAAGTGTCTGCCAAATGACTAAAATAACTCATTGTAGAGCACTAAATCTTACTATCTGATTGCCGTGAATCAGTGAAACGGTGTGCAACATCGTCCTAGAGATTAATAACGTGACTTTAGCGAAAGCCATTTGCATTTAAAATGAATGCACTTAATGTAATACTGCTTTAAACAAATACTAAAGTGTGTGACTAGAGTGTGTGAATGTGGTGCAATGGACTGGCGTCCCATCCAGGGTGTATTCCTGTCTTGCATCTCCTGTTTCCGGGAAGAGCTTCGGGATTTAGCATGAGTGTGACCAGGATAAAGCACTTACTGAAGGTGAATGAATAAACTAGTTCTAGCTGAGCTCAGTTTCTGTCAAAAACTTAAACAACATTACCACGATTTACAATGAGATATTCCTAACATTATTATGGAATATCTACGAGAGCACAGAAATACCCAATGTGTGACTGTAATTTATTTAATAGATTCACAAAAGTTTATTTAGGTGCAAACATTACCCCTGAAGTTATGTCAAGAACTTTAATTAACAAATATACGAAAAATAATCAGTAAAAATGCATTACAGTATGTTCCACTAGGAGATGCCCTAGCACTATGCATTACTGCTTCAAGTTTGTCCAAAATAAGTAAACATGCTGCCTATTGAAGATGCCTATAGTAATAGTTACCCTACTAGAAAGTATCTGCGCTAACAATACAGTATCCATCAAATGTATCGAATGCTCAAGAACCAGTTATAGGCACATGCCTAATGCCTGTGTGTCATGGTTCAGTGTCATTGCTTTCCATCCCACTGCTCAGCATGATGAAAGAGAAGAGTTCTTTTAGACTTTCTCTGAGTTAATGTGCATTAATCAAGTCCAATTCCCATTAGTGATGCACCACACATACACTATACTGCCCAGAATACAATTACTCTGTATCTGTTCATGTTTTCCCAACGGTACGGTGTGCTGAATTAATGAACTTCATGAGAATTATGTTGGTTGTCTCCATTTCTTTTTAAACATTTTATAAACAGCCAAACTCGTAGCTCAAAGACCCTAGTTTGATGCTGATCTTGGGTTACTGTCAGTGTGAGTTTCACGTTTTCTCTAAATGTCTGCATGGGGTACCTCAAGGTTTTCAGGTTTCCTCTCACCTCCCAAAAAGATGTTTGGAGTTGGATTGGTGATCGTTGCCCCCTAGGTGTGAATGTGTGTGCATGGTGACATGCAATGCACTAGTGTGTCATCAAGGGTGCATTCCTGTGTCAATGCCCAGCATTCCTGAAGCTATGGATCCATCACAGCCCTGACCAGGATACAAACTGACAGTGTTGTTATAAATGAAACAGGAACTCGTATTGTCGAAGTAAGAAATCTCCTTCACATCTGGAGTCATTTGACAAATATTCAACCAACAAAATATCATATCTACACATGCATTTTGTTCATGGGTATACTCCCAAGGTAGACGGGCGTGTCTTGGGAGACCAGTGCTCTATATCAGGGGTCATCAATTAGCAGAATGCAATTCGGATGTGAACCCAGCAAAATGTATTTTAGAGGACCAAACTGAAAAAATACTTCAGTATTCTCTACTTGCTGTAATAATCTTCCGTAGCAGATCTTCTGTGGTTTATCCAATCACATGCATTTCTGTAAATTATTTAGATGGCATATAGCATCGGACCAGAGACTACAGGGCTAGACGCTTTACATCAGTCAGGGATGAATTCTCACAAATTTTTAAAGATTTTTAATTTCGTTTGTCCCTTCTCATCTGATTGTTGAAGTGACAGCATGGCTTGCAAAAAAAAAAAAAGGTTTAAAAAGCAGAATGTTTAACGATGATTGGACAGAAAATTATACATTTATTCTCCCTGCCTCAAGTGCAAACCCGATCTGAGACTGTGGCACTATGACACACTGCAAAACAAAACTTGACCACGTTGATTCGACGAGACTTGTTTATAGGCGTGATAATCACAGATAATCACACTGGTACTTCTGTTTTGTCTTTTTATGTAGCCGTTATAGAGCAACTGTTGGCAAGAAACTTGTCTCCTGATTGACTAAAGTCTAATGTTATTATATCATATATCTTATCCTGGCTGTAACGTCTTAAACAGAACACTAAAATTTTACACAGAGGAATTGATAGACTTCCACGCAGTACCTCACATCATTAAACTATTGCAAAACAGCCTCTGCATCAGGGCTATTCGGTGAGTGGCCTGCAGGCGAAATCTGTCCCTTGAGTACGTTTTTACTGGCCCTTTGATGATAAAAACAAAAACAAACAGACTTCATATGCATTAAGGGCTTTTCACGTGATGGAAAATAATCACTTGCCAATTTTCATTCTTAAAGAGAGGAAGGTAAGAAAAGTGACATGACGGGCAGCAGGTAATGAAAGACAAGTAAGCTTGAGTCGGAGAAGCTTTCGTGCTTGTTTCCAAGATGAGTATGTGTTTACCTTTAATTTGTCCTGTTGTTGGAAGAAAGCATTGTTTCTACTTTGATAATCGCTGGGACTGTATCATCTACATCCGTTGACAAACAGGCCACTTCAGACTCACTCATAAGTTTTTGCTCTTTTTAAAAAATGTTTGATTCAAATGAAAATATTTTTAATGAAGTGAGGCCAGATTTAGTTTTGATTTTTTTTTTAAAATCTAAGGTAAACATTTCAAAAACTTTTATAAATTTTCCTTACATTTTAACCTGTTTCTCACCATGAAAATTGTTTATAAATGAAATTATGAACAAACAAGCCTTTGAGTTGTAAAGTTATCAGCTTCTCCATCAAATTTAGCTAACATTTCTCACTTTTCTAGCTAACGTGTTCGCCACAAAAGCAGAAACTTTGCAGAAAATGAGTGGTTAATATTTCTCAGATAATTAAATAATCATGAATGTTGTAACATCGATGCTTAACCGCTATTGATTTATTTATAAGGATGTACATTGCTATATTATATTAAACATCATAATTGAATGTCATATGTCTGATATAGGATTCTTATGCTTCATAATACATTTCTATCTAATTGATTTTGTTTCATGATTATTTTCGCTACTTTACGTTTCGAAACATAATAAAAATAGACCTACTAAAAAGACAAGAGTTTTTGTTTTTTTGATCATCTTTTCCCACTCAAAGGGTATTATTTTTAATGTAATATGGACCTCACTCTAAACTACTTACAAACCACAATCTAAATGTTTTACTAAGTGTTTTACTTGGTGTGCTGGTTGTTTTAAAGAAAAGAAAAGAAAAGAAAAGCAGGCAGCCTCTGATGGCCACTGTAAATTACTGTGATTTGAAAATTGAATATATACTCATGCCTACTCTAATCTTGGATTAAAAGCAGACCCCCATTCTTTCCCTTCAGCTTATGAAGTAAAAAAGCAACCTACAAGGATTCGTAATGGCTACGGTGTAAAAGGAGTCAACTTGACCTTGTGTGCTTTCCCTAGGGTTTTATAGGCTCACAATATACGTATAAAGAGAGCAGATTTTCATGGTTGCCGATTGCTCAAGTAGGTTTTCTCTGTAAACTCTTATCATTTTAGATCAGCTGAGAATCTGGAGTTGATAAAATATAACCATACGAATGCATACACTTAATGTATATTAAGCCCAAAACAACCAAACTCAAAAACTCAAGTCCTGTGTTCTGATACTTTAAATTTTTATAACGTGAAGCAATAAGTAAATCCAAGTACTGTCCTAAATTGGTCCTACCTACTAGCTAGTTCTCCCCTATCACAGGTCATGTTTCCACTGAGACATGTGCAGGTTTGCTGCAATGGTTGGTAGCAAGCATAATTAAGAATTATCTTGTATAGATTAGACATGTGATTACAGACTCATACATGTACAGTCACAAAATCCAACATGTACAACGTTTGACTACGGTTACATGCACATCAAATTCCATTTAAGATCTATAGTCTCAGCCTTATTGAACTGGTTCCTTTCGCAATTTGACCTTTGTAGGAGGACAGCCATGGCAAGATTAGAACGTAAATGAAAAACATTTTGACTTAAGAAATGTATTGATGATTTCTTAAAGTCAAAGAATGTTACAGGATTTTTATATAGGTAGTTAGTAGGGTTTTTGCTTACAGTTATCAATCATGTTACTGCACATTATATGTAACATAGAATTATGTATGCAGGCGGAGGAGAGCACATGATTTTCGAACACAGCGCTCTATGGAAGACATTTTTCTGTGGCTCATGTGTATTAGTATTTTCAGCAAAACACAGACAGATCAGAGTTCTGGTGAGCACCAGCCAGCTTCCAGAAAAGCAGAGCAACTGATTGTAAAAAGATATTAACCTGGAGCCTGCCTGTCCTTCTTTTTTCAGTCCATTGTGTGTGTGTGTGTGTGTGTGTGTGTGTGTGTGTGTGTGTGTGTGTGTGTGTGTGTGTGTGTGTGTGTGTGTATGTGTGCGTGTGCATCTGAAGCATCATCTGAAGGATACTCAACACACACCCTTGTAGTGAATTGAATTGAAAATTGAAGTTTAATAGAGAATTACATCAGACCCTGACCTTTCCTGCAACCTTTCAAAGTATATAAGAAGTTTTAGTATACTTCCTCACAACATGAGAATTGTCTGTTTCAAAAGCCTGAGTTCCATTCCAAGAACTGTTAATATTTCATCAACTAATTCTACAAGTTTTTAATCAGTCGATCATTTTTTAAATGTATGCAGCAGTTAGCTCTGTTCCACTAATTTGATAGGACAAGCGTGCTGATATTTACTATAATAGAACTAGTACATTTCACTGTTTGTATCACTCCACTTGTCTGTGTTTGCTACATAAAATTCTTGTTTGAAAACTATTTCTGTTGTTGGAGCAAAAATACAAAATATTTTGCCATATTGTGTCAAAAAATATCATGTTGATATTAATTTCTTATTAATAGAACTGTTGTATAAAAGCACAATCGTGTTGTACTGAACATTGGGCTGATATTCAGTATAGCAGCACTCTTACTCATGCGATATTAAAAAAATGATGATCTCTTGTCATACAAAAACATCTTTCTACGCTTTGTCTGTAGAGAGGAGTTGGAAAGGTTTGTGGAGAACAAAACACTGAACCATTTGAAAGTGTGTTTCTCTCGAGCTGAGCTGGACAGAAATGATTCAGAACCCAAACCCAAATATGTCCAGCATAACCTACTCCTTCATGCTGAGCACATCGCCCGCATTCTGCTCAAGGAAAACTGCTGTCTCTACGTCTGCGGGTGAGTCTGTTAAATTCTTAGTGATTCTTGAATTCATGATTAATAGTAGGCATGTTTAGTTTTCATCTTGTCTAGTATAGGAATGTGTTATGTAAAGAATAAAACACTTGGGGGCTTGCTGCTATAGGTAGTTAATCAACATGGAGTGGTGTGAAGTTGCCCTATAAGGGGTAAGTTTCTGTATACTATAAACAGCATGTCCCAAAGTCTATTATTCTTCTTATTGCCAATGATTGCAGTTTTTATTTTATTAACAAATGACACATCATACTTTTTTATTCATTTATAGTTGTGGAAAGTCCATGAAACAAGTTCACTCACATTATAACAGCTATAAACATTAATTTCCTCACCAGCCTCACTTTTTCTCCCTCTTGATGTTAATAAGGCAAAAAAAACAACAACAACAAAAAAAAAACACCACAGTTTATCATGTTAAATAGAAACTGGAAAGTCTTCACTCCTGAAGACTTTCCATTGGCAGAAAATTTACTGACTGTTACAAAGCGCTGGACACTGAAGACTCCTTCCATAATTTTTAAGTGTAAAAACATAACATTAATCACCATCAATGAGTACATTTTTTTTCTTTGTTAAATACAGGTTCATCTAAAAAAAATTTGAATATCATGGAAAAGTAAGTTTTTTTTCTGTTATTTAATTCAAAAAGTGCAGCTTTCATATTCTAGATTCATTACACATAAAGTGAAATATTTCCAGCCTTTTTTTTTGTTTTAATCTTGATGATTATGGCGTAGAGCTCATGGACTCAAAACTCCAGTATCTCAAAATATTCGAATAAAGAATTTATAATACAGAACTGTCGACCTGAGAAGAACTCTAATCATATAATTATCTCAAAACACCTCTAAATGATTCCTGAGCCTTTAATCTCTCAGTCTGGTTCAGGACACACAACCAAAATCATGGGGAAGATGAAAGTAAATATTGCATTTCATTTGGAAATCAAGGACCCAGAGGAACAGTGGAGAGGAACAGAATCCAAGTTGTTTAAAGTCCAGTGTGAAGTTTCTACAGAGATGATTTGGGGTGCCATGTCATCTGTCGGTTTTGGTCCACTGTGTTTTCTCAAGTCGAGAGTCAATGCAACCGTCTACCAGGAGATTTTAGAGCACTTCATGCTTCCATCTGCTTCCAAGCTTTATGGAGATGCTGATTTCCTTTTCCAGCAGGACTTGTCACCTGCCCACAGTGACAAAACTACTAGTAACTGGTTTGCTGACCATGGTATTACTGTGCTTGATTTTCCAGCCACTTGCGTGACCTGAACCCTATAGAGAATCTATGAGAGACACCAGACCCAACAATTCAGACGAGCTGAAGGCTGCTATCAAAGCATCCTGGGCTTCCAGAACACCTCAGCAGTGCCACAGACTGATCGCCTCCATGCCACCCCACATTGATGCAGTTATTTGTACAAAAGGAGTCCCGACAAAGTATTTTGTGCATAAACTAACATACCTTTCAGAAGTTGGACATTTCTGTATTATAAATTCTTTATTCGAATATTTTGAGATACTGGATTTTTGAGTCCATGAGCTGTAAGCCGTAATTATGAAGATGCAAGCAAAAAAAAGGCTTGAAGTGTTTCACCTTGTGTGTTATGAATTTCCACTTTTTGAATTAAATTCCAGAAATTTTTTTCCCCATGATATTCAATTTTTGTAAGATGCACCTGTAGGTGGTTTATTATTAGTCTTAGAGTATGTAGACTGTAAGCCATTCAGATCCCTCTGTATGACCTGTTAAGATTGAAACGATAATGTATAGAATGAGCACATTAATATAAACCTATGATTTGCCCTGCAGCTGGCACTGTTGTCATTACTGCTGTTGTAGAAAATTAATCAACACCTTCTGACCAGTCAGAATTGAGTGTATTTTGTGGTGAAAATAATATAAATACAATACTCAACATGCACAATATTGTTAATGTAATAATAGATTTAAAAAACAATAACGATATGTAACAACAGATAAAAATGGAGAGCGCCTAAGTAGGCAGCACGATTGGGGAGTGTTTGTTTTTTATTGATGAAGTCTGTTTCATAAGGACAGATAGTTTTGGAGAGATTTGAAGGGGCCTTGCATGCGTCCTTTGTGGAAAAAGTTAATGAAAGTTTGAAAAACATTGTGGACAGAACTATCACAGAACATCACAGTGATGCTTGCTGAGGAACGTACTATGGTGACATTGCAAACCATGATTTAAAAGTTAAAATTAGATTGAAGTTTATTGTTTATTAATCAGAAAGCCATAATGGGACCCTGCATAGTGTAATGTTAGACATGTAAATAGACATGAAATAATACAGTGCAGTAAGAATACATACAACGGATCAGAAAGTTATCGTTTTCCATTGATATGTTGACATGTATGTTCATGTATGCCTATTTGTTTTTACAGAGATGCTAAGAACATGGCAAAAGATGTGAACGATACTCTGATGGAGATCATAGGGGCAGAGCTTCAGGTGGATAAACTGGAGTCTATGAAGACCATAGCGAAACTGCGAGAGGAGAAACGATACCTGCAGGATATCTGGAGCTAAAGAGAGAAATTCACAAGGTTATGGGTTTAAAGAATCTGTAGTGGATATATATAGATTAATTATATTAACATTTCAAAGGATTTTAACTGCACAATCCCTTCAACGACAACAGACCAGACATGTACCAATGAAATTTTTTATCATGGCAACTTGCCAACACATTGGTGTAGGGGGTTGTCATATTGTGAATTAAAAATAGTGCGAAGAAGATGCATACAATGCTGTCTTTATCTCAGTTGTACAGAAAGCTGTCCCAAAAAAATTCTGCCTATTTTTACGCAACCTCTATCCAAGTGGAAAGTTATGTTTTGAACTGTTCACAGTAATATTGTATAATTGAAATATCTAATTATATTGTATTCCAGACAGACCGGCCTGTGCCTTTTATGCATTTTAATGACTGATAGTGGAATCTTCTGATTTGGAATTTATAGGTCATAAAAGGTAGTATATGTGCATATAATGAATCAGATATTGACCGATTTACTCCAGATGTGTAGAACAACTGTGACTCTGGGAATACAATTGGTTCCCACCTCGGTTTTTATTGCCACAAAATCTATTTTAAAATGCCTCTCAATGCTGCAGTGATTTTTTTAACCATTACAAAATTCATGTACTCGCTTCTGATTAAATATATACTGTATGTGACTGAAGTGTTGTACTTTTTTTTCTTTCCAGAGAATAGTCATGAAATAAGCCAGACTGTTGTGTATATTAAACATCAGACCTTCCAATGTGCACACATATATATGTGTGTTGTATAAATTATATTTAAAAATATACTCTTCTTATCCCCCCCCCCCTCCTCGTGAAAATGACATTATTGACGGGTGTTTTGAACTATGTCAGTTGACTGATTTGGAAGCTCTACCCACTTCCCCATTTCACATTAGTAATATTTTAGTTAACATTTGCCTCTCGACTCAATTGTCCAGGTGTGTCCTGTTATATTGAATGTTTAAGTAATTAATAGCTCTGAATGTCTACTTTTAATTTGAGCCCTGGGTTCTGCCTGTGAAGACTGCGTTTGTTGATAAAAAGGATAAACCAACACAAAGACCAGAGAGCTGTCTATGGGAGAAAAGTAAGCTGTGATTAAAAACCCCAAAACAAATGTCTGTGACCTCAACAACGTCCACAGGGCAAGGATGAAGATATCACAATCCACCGTTCAAAGAGTTCAAGAGGAGAAATTTAATGGCCATAGCACAAGATGCAAACTACTCATTAGTAGTAAGAATCGAAAGGGCCAGATTGGTATTTGCAAAGGAATACAGATATGAGCCTCAAAAGTTCTGTAACCAAGATTAACCTCTACCAAAGTAATGGAAATGCCAAAATGTGGTGAAAGAAAGGACATGCTCATGATCCAAAACATACAAGCTCATCATTCAAGCATGGTGGAGGTAGCATCATGGCATGGCTGCTTCTGGAACAGGCTCCCTAATCTTTATTGATGATGTAACTCATGATGGTAGCAGCAGGATGAATTCAGAAGTCTACAGGAACATGTTTACCAATTTACAGAGAAATGCATATAATCTAATTGAGAGGAATGTCATCATGCAGCAAGACAATGATTCAAAACACACTGCCAGCACAAAAAAGACTTTAATCAGGGGGGGAAAAAAGTGGAAGGTTTTAGACTCGCCAAGTCAATCACCAGACCTTAACCCAATTGAGCATGCATTTCACCTCCTGAAGAGGAGACTGAAGGGAGAAACCCCCTCAAAACAAACAACAACTGAAAGGAGCTGCTGTACAAGCCTAGAAAAACACAAAAGAAGAATCCAACAGTTTGGTCATGTCAGGGCTATCTGTTCTAAACCTTTTGCTCACCTACAAATTTGGTGGTATGCCATCTTAGGTAGCATGTTCTAAGTCGTTTAATGCATGTAGATGTAAATATCAGAAAATGAAAGCTGAAATTCTGTAAATGATCTTTATTCAGCTTTTGACCTCCAACCCAAATGTCTTGGGACATGAATTGTATTTGGCCTTCCAATACTTTCGGAGAGGACTGTATATTAACAATGGATGCACCAAAATTTTATTCACAAAAAATTTTGACCAAAACCATATAGATGAAACATTTCACTTTGCCACTACTGTACTTTTAATGGTTATGATCATTTGAAAGTAATCAAAACGCTGTTTGTTTCCTTATTGCAGATGCATTCAAACTGTTTGAACAGCAGCAGCAGGTCAACAGTGAAAATATTGGTCATGTGGAAACGTTACAAGGTTTCCATTAGATCAGTCATTTGTAAAAGGACTATATCGAAAATGTGTGCACATTTTACTTCCCTAGTTGAAATGTTCATTTTTGTTCTGGCCTTCCTTCAAACATAATTCGGGGTGCTCTTGACAGAACTGTTATTGCATGTGGAAGAGTCAGAGTAAGTGTGCTATAAACCCCTGATCCAGCATGAACACTTCAAAATAATGACTCTGTTCCACAGCTCAGCATGTCACAAGGCTAATGAGAGTTATTAATCATTGCTGAACCAGCAGCTCAACCCAAGGTTACAGAGTTGATGAACCCATGTCCATCACATCCAGTGAAGTATAATAACGTTATGAAGATGAATAAAGTTCTGCTGAATCCAGGGTTTGTGCTGCTGCAACAGACTGGTTTGATTAGGTTTTTTTTTTATGATAAAGATAAAGCTAACCTTTAACCTCTACCCCTGATTATGTTTACTTCTTTCTTTTCTTTCTTTTTTTGGTCCTGATCTTTTATATGAATGTTGAATCAATACTACTACTACTACTACTACTAATAATAATAATAATAATAATAGCAGCTTAAGGGTTATTTTGTGAAAATCTCGCTCATTTAAAATTTGTTGCTATATTTCCGAATATGTCCAGACATGTAGTACTCCAAGGGATTTCTTCGACATTTCATTCACATAACCACTCTGATATCACTCTGAGCTGATAACATCAAAATCATTGCCTATATTTTCAAGGCCAATTTTGTTGGTGTTGTTCCTCTAAGGGCCATGTTTATGTACGCTGTTTGCATCGCTGCCAAAAACAGACTGTTCATTTCAGTTCAGGCTGACGCCGCTCACAGCTGCAAAGGCACCAGAATGATTCTGCTAATGGATGCCCTGCATTAAGGATAAATTAAGTTCCAAATTACACTGTCTTAATTAAAAAGGTTCAAGGTGCTTTCAGAGCCATGGTGCAAGGACTCAAATGGGTAATCTAAATAAATCAGAGGTTACCAGCTTGCAGTAGGGCGCTTGCTAGAATGATAGATTCTCCTGCACAAGATGGCTTAAATGAAGCAGAAATATGTATGCAGAAATTAATGAGTATCATTAGATAAGACTCCTGGATAGCCTGCTCCTTGACTTCACTTTTAAAAACTGGACACAATCTTGGAAAAAATCTTGACCAATAACAATAGCTTCTCTTTGTGAAAAATGATGTGCCATCCCTATGATGGTCACTGTAGGGTGGTACATTGATGAAGTCATCAAGTTTGCAAATGCTGAATATATTAATTTGAAAAGGTCTCTTCATAACTTTAATTGGACAGTTTCATTCTTCTACAGGATTGATTACTGGCCTGATTTTCATTAATATCCTGCAGCAGAATATTCAATCTCAAAATATAGGCTATAAATGCTTCACCAACAGTGTGTGAATGCTGAATGCCAAAGGCAATTGTGAGAAATAAGTTATTTTAGATTTGAAATGAACAACTAAAAGTCACTGAGAAAAAGGAGCATGAAAAACTGTACATACTGTAGATACACTGAATAAATAGAAAGGTGGTGTATTCCGTGTTCCACTTGTATTCCGTAAGTAGTTACCCAGCAAATTAGCAGTTGGCCTATCAGCAAGCACCCTTTCCAAAACAACGCTAAGTGTATGAGGACACGAGATTGCTTAACAAATATGAGCTCTTTTTTGGCTTTGTAGGCAAATGTTTTAAATCTGGGGTGGTGTGGGAGAACTTGGGCAGGCTGGAAACAAATCGTGTAGCTGCATTTTGTATCAGTTTCAGAAGTCGCATGGCACGCTGATCAGACCTGCCAGGAGCGAGCTGCAGTAATCCATTCTGGAAATGACAACGGACTGAACAAGCACTTGAGTGTACGGATCCAACTAATGTTATAGAGGAGCAACCTCCAAGAGCTAGTCAATTTAGTGATGTGATTCGAGAAGAACATTTTGTTGTCCATAGTTGCCACAAGTTTTCTGCCTGCAAAACATCCACTCATTGGGTGTTTTTTGTTTTTCACTCTAGAGACTGCTGTATGTGTAAATCCCAGATAAGCAAATGTCTGGTACCAATAACCATGCCATGATCAAATTTCCCCTTTCTAATGTTTGATGAGAGCATTAACTGAACCTCTTGACCTGTTTGATTGCATGCATGATTGCATGATTTTTATGGCCTGCATGATTTTTATGGCTTGTCCATGCACATGCACATTCCTAATGAAATGGTTGGTGTGTTTATAGTAAATAATTTAAATTCAAATCAATTACCTTTCATTTTACCACAGTGCTATTGAAAGCTCTGTTCTGATTGGCTGACAGACGTTTTGCGGTGTGCAATTATTTTTTAGTAAATACACAGCAAAACTAGTTCCAGTCAGGTCTTCAATGCATTACATTTCCATATCACATTGTCAGGTGGATTGAAATAACGGAAAAGTTAGTCTACTTTCCACCACATCACCCAGATCGAACAGCAAATAAATTGACAGAAAACTAAGATTTTCTAGAAATAAGTAAGAACTAATTGACGACAGAATGTTGAATTATTAGAAAAATAATGCACACCCGGGTTGTAATTGTATTACCACCTCGGGGTGTATATTATTTTCTAATAATTCAACGGCTGATCATCACTTATTCTTGACATAAATCATTGTCCTTAATGTCTTCATCACAGTAGCATGAGTGCTAGTTCACCCCATTTTGTATATTTGTTAATTCTATGCTATAAAAATTAACAACTCAAACCTCTTACCTAGTGTACACGGTGCCTTAGTGGTTTGCACGTTCGCCCCTCCAGGGTCTGGGGCTTGATTCCTGCCGGGGAGTTTGCATGTTCTCCCTGTGAGGGCACACGGTGGCTTAGTGGTTAGCCAGGTGGTTAGCACCAGGGTTCCATTCCACCTGAGGCCATGTGTGTGCGGAGTTTGCATGTTTTTCCTGTGCTGCAGGGGTTTCCTCCGGGTACTTCGGTGATTGTGCCCTGCGATGGACTGGCACCCTGTCCGGGGTGTACCCCGCCTTGTGCCCAATGCTTCCTGGGATAGGCTCCAGGTTCCCTGTGACCCTGAAAAGGAGTAAGTGGTAGATGATGGATGGACCTCTTACCTAATTACCTGTAAAATGCAACCATTGACAAACATTTTAAATGAAGGATGGGACTTAATATAGCTGCCATGTTAAGTTGTCTACTGCTTAGTTATCTAGCTAAAATGGTTATCTTCCTGCCACTTAAAGTTTGATAAGGTAACTAACATTAATGTTAAAGTAAAAGTTTGTTAGGCTGACCTACAATACAACTGACATCACATTATTCATCTGTGGGGCTGCAGTCACAGAAAATATTACTAAAGTATGTTTGCAAGACTTTCCATAAAGTCCTACAAAAGGCAACATTACTTAGAAGACGTTGACATAAAAGACGTAGGTAGTCCAAATTTTACAGATACCCAGCTGTTAGATGTGCAGTGAATCAGCACAAACTTCACATGGGTCCTAATTTATAATGTGTAGGAGGCACTTGTCAAACATATTGCTTAATGAGGAATGGTTCTTTATTTTGCAAACAAGCTAAGGTATACTCTAAGCATTCTAGCAAAGCCGAGCTCAATTAATTTGACTTGGAGGACATAAACAGTCTCGGGTGTGCCCAAGTGCTCCTAATTACTAAAAATCCTTTGGTATGGAACTAATTGATTTTCCATTTAATGAGAACTGAGGTAATGGTGCTGCAGAAAGTTTTCTTGCTCTAAATATCTACTAAATATCTAGAACAGATGAGATTTTGGAGGTACTGTAGTGCTTTAGGTTTTGAACAGCACACAGATATACATAAAGATACCGAACCCTGCATCCCATAAATAATTAGCAAATTGTGGGGGGCAAGAGTAGCCCGTCAGGTCCTATCCCATGCTGACCCGAAAACATTGCCACACTGCAAAAACTGTTCGGGAATGGTTTGAGGAACATGACAGAGTTTTCAAGGTGTTGACTTGGCCTCCAAATCCCCAGATCTCCATCCAGTCAAGCATCTGTGGGATGTGCTGGACGCACAAGTGTGCTCCATGGAGGCCCCACCTCACAACTCACAGGACCTAAAGGATCTGCTGCTAACGTCTTGGTGCCAGATACCACAGCACACCTTCTGAGGTATTGTGGAGTCCATGCCTCGATGCATCAGAGCTGTTTCAATGGCATAAGGAGGACCTACACAATATTACGCACATGGTTTTAATGTTATGGCTATTCGGGGTGTGTGTGTATATATATATATATATATATATATATATATATATATATAGAGAGAGAGAGAGAGAGAGAGAGAGAGAGAGAGAAAGAGAGAGAGAGAAAGAGAGAGAGAGAATAGTATAGGTTGCTTATCTAAAAATGGAAGCTTTTAGAAATGTGTAACTGTGGATATGGAGAAATTGTTTGTGAGGAGATGTTTATTTAGCATTTTTGGATGGAGTCTTCAGTCAGCACTTTATAACACTCGGAGGTCAAGCTGTAACTAGGTTTTCTGACATGGGAAAATTTAAGGGGAGAGGACTGTATCAAATTGTTGACTGATATTGAATTGTATTGTAGTACATAGTATAGGAAGAAACTTTATAAAATAAAAAAATAGAAAATACTTTGGTTTATGTTTAAAAAAAATGTATTATAAAACACTCAAAATCAACAAGACTAGGCAATATTAAAAACCTATAAACAAACAGTGGTTCAGGTGATTGGCATATGGTCATAAACTAGATAAGGCATAGGATAGAATGGAGTTCTACCCAAAGAAGTAAACTGTAATGATCAAGGCTTACTCAGTGCTGGAGTCAGACTTCACAAGGTGTGCCTGAATGTCCAGGTTATTTAAAGGGAAGTGTCTGATTGCCACTAATCTTATTACCGGTAATCCTGTTAATGTGACAAGGTTGCCAACTGTGCATTATGGAAATTGGATTGGAAAAAATATGTTTTGCTACACTTATAAGAATGTAAAGGCTTAAAGTCCCCATGAAATCAAAATTGAAGTTTTGTGGAATTTTGTATGAATATGTTAGCTTTAAGATTATATATAAGCTAGTGTGCTCCAAAACAATGCCAAAATTAGCACAAAATCAATTCGATTACTGAGGGTGGTACCACTTAAAAACTATGAATATGGCTTTGGACTGCAATTAGTATAAACAGTTTTGTTATGATAGTACATACATAGTTATGATAGGACTACAGTTGCTATGATTGATTTAGGATTGCAATTGGCACAAACAGTTTTGCACTCAAGTCTTTATCAGTGAACAGTTGATAACTTCAACAAAATAGACTTCATGTGAAAACTAGAATGAATTTCCTGTTTACACAACTGCATTATATGACCATCTAATTCACAGTTATATAAGGGCATTATTTATAATTGCACTATCCGGTGTCACCCAGATGAGGATGGGGTTCCATTTTGATTCTGGTTCCTTTCCAAGTTTCTTCATTGTATCTTCTATGGGAGTTTTTCCTTGCTACTGTTGCCTCTGGCTTGCATCCATAAATGAAAAATTGATATCCTGAATTTATATGTTCCTGTAAAGCTGCTTTGTGACAATGTCCACTGTTAAAAGTGTTATACAAAGAAAAACTTAATTGAACTGTGTAGTTTTAAGGATGCCATGGATAATTGGGAACGGAAACAGAATTTGCAGCTTTCTATTGAAAATCTACTGCATTTTCTTGTTGTTAAACATTTTTACATGAATTCATGCAAGTTTAGAACCCATCATCATATATGTTCTAGGTCAGAAAATAAGGTCTATACAGACACATTTTTTAATAACACACACTTTATATGCAGGTAGTGTCCTTGATTATTTGAAGAGGTAATAAGCAAGCTAGAATAACATCAATGTCCATAGAGACATTTAATAATGGTTTTGTGTGGAGATGGAACAGACTAATGAGAATAAGTTAATTAGTTGTTGCCACTGATGAAGAAATAGGTCACATGTTTACATGTTAGTGAGTGCTAGCATGAAATGAGATCCCTTTTTGTATCAAGCATCTTCCAGAAATATGCACATTATATACTGGAGTCCTCAAAAGCAAAGTACGCATTTTGACTGTCTGCAGTGAACCTAAATTTTAACCATTAGTATGATGGCTTGTGTGAAATAGATTTTTCAAATAGATTTGCTTGTTATTTACTATTTTATAACACTGTGAAAACAATTCAATTACCCAGAACCGATAGCTTTAAATATGACAGGAAAATGAGCATTTCCACCAATTTAGGAGTTTAAGGAGGGTGTGGGAGTGCATAATAAAATTATCAGCTGTGCAGTTTGGAACTGCTTTCCGTCAGCAGCAATTGCGAAAACTCAGCTGGATGATGGATTGTTAGGTCATTTTGCTGAAAAAACATAATTGCCAAATTTTTAAATAGGTATAATCCTTTTATAATCTGGTTCCACATGGCCGATATTTTCTCTGCAGCTGCACACTGACCGGTTCTGGAGTGCAATTGTATGCGACTCTAATGAAGAAAGATCAGTGTCCATATTTTTCATTTTCCGTCCATCCATTTTATGTGTCGCTTATCGTACACAGGGTCATGGGGAGCCTGGAAACCAGAGTCTGTAGAGGAAACCCCCTAAGCACAGGGAGAACATGCAAGCTCCATGCACACAGTGCAGAGGCAGGATTCAAACCACCAACCCTGGAGATGCGAGGCAAACATGCTAACCACTAAGTCACCATGCCCCCCATGAGTCTTTACTTATGTGAATAACAAGTGTATGATGTGCTTGCTTTTCCACAACAAAATAAAAATGTTCAAATTTTAAGTTCAATTTCCCTGTGCCTTGTTCACTAATTGTGTTTCTAGTTGTTTTGTCTCTGTTTTCTGGTTCATGTCAGGGAAAGAAAATGAACTAAAAAATTTTTTTTTTCAATAGACTGCTGCCTTTGGTTCTTAATATATTTGTTCCACATTGCTAAGTATAAGATTCTCTCTCATTAGTCATTAGGCCAAGTTTTAATGCTGTACTGCTGTATATGTGTATGAAGTTTGTGGAGAAATGTGGAAATGCTTAAATAGCCCAAGGTTAAAAAAAAAACTTATAGCGATTATAATCAATGACAATGTATTTGCTTGGCCAATGATAGAGCTCACACCAGCCTCTGACTGGTGACTGTTCACTCTGAATAAGATGGATAGTCCAATCTAGAAGTATTCATAACTTTGTGCAAGGACATAGACATGAAGTCAAATTAAATAATCAGAGGTCATTCAAAAGGATCCCTACTACAGCAAAAAAGGGGATATCTCTATTTATATTACCACAGAACTATCAAGAATTCATAAACTATTTTATATTGAAGCCTGTGAAAAGGACAAATGTCATATTAATGCATTGAGAGCTTATTTTTTCCCCCCTTTTTATTTTAAGAGATGATATGAATTTTCATTCCGTACTCTTTTCCCTTGTGGAGACAGTGACCTAAATTCACAGGAGTGAACTTTACATTCAAACGCCTCCCTCTGCCTGCAGGTTTATACATTCAATGTGGAAAAAAGGCTTTTATAGAGTCTCTGTCTAAGATTCAAAAATACATTGTATTTAAAATATTCCTCAGATAAAAGACTGTACACAACTTTCTTCATCACTAAACTCACAGTTTCTCTTATTAACTTTCCTAAAATGCAAGACAACATTCTAGTACAGGAGGAGAGAGAGAGATAGATAGATAGATAAATAAATATCAATAAATCAATATATAATCGATAAATGTCAATCTCTCTCTCTCTCTCTCTCTCTCTCTCTCTCTCTCTCCAATAAGTGCACATCAATGGCTCAAGCCTCTGCTTAACACGTGGCAGCATTACCACCTCTGGTGCACATTATTTTTCTAATAATTCAACGGCCCATCGTCAATTATTACTTACTTATTTCTGGAAAATCTAAATTGTCTGTCATTTTGTTTGTTGCTAAATGTGTGGTGGACACTAGCCTAACTTGTCCACTATGTAATTTAACTTGGCGAAGTGATATGAAACTATAATGTGGTCAAGACCTGACTGGAACTACTTTAGCTGTGCATTACTGAAAGCTATTTGCACACCTCAGAGCATCTGGCATCAGAATCGAGAACTCTGAATCATGAAAAAGTATTTGCCCCATCCTGATTACTTCTGTTTTTGTGTATATCTCATACTAAATAGTTTTAGATCTTCAAACGAGGTTGGAGAACACATGGAAAGGGATCTGAGACCATTCCTCTGTGCAGAATCTCTCCAGATTTTCTTGGTTTTCTATGTCAGGGGACTGGGATGGCCATGGCAGGACCTTGATTTTGTGGTCAGTAAACCATTTTTGTGTTGATGTTGATGTATGTTTTGGATCATTGTCCTGCTGGAAGATCCAATAACGGTCCATTTTAAGCTTTCTGGCAGAGGCAGTCAGGTTTCATTTAATATCTGTTGATATTTGATAGAGTCCATGATGCCATGTATCCTAACAAAATGTCCAGGTCATCTAACAGAAAAATATCCCCAAAACATTAAAGAACCACCACCATATGTAACCGTGGGCATGAGGTACTTTTCCATATGGCTACCTCTCTGTGTGCACCAAAACCACCTCTGGTGTTTATTGCCAAGAAGCTCTATTTTGGTTTCATTTGACCATAGAACCCGATCCCATTTGAAGTTCCAGTAGTGTCTGGCTAACTGACGATTTTGTTTTTTATGGAAGCCCTAAGTGGCCATGACAAAAGTTGTTTTCTTGTGATCTCAACTTAATGTTTCTGTGTAATCGACACCCATCTTCCTGAAGTCAACGAGTTTTTTAATGGGTTTTTGGTTAAATGTCTGAAATAAGGTCTGTGGTTAACACAAGCTTAAGATATGTTCATGTTTTATACTACGACATAAAATACCCCACTCAGGATATTTTTAAAAGGTTTTACGTGTTTTGAAAAAAGACGGTGGCTAAATGGTACTACAAAGGTTTTCGGGGACATTAAATGTCATCACGCCGAACAGGAAAACTCCTATATTACAGCCTTGCTGTCTTTATACTTGTGCTCTTTCAAACTATTCCAACTCAAACTTTCCAAATTGTAGATTTATTTACAATATTTCCCAATTGTATTGTTTTTTAAATAAAGATCAAAAGAGTTGTCTGAAGCTTAGTGGTGATAATGTTGAAGTCATATGACCATGGTGTAGTTTGTTTATAGCCTAAGATTAGCTTTTTACTTCTGATGACTGTATTTAGGCTTCAAAATTCATGAAAGTTGTGTGGACAATCATAAAAAGATTGTCTTAATGAATGAAACATGTAAGAATCATACTTTTGTTGGTCACAGAGTTTATTTTCTGCAATAATCCAAAAGCCAATGGAAAAATCTTGTTGGATTTTTGTTGAGGGAACCTCAACAGAGTGATGCTAAGTTCTGGGGTGGGCTACAAAACACATTATCCCTGCAGGATTGAAGACTTCCACATTAGTGTCTGACACTTGAGAAGGGGACACCCCTCTCTTGTAATGCGGAGACAATGTCCATCTCTACAGCGGGCAATTTTTACATTTATGATAGAGAAAATGCCAACATGCATGTAATACCAATCCCATTCAAATTACATAATGAGAAAACAGCTTTTGGTTATGTCGAGGTCATGAGAAAATTAAGTTGAGATTATGAATAAACAACTTTTTGTTATGTCAAGATCACGAGAAAATTAAGTTTTGCGAAAACAACAAAGAAAACAACAAAGGAAAAAAATGCATGGCTGCTTAGGGCTTCCGTAGTGTTTGGATGAGAGTAGAGGCTTTTTTTCTTGAATCCCTTCCAAACACA
>CM022771.1:8094072-8304072 GCA_012411365.1 Ameiurus melas | reverse complement strand
CTGATGAATAAGATTCAAAAAACAATATTTCAGTGAAGCCAGGGCAGAGGTACTTGTGTGCTACAAATAAAGACAAATTAAATCTATTCTTAACAGAGAATCAGTGAGGAAGGAATGGTCCCAGGTTTTTGACTTTGTAATCCTTTGCAGGCCTATTTAGCTTGGCTGTTCTAGCAATTCTCTTTCTTTTTCTTTTTTTTCTTTTTTAAATAAAAGGTCAAAATCAGGCAGAAATTGCAAATCTTGTTTAATTACATTTGGTGGCATATGAACTACTTACACATTTTTTTTTAAATTTCAGCATTTAATTAATGCTTTATTAATTCTGCATGCTATTGACTGAAGAGGTGCTGAAATAACCTTTGGCATTTTTGTGATGATATGAAAATATGTAATAACCTCAAAATTGCACAATATGCAAGCATTTAATAATTCAGACATGAAGTTAGTCTGCTTGTGAAATTAGGATTATTAATGTTAATTTCTATTCCTATTATTATCCTTAAATCAGTGGTGTTGATTTTCATTAGTTAACAGTTATTAAGCATTTTCCAAGTTGTTAAAATGTTATTGACATGTTATTGACAAAAATTGACATGCACTTAGACCAGATAGTACAGGTATACCGAATATTAAACTGCTGAATAAGAAAACTGTTGATGGAATTTGCATACCCTCATTTTACAATCAGATTTGATCATATGCAACTTTAATGAATAAGGCGTACTGTTTTTATTTAGGAATAATATCAGCTTTTGAAGTAAGAGGGAAGTTAGAAAATCGACCTTGGCCTTATTGTACACAACACTAAAATAAATGATCTCCCAAAGGCATTATTACTGAAGAAAACCACCCCTTCTGACATGATGTTAACTTTTTTATGCAGGAAAGGTCTTCAAACAGACCATACACAGTATTAATTTGGAGTTCATCGTGGGCTGTCAGAGACCTTGAGCAACCTTCCGTCAAATTATTGTTCTATCTAAAGAAGCAAGAAGTAGCGAGGTTATAAATTTACATGGCCAAACTGGAATGTAAAGTTCTGACAGGGTAAGGTTAAGGAGAGGGACAGGAATTTAATAATAATCTTTTTTATACAGTACTTTTCCATTTTGAATAAAAAGTGAAAGGACAATTAAAGGTATTCCTTATTATAGGTTATTACCAAGTATTCATAATAAAGCAGGTTAATACAGTGGTTCTCAAAGTGGAATCCCACTGAAACATAGACATGGGCACTGTGATTGGAATATACAGCAATCTAAAGCGCACACACACAAACACAAACTTGTGTGTGTGCATGCATGAGTGTGTGTGTGGGTGTGTGTGTATGTATTTTTATTTTTTTATTTTTTACCAGTAAAGGAATAGAGACTGAAACACAAACATCCTCTCATGCTGAGCAGGAAAACAATATGTGTGTAAATGTCTCTATGAGATTCAAGCTATGTAAACATGATATGAGCAGAGCCTAAAGACAGCTAACATACTTTGCATGGAACTGCAGCAGCTAAACTCATACAATGATTGCTTAGTTGTGCCCCTCCTTGGCCAGCAAGACCAAACTAGCCTAGTCTGGTGTTAGATAGCCAAAAAGTTTTATATTGTATTTGCCTGGTCGTCCTGCAAACAGCGATAACACCCGAGGCAAGTTTTATGATAAATCCAACTTTTCGTCCAATTTACACATTTTAAGCAATTAGCCCTCACATGCAAGTGATTTATTTATAAGTATGTTTTTAAAAGTTTTTTTGATGCAGAATAATCTGTACTCAGCCACGAATGATTAACAGTCCAGCTAAAGCCCCTGTTCACCACACTTTGATTTGAAATTGGTGGTATCATTAATGGAATTTTCTTTTCCTCTTTTCAACGATAAAAAATGTCTTTCAAACTATTGATTGATATGACAATGAGCTAAAAAAGAGAGCTAGGCACAGTTAACTACTGTACTGTATTGTACTTTCACTATAAATTAGCTACATGCATGGTTTATGTCAACTGTTAATATAACAGCTTATCAAATGCGGCTTCATGTCTAACTTTTTGCTCATTACACAATTTCTCTCTTTAGCAGTGTACAGCCTCTTTGAGTCATCTGGTAAATGGTCTGCACTTATATATGCTTAACCTTAGTGGTTCTACAAAGTGCTTTACACTGGTTCTCATTCACACACATTCACACACTCACACACACTTGCCATGCAAGGTACTAGCTTGCCATTGGGAGCAACTTGGCGTTCAGTGTCTTGCCCAAGGACACGTCGGCATGTTGGCCAGGAATCTCACCACCAACCCTACAGTGGACAACCCGCTCTAGCATCTGAGCCACAGTATCTGCCTTGTTTCCAACCAGCATAGCAGTTACAGGATTTGATAGATTAAAAACTGTACAATGCACAACAGTAATTTCAAGAAAGTAGAAAAGCTTGTTACTGGGAAATTAGTCTTATTCTTGTGTAAAAGAAAAACCAATCTTGTCAAGCATGTTTTGCATTTGAAAAGTTTTCTATTTTTAAGAAAATATATCTAACGTTGTCTTAATAAGATGTTCCAGCTAATATTGAGCAAGATTTAACCAGTAACTATATAAGAGCTATAACCATGACTTGCATAATATCCCAACTGAGGAACAAGATTGTTTTCCTTATTTTAAGAGTAAGACCACTTGCACAACTTAAATATTTCAATGAAGCAGCTGTGTGTCATTGTTATGCTGAAAGCCACACTGAACTACATTACCCATTAGCCCCAGAACATCACATGACCATCTCACCAGTCCCACTGATCACTCACACCTTTGGTACCCATTTTTCAGTACTTAATTGTCAAGCGTTTGTTATTTATCATGTTCATGTGTTGTCATGTGTGTTACAGCTGCTCTTGTAGTCTGCATGATTTTTTTCCTTGTGTCCACCGTTTCATTTATGGCTCTTGTTTTCACAGTTTTGGTTGTTTGTTTTGCACTTTATTCAATAAATATCTGCACTTCCATCCGCTGCCTTCTACAATCCCTGAAACTATATGGCATTCAGTTTTTCCCCATTTCTATAAAAATGCTAAAAATAACAATGCTTCTAGTGCCTTAATATGCCACTTACTTACTATTCTGTTAGAAGAAAGTGTGTCTTATTGTAACTTTTTTTTGTGTGCTAATTATTAATCTTAAATTAAGGGATACATTCCTAAAGTCAACTCAATCAAAAGTCTGAAATGCTAATTTTAAGAAAGTCTATCTTTGATTGAGTTTCCATTTTTTGTAATAGGCATAACTTGCTTACCTTTCGGCATTTTTGTCTAGTTTTATGTCCCATTATGGTCTTTCATTGGTTAAATCTTTATGCTAGTTTTAAGGATAAGTCTTTTAAAGTGTTGTATAATGGTACGTTTAGCCATGTCAACGTTCAACAATATTACATTTGTCTCTTTTCAAAAGTGTCAACTGTTTTACTAGCTTAGCACTAGTAAACTACTGTAGGCAGCAGGGTGGCCAGTTAGCAACATGGTGAGTCTATGAAAGCATGTACTTGTTTCTCAGTTCCATGTAGGATTAGCATATTTCTTATTTTGAAAATGTTTGAATAAGTGATAAGATGCAGTTTTAGAGATGCTACTTACAGAGTACATTTAAATGATAAAGCAGCACCAAGTACTTTAATTACAGCTTAGCTGCAATTTTTTGTTTCACAGAAGAGTCTTCAATTTAAAGGATTAGTACTCATATGTTGAATTACAGTACTACATTTAAATTAAGTGCATCAAAATCATTCTTAGAAATCTGGCATGAATTCAGTATAAGATTCTGGATAAAAACAACTTCTGTCTGCTGCTTGGGGCCTGTGCTTACTTAAGGAGCAGAAATCAAACCTTCTAATTGGTATTTAATGGACAAGAGATGAGTTTTATTGACATGTGCAGCACACATGGAGGCTAAAGAAAATCCCTCTGGATTCTTCTAAAGCACACTTTAGCTCAAGCTGACTTGGCTGAGCAGTGGATTGATCTGTGGGCTGAGGAGGAGGAGGAGATTGATCTATGGCTGAGAAGGATGTGCCAAGTGCTTAAAAGAAGAAGTCGCTCTCGTGCATTTATAATTTGAAATAACTTGTAGATTCTTCAGCACATCCTACACACTATATTAAACTGTTTTCTACTTTGAAAGAGGTAAAATGAAGTTCAAGACACTGAGCGCCATAATCAGACTGCGATGAGGTTGACAAGGGCCGAATCCTCCACCTCTGCACTGGTTTCCCATGTTTGTGGTATTCTCTATCGATCTGCACTGTGGGGAAGCCACTTGGCCTTCAAGCTCTGGCTCTGTCATTATTCTTTTTAACTCTGGTTTAGGTTCACACTGGGGCATCAGGAAAGGTTATGAAAGGTGGAGATGTAGCTCTGTGGGAAGCTAATATCATGGGGTTTTCTAGAAAAAAATGCAAGAAACGTAACACAACAGGGCTCCTGTATAAATCTGGTCAGAATAGACACGTTTTTAATTTGTAACCAGTCCTCTTGCTAACCAAGCCTAGAAGAATCTCTTGAGATTACCTAGTCCGTAGTAAAAAGTATTGTGGATTTATGATACTTTATTTACTGGTAATCGAATA
Organism: Ameiurus melas; assembly: GCA_012411365.1. Classification (NCBI taxonomy): domain Eukaryota; kingdom Metazoa; phylum Chordata; class Actinopteri; order Siluriformes; family Ictaluridae; genus Ameiurus; species Ameiurus melas. The sequence goes on along the minus strand of CM022771.1, from coordinate 8,299,465 downwards.
TTAGGACATTTCTTTGGAATGAACAGATAATGTATTTTAAGCAGATATAGACACAGAGACAAATTAAAGGTACATTAAGAAGTAAACAGGGCATTTGGTTGAGGATAGAAGTGTGCATCAGGACTGGGATCCTGCAGGACAGACCACACAAAAAAAAATGTGTAAGTGGGAGGTGATTTTTTTTTTCTTTTCAAAATTTGTTATCAAATATCATGGGCAATTACAAACAAAAATAATACGTGCATGAGCAGGATTAAATAAGCAGTCATGCTTGCATCACTAGATGCAGTAGTGATGGCATTTCTTCATCTGAGCATTTCTTCTAGTGTTTTTCAGATAGGATAGGATAATAATGAAAGATAGGATAATAATCCACTTGTGTATAACAGCATGCTCTGTTGTGTTTTATTCCTTACATAACAAGCTGTACTGTAACTAACCATTGCAAAGTATAACCACATTAATGGTAGACTCTGTAAATACTTCATGCTATATACAACCATACCAATATTTTAATTTGTATCTTGCTAGGAAAATTCCTAGCAAGATACAAATAAAACAAAATGGAATTTTAGGTGAAAATACTCCTGGCAGCATTTTTCGCTGAGTAGTTTCAGTTACCGCTAATTTTGCACTGGGTAGATGTTAATTTTAAGTTAAGACTTAAGGCTATGTTGAAAGTATATGTTGCTTGATGCAACCATTAAGCTTTTTAGTAGATCACAAACTCGTTTACGATGGAGATTAATTTCAAACAGTGCAGCTGGCTGCTGTTCTTTATTTCTGGACAGAGCCAATAGTAACCTTCTAGAAGGAAATTCAGTGGGTGTTTGAGAGCTCAGGTCAGTTTCACTGGACTGAAGAAAACAGTCGAGCTGGCTCTAATTAGATAGAAAGACAGGCTGATTAGGCTCCTGAATTACATCAGTGACCTTTGAGATGTGCTTTGCTGATACATTAGCCATGGATGTTCAGCAGCCAAACAGACTGAGAAAATCTAATGAACAACATGCTCATTATTTGCTTTTCTCAAAAACAGGCATTGTGTGTGTACGGTAAAGGACGTTGCAGTTTCTGCATTAACTGATGCAGCACTTAGGTTGGAGTCAGACCTCTTCTAAAAACTCTCAAGACACCATTTTGTGTGATGATCTGAGATGAAATAGTGCTTTCATTAATGTTTCATGGTCACAAGATCTGTCTTCCTCTGTTCTAATATTTCTAACACAACCAGCAGGAATTCAAATAGCTTTTCCAAAGTCTTTTGCTCAGCACCAACATTTGTATTGTCCATGTCTAAAATATATCATTGAATCCATTAAATAACTGTATTATTTGTTAATTAATGAATGAATTTACTTTTCATTAAAATTCTCACCACTAATTCTGGACTGTATAAACAGCTTCAACCATATTATGATAGTATCGTTTTGAACAGATTTTTTTCCTTAAGTCTGCAGTGATGTTTATTTGCTCCTTCAAGTAACAATATATATGGCAAAGTAACATAATATGTCAGCTTGTAATCTGGCTGCAGATTTCCACCAAAAGTAACCGACAAGTGTGTGTTTAAAGCTGTACTAGAACAAGGCAAAACCAAAGTCAGACACAAGACGAAAACAAGGTCAACCTTCCAGTTATGGATGTATAATTATGATGCACATAACATTTCAAAATTAAGTCATGTTTGTTTTTATCTGATTAAAATAAACCGTTAATTGAAGTGTTTCTACGGCACAAACACAGCAGGCCCACTGGTCCAATGGGGTTTACATTTACATTAGTTTATTAGGAGGTGTCTGAGTGACTATTAATATCACACACACACACACCCTATTAATTCAGTTACACTCTATATAATCACACTGTTCCTTGTTGTCCTTGTAATAGCGTGCAAACATTATCATATTTAGGTTAAGATATGCATATTCAAGCAAGTTCTTAATTTCATTTAACTTTGTCCAACAGCATGATCTACTGACACTTTACTGATACAATAAGCACATTGCAAGAATGAAGAATGTACTGCATAGATTTACTTGCTAATACAAGAACCATTTTCAACTACTCTTAGCTAACCAAACGTCGAAGATCTTCAGTGGTGTAAATAAATCATGCATGTCTATTTCAGTCTGCTGGCTCGTTCTTTTATTGATGGTAGTCATCGATTGCTGAAGTGCACAAGCTTAAACTGCCATCCATAAAATTAAGGTTTTATTACTGTTAAGGGATGATGGAATAACATTATGAGAAATCTTCTGGGATATGAGCCTAGAAGATTCTCTGTTGACCACAACGAGATGTTTGTAAACACTGCCCCTGATGAGTGTTATAACATGGTCAAAAGGCTATGCATTAGCAAATTAATTCGATATTGTGTTACTATTTTGAGTAGTTGTATTACTAAATAATATATTTAAGTGTGATGCATGTTTTGCAATTGTTTGGAAGAGAAAAGTTTTTAGATAGGTAAGTTCTGTATGAATTTGTATGATTAGAAAACTATGACACGATTGATGTGACATTTGAATCAATCCTGGTACCGTTGCTTCAGTGTAGAGCAAATAAACGATTAGAAAAAAATGAATGAACCATGAATCAGTCAATGCTGTTCATAGCTTTCTGATGAAAAAAGGTTTTTCTGTAAAATTTTTTGTTGTTGAAAATTTGAGACCCTGTCGACAAAAGTTACATCAATATTTACAACAAAAAATCTTTTGCCCTATCATCTGTAGATTGCAAATTTGAATCTTGACGATCCCACAGACATCCCTTACTGGCAATGGGATGTGTGGAATACTCTCTCTCCCCTATCAATCACTGTGACACTAGCCATTTATTGTGTCTCTGTGAGCCCATACATACGGAAAGGGGGTGGATAGTGCTTTTCTCTGGTATGTTTTGCCGCCCCATGACAAGGCATTAGGATTGAAAGAGGAGGAAACACATTTTAGCCTTCTCCCTCTCGGCTTGGTAGCTGTCATATGATAGAGGATAGCTGGCTGGTGGGTGGGAACCAACCAATAATTAATTGGAGGAAAAAAAAATTAGGCTGGGAAAATTCTTGCAGTACTTATCTTGAAATTTTTATGTTAAGCATCAATGTGTCGAGTAATATTTGGTCCTTTATTATTTTTTAATCTCCTCTGTGTGCCTAAAAAAAATAAAAATCATCACCTGAACAGAGATGATTGATATGATTAATTAATTCATATTTTAGCACAGCACTGTTAAATTCTCAAATTCAAGACTTGTCAGAAGGCGTTGATTAATTGCCTATAACTGCAGCGCTAAGAGTCATTACAACTACAAGGCAAATCACAAATTTGTATTAATGATATCATTTTAATATGTTATCATTTCTATAGTAACAGCTTTAAAGAGATGTTTATTTGACATTTATACAACAAGACTGAAAGACTTCTATAGGTTTTCTGCCATGGGGAAACTTTGTGGTTTCTTACAGCTATTAACTGTAACATTAACAGTAACATTAACCGTAAATGAATGAAATAGTATGCTGTGATTCTGTAACAGATAAAAATGATAACCACTGTCAAATTTCTGTATTATGAGAGCACTTTGGGGTGTGCTGTTATTGGAATATATTGAACTCCGCTTACTACATCACACCAGTCAGCACACCAGTCAGATCTATATATTTAATATTGCCCTCAGTTGCATTTCAGGGTTACAACAAAATGCCAGAGAGTAGAGCAGGGCTTAATACTGATTGTCGGAATCACATCCTGCTGAGACACACATAGCCAGTGCCGCAAATCCGTCTCGACCACACCCAAGTCTGAAAGTTGTCTGAATATCACCATGCACAATATTTAGGTATTACCTCCTCACTGTGTGCACTTAGTTCAACTCTGTCTACGGCCCATTTTCTTCAAAACTGTCATTTGAAACTTGAGTACACATCCCATCTCTGTATCACAAATGATCCATTCAAGAGAAGAAGAAAAAAAAATCAATAAAAAATGTGTAAGCCTTTGAGATGGATATTCCCCATCTAAAAGCAGCTGCGGTGTGACAATTGGAGAATAATAAATTTCTTAAAGCTATAAAAATGTAATATGACAGCATTCTTTTTCCAAAATGCATCTGCAATGAATCATGCATGAAAACTTGAAAACAGTGCATTCACATAATTTTAAATTAGAGCTCTATGTCGTCTGAACTGAGCCGCTGTGGTCAAAGTGGCAAGACATATTTCCTTGATGAGAAATTAATGTTCAGATAAATTTTCCTCCATAACCCATGAGGATAATGCTGCTACTCCTCTAACAAGTAGTACATACTAATTTATGACTTAGACAAGCAGCATGTTTATACTTTTGTCTTTGCTGAGCAGGAGATAAAATGTACATAAAAGCAAAAAAAAAAAAAAAAAACTTAAACATATACATTAACAGTAGTAAGCACTTATGATTGTGATTAATGCTTAACATAGGTGCCTTATGAAATTCAGTATAAAAATGCATGACATCATATGATTTCAACAACAATTTCCCATCCCAGTGTATATAAATTCACTAATTTTATCATAAATCAGACATATTCTGAAAAAAGAATAAAAATTCTGGCCAGAAGAGGATCACTGCATACTTTCAGATGACCGGAGTGTAAATATAATATAGATATAAACATATAAGTACTTCTAAAATATATAAAAACATTACACTTATTTCATATCTCCTCCAAACAAAATGTTTTCTTAAGTATCAAGAAAGGAACATGAAAGGTCAATGAAAAAAATGCATGAATTATGTGTTGCACCAAACACCGTTCATTCATCCTTATCTTCCATATCATGACCCTCAGCCTCTCATTCCTAACTTTTTTACTAAGTGGTCCAAAGTATTTTTACATAGTTTTTTTTTTTTTTTTTAATCCTGCCCAAATGACTGTCTCTCTCGACTTCAAAGTCTTCTCTCTCTTTCTTGCCTTTTTTTTAATATCAACAAAATTAAGAGTGACAGACTGTGTAATAAAAGAAATGAAAGTGTAATAATACACTTCGAATAATAGATGTCAACAAGTGATAACATTGATATTATTCTCCAAAAGGTGTCCTTAACAAAGTCTGACATTTACCATTGTGTCCTTACCAAAGTGTGACATTTAGCATTATCTGTAAGTCTTTCTCTTGAGAGCGTATTCCAAGTGAAATAGATATAACATCAAAAGAAAACATTTGAAAAACGTTTCAATTGAAAATATTACTTTGAAAAATAATATTTCTAATCAACTTGTGAAGATATTGTAATAGTTATTGTTTTAAAAATAATTACCCAGGGTCCTAAGTGGCATAACTGTAAAAAGTTCAAATGTGGCCAGCAGACAAGGGAACAAAACTGAGTGTACTCTCCAAACTAAAACCCTGCTAGGGCTTGCATAGTCTGTATCCCCTGTCAAGCATAGTGACAAAAACCAATTGTAGGCCTGCAGGAGTTCTTGTATGTAGAAGAGGGCAGATAATGCTTTCCTCAGTGTGTCATACACTCCAATGTGACAAAGCATGAGCAGCAGTTTAAAAAAGATGTGATTAACTGGCTTCACGTGCCTCTGCGGAAGCACATGTTAGCCTTCACCATCCTTGGTTGGTGGCTGTTGTATGATAGCACATTGGCAAATTACCTATTTGGGGAGAAAATGGAAAAAAAGGCAAGCAGACACTTATTAAGTTTTTAACAGCATATGGGTGTTGGCCAAAAATGGCCCACATGCCAAATGCTTGTGCTGAATTCCAATTTTGGGTTGAAGGTGGTGCAGCTGTTAACATATGGTCTCATCAAGGTTGAACTGTGCCTGTTTCTGGCAGATTTGGACGAGTTCACTGCTGTTATTCCATGGTGTTATGTGAGCTAGATAAAGTGTGGGGAATCACTAGGCCATTCCTCATTTGCTATCATGATTAAATCCGCTGGTTTTTGGTCATTTCAGAAACAGATTGTCATTTACTAAGTGCACGTCATAATCATGCACTACATTGTCCATTACCATTAAATTGCTGTTTTAATACAAAGTAGATACTTTGGTAATAAATGAATAGATTGTGTAAAACATGCAAAAATAATTAATAGTACAAAGTTTTGAGAGAAACATCAGGTTTCAGATGGACGATTCATTAGCTGTGCACAAAGCTCTTCTGAGGAAAAAAGGCATTGCTGTTGAAGGTCATCCATCTGAAACGTGCTGTTTCTCAGGAAACTTTGTGTTCTGTTCTGCAAGTTTCCAGCATCCTTCTTATCTACTCGAGTAAAAATCTTTTTCAGTGTCCAAGTCATTTGAGTCTGTACATCTAGTCTATTAATTTGTTCAGTACTTCCATTTTACCCAAATTGGTGTGAATCTTGATCATTTCTACAGCTAATGTTTTAATAAGTATCCTAATTCTTTCAGAAAACTCACACCTTGAGTGATGTATATACTGCTAATAATCAGTACTAATTTATGTTATTTTATAACATTGCAATTTTGTTAAAATTAAAGAATTTTCATTTTTATTGAACATTTCTGCTGAGCGTTTCTACAGAACAATTCTACATTTCTACTGAACGTTTAATTTTTATTGAATATTTTTGCTGACCTTCTGATGAACCATTTCTGCTAACCTTTCTGCTAAACATTTCTGTTGAACATTAATGCTAAGCCTATCTAAATCGCCTTTTATGATCTGTCCTCCCCACCCTTTCCCAAAAATAAAAGCAAATTGAGCAACAGCAGTAAATGTTCACAGGTTTTTTTCTTTTTATACAAAGGAAAACAAAATTGAACCCACAACCCACCCCTCCAGCTCATCATGGCTACCCATTAACTGTCGCTGGTTATAAAGATATTATAAAATTCAACAACAGGCACCAACCTTTAAGTGGGTATTGTCTGTATCTCCATAAAGTATGCAATAAAGGGATGCCATTTATGAAAAAACTTATCTGTACATCCATTCATCGTATATCGTATTTTCTCGAGTTTCAGAAAAAACATCACGTCCTTTATCCACTGGGAGATAGATGGGTATTTATCAGACTTTCAATGTAACAGTAGGGAACGTCTTGCTATAAGGGATGTGAAAGCAATAACATCCTTTTGTATCGAGCTCAAAGGTATTGAAGCTTGAGGAATCCCAAATATCTCAATCAATGGACAAGGCTTTAAATCTGCCCTGAGAATAGTGGACATGATGGTAAAAAAGCCAGACCAAAAACCATGGAGTTCAGGGCAGAAGAAAAACATATGGGCAAGATGACAGGGAGAGCCATTGGCATTTATCACACTTGTCCTCTACATCCGGATACATCACAGACAATCTCGACTTGGACAGATGGACTCTTTAAAACTTTGAACTATATAAGTCCAAGAGGTGCACAAGAAGTGGTAGTCTGTACCCTCCCTATATTGCATGTTCCCAACACTCCTCACTTATTTGTACTCCTAATTCCATTTCCCACACATTCCTAATTTTGTTACTCAACCCCCCACCTAGCGTCAAAATAAAATCATAAATCTTAGAAATCATTCCTCTCTGATGCAAGTTATTTGAAAACAGGTCTTCCCAAGCCTGTTCAGGAGGAGCAGAAGGGAAATCAGGAAAACATCTAGAAATGAAGTTCCGAAATTGAAAGTACAGAAAGAAATGTGTCAAGGGGAGATTGGCAAATTAGCAAAGCTATCGAACACACCATCAGAATACAAATTTCTAACTTGTTTAATACCCTTGTCATACCACACTGAAAATGAGGAGTCCAAACGATGGGGGAAATAGATGGTTGTTCACTAAATGACACAAAGAGGATGCACCTACAAATTTAAAATGTCGTCTAAATTGATACCAAGTCATAAGTGTGATGAGGACAACAGGGTTATCAGTATATAGGGAAAGTTTTGTAGGTAAAGGGGAGTAAAGCAGAGCAGGTAAAGAGGATTCACTACAAGAAGATAATTCCAATTTAGACCAAGAAGATCCAGGAGATTGAACCCAGTAACAAAGTTTATGGATGGGCACAGCCCAGTAATAGAATTGAAAATTGGGTAATGCAAGTCCTCCACTAAGTTTACATTTCTGCAATAAAGATTTACTAACCCTTGGTGGCTTCCCTCCCAAATAAATGTACTAATTATCTTATCCAATGAATCAAAGAATGATTTTGGGAGAGAAAGAGGCACTTGTTGGAACAAGAAAAGAAACTTCGGTAATATATTCATTTTGACGGCATTGATCTTGCCAATTAGGGAAAGGGGTAAGTTACCCCAACTCTGAATGTTAGATTTAACCTTTGAGATAAGGGGAGTAAAGTTAGCTGATAGAACGTGTATTAGATAGAGAACGTGTCACATTGATACCTAGGTATTTAAAACCTGACTGACTAAATAGAAACGGTAGATCTGACTGTTGGAAAGACAAAGCTGGAGTATTGACAGGAAAACCGTCGCTTTTATCTAAATTTAGTTTATAACCAGAGACAATATCAAAAGAATCCAGAACATCCAAGACAGAAGGCATAGAGGCGATAGGATCAGTTACATACAATAAGAAATCATCAGCATATAGCGACAATTTGTATTCTACACCATATCGAACTATTCCTTTAAACAAGGAGGAAGATTTTAGTGCAATAGAGAGCGGCTCGATGGCAACAGCAAAAAGCAGAGGGGATAAAGGACAACCTTGGCGACACCCTCGTCCGAGCGCAAAATAATCCGAATAAGTATCCTTAGTCTGAACCCTAGCATTAGGAGTTGAGTAAAGGAGGCTAATTCAAGAAATAAACTTGTCCCCAAATCCAAACTTCCTCAGGACTGCAAACAAATACTCCCATTCGACCCTTGTAGAATGCTTTTTCAGCATCTAATGAAATCACAATCTCAGGGTGAACAGCCGAATGCTTTGAATAAATTATATTAAAGAGTGTACGGGTATTAAAAAACAATTGACGTCCCTTTATAAAACCGTTCTGATCTTCAGATATAATATAAGGAAGTACATTCTTTAACCAAGATGCCATTACTTTCGCCAACACCTTTATATCTGCATTCAGCAGTGATAGCAGTCTATAAGAACCACAGGAGGTTGGATCCTTACCCTCCTTTAGGAGCAGAGCTATTCTGGCTTGTGTCAGGGTTTGAGGCAAAGACCCACGTTCCAAAGATTCGTTGAACATAGCCAAAAACAATGGAGCTAATTTTCCAATAAAGGTTTTAAAAAATTCAATTGGATACCCGTCTGGGCCAGGAGCTTTGTTAGATTGCATAGATTTAACTGAAATTAAAATTTCTTCAAGAGAAATTGGGGAATATACTGCTAATAATCAGTACTAATTTGTGTTATTTTATAACATTGCAATTTTGTAATTCTGAAAAATGAAATCACACATATTTCATCATAGCTTACCCTAGTCTGCTGTTCTTGGATCACTTTGTCTGGGAATTGTTTAGTGATTCCTTAATTCAGTCTGTGAGTAGCAAAGGTTATGATCAAAACTTATTCAGACATTCAGTCAGTTCTCCCAGCTGAAGACAAGCTCCTGTAAATCTATTTGCTCATGCTTTTACCCCTACAGCAAAGGAGTAATGGCCCAATGTTGGTCCACATTTACCACTTCATTCAGGCCACATACTTCAAAACCAGGATACTAGAACCCACATAAAATTCAACATTGATTAGGTGTACCTCAGAAATGGTATGGAAAAAAGCTTACATCTAGGTCACTTTTGCACCAAAATTTAAAAGCTGCACAGATTGCATTTGGGCTATTTTTTTCTGTTACAGATTCCAAGTACAAAAAATATTTGTGGCTGCTTAGATTTGCACTATTCCCATAAGTGCTATGTGCCTAAATGCAACTATATTTGGCCTAGATTCCTCTGCTACAGTATTTGCAAGTCAGTTAGTCCTCTGTCAGTCCATCCAGTCAAAAAAAAAACAACAACAAAGAAACAAAAAAATTGTCTCAGGGAATGAAAGGAACAAGTCAGTGCACATATCAATCAGAGATTTCATACACTTCAGTATTGTAGAATAAATGAACTAACCAACCCACCAGTTAAGGAGCAGCTAAGATTAAAACTAACTGATGGGTTGTGAATTGGGAATTATATTCTGCTTTTGTTTTTGATAACACTTTCTGCCAAATAATTACTCTATCCATAATGATTAAACTCTTTTTTCACATTTCTGCTACGTACTAAACTCCATGTAAACAGGTTTATTTTGGTGTCGTTATTCATGCTATGTTTTTGCTGCATGCTCCAGTTATGCTGGTTTGCTGTTCAGCATTGAAAATGAATGATCCCATCTATCTTCTGCTTTCAGCTGGCCGTCCTGGTAATGGAGGCCCAAGGTGGTGTGTGGTTGGCCTCCCAATCTGTTTTCATTTGGGTGGCATTTTATTCTGTAAAAGACATATTTCCCTTCAGTGCCATCCAAGTATCAAATGACAAGTGTGAAGAAAATGAGGACAAATATTTAGCAACAAAAGGAGAGACTGAAAAAAGCCACCGTCTACCACCAATTTGGTAACACATGGCTACACTCAGCCTGATTCATTCCTTCGAGTAATTTTCTTGCTTTCCTCTGAAGCTGCTATGACAATGCATTTATTTGAAAGGTGTTTTATCATAGTGTGCTGCTCTTTCACCATTACAATACAAATATAAGCTGGAGAATGAGCAGGATGGATGACTTTACATATAATGCTGAAGAATCAGGAATATACAATGAAGTCACTGCTTAAATTAATCATTTCATTTCATAATTGACATTCCTTTCCAGATTTATCCACAAAAGCATTATTAATACAAATGCTTCTTCTGTACTACCTGCTTTCTCCTTCTCCTGCTGTAGCTCCAACTTGTCCATGCCCATTTCCATTTGTGCATTGTGCCAATCATTATTCTATGTTTTCTATTAGAAGGGATAATTTTCAAACCTTTATGCATGCAAAAAAGGAAACACATCCATATATATATATAAATTTTTTTACAAACTCTCAATCAAGGCCAAGACCATATTTAGTGAGACCATTACTTAAGACCGAGACAAGTCCAAGCACAAATGCTAATAAGTCTGAGACAAATCCAAGTCAATACAGAAAATGTCTCAAGGCTAGACTTAAGTCCTGAAGCACTAGAAGAATGGATCTAAAATTGTCTTCTATCTTATATCATCTGACCCCCACTATAAACCCACCCAGAAAAACTCATAGAAAAGACGTTGAAAAGACAACTTTGCCCGATGTCTCAACGTTGAGATTTCAACCATGAATTCATGATTGTATATGATATTCATTATATTATTAGAAAATTATATTATATTCATAATTACTCTCAAAATAAGACAATTGACAAAAAAGTAATAAGAAAACATTTACTGACAAATGTCAGATACATCTGCCAGACAGTGCAGGGGCATGTTATTATATGTACAAAAAAAATAAATGCTTAAATTTTTTCTCTGAGCATCTCTTGAGCAGTAAAAGCCAGATAATGTCAGCAGACTCACACACACCACTTTGCTGCAGATACACGACGAACTTCAGCCCATGGAAAGAAAATTAGGGAATTTCATACTAAACAGGCTGCAACTTTTGAATTAATAAAATAAATTCCAGATAAATTACCCAGTGTGTCTCCATTACTCTCGATTTCGATCTACAGTGGTGTTTGAAAGTTTGCGAACCCTGTAGAATGTTCTAGATTTCTGCATAAACATGACTTAAACAACATCAGATTTTCACACGTAATAAAAGTAGATAAAGAGAACACAGTTAAACAAATAAGACAAAAAAATTATTCTTGATTATTCATTTATTGAAGAAAATGGTGCAATCTGTGAGTGGCAAAAATATGTGAATCTTTGCTTTCAGTATATGGTGTGACCCCCTTGTTCAGCAATAACTAATCGTTGATCAGTCCTATACATCGTCTTGGAATAATCTTAGCTCATTCCTCAGTACTGTACAGAACAGCTTCAACTCTTGGTGGGTTTCCTCACATGAATTGCTTGCTTCAGGTCCTTCCACAACATTTCTATCAGATTAAGGTCAGGACATTGACTTGGCCATACCCAAACATTAACTTTATTCTTTTTTAACCATTCTTTGGTAGAATGGCTTGTGTGCTTAGGGTCATTGTCTTGCTGCATGACCCACGTCCTCTTGACATTTTGTTCATGGACAGATGTCCTGAGATTTTCCCTTAGAATTTGCTGGTATCATTCAGAATTCGTTCTTTCATCATTGCCCAGATGCAAAACAGCCTATTTATTTGGAGTTCTAAACAGATACAAATGCCAGACTGCAGGGCTGAAAATGCTGTTTAACATGAAGAGACAGGGTTATATCCGCCTGCATCTGGCTCTCCTGGGTTACAGCCCTTGTAAATGAATGGTTTTCCCAGACAGAATCTAGATACTGAACATTACATATCTGAGGCTCTTGTCAAATCTCTAAGGTAACTCCAGAGACTAACTTTTTATCAGTAGTATTGATTCTTGTGATGCCAAAGGGCAAAAACCAGCCTTTATTGCTCTTTATTGATTTTTTTTTATTTATTTTATGTTTTGAGATTTATTTTTCAAACTTCAACCTCTGTAGTTTCTTCAGGATGACCTTACACATTCATAAGAAATCACCAAAGCTCAGGTGTGTTAATAGGTCAGGTGTTGTGTTAGTGCCCTTAACATTCAAGCTGAAGTAGCCTTTTGTATTAAAAATTAAAGAGGTTGTATCAATAAGTAAACCCATACCTCTAGTTGCTCTAGTGTTTTTCTGATGTTCATTATTCAGTCTTTGGTTTTAACATCACTCTAAATATGCTGCTGTAATGGTTATGTTGGAAGTGTGGTGATGAATTAGGTCTATAATATTTAGTGCTTCTGATGTAGCTCTTCCTTCTCATATAAACAGGTGAAAACAAAAATACAAAAACAGATTAACAGTATACATATGCTAAGTAACTCCAATTTTATTTGCATGGACTATCACAAAGCAGCTTTACAGAAATCTGGATGAAAATTGATCCCAAATGTGCAAGTTGGAGGTGAACTTGGCAAAGAAAAACTCCTCGAAACAACATGAGGAAAAAACCTTGAAAGGAACCAGACTCTAAAAGGAACTCATCTTCTTCTGGGTGACAGCAGATTATAAATAATAAACAATGCCATTTGGGGTCAATATTAAATGTGTATTTATGAATTTCCCCTTTATAACTAACATAAAAGTTTTTTTATAGGCAGGAAATCAGAGGAGACAGCATATTAAACAAGACATTGCTTATCTGACTTATTTTTTACTTAGATAATATTATGAACAACACTTAAAGTCAGCTGTAAGTGAAGCAGATGAGTGCTTGGTCAGCTTATCTTTCAAAACATGAAACATGTTTTCTTTACAGGAGACTGCATTAATTTTGAAACAACAACATAAATAACAAATTATTAATGTGACAAATTATAATAATGAATTACAAAAGTGGTAAAATAAATATCTGGCATACACATATACAGAAGTAACTGTCAGTCGATGATATAAGAACATAAACTGCAACATATAATGAATAATATCATATAATACTGAATAATGAGGGTGGAAGCCATACTGTTAAAAAATAATAATAATGTGATAATTACAATTAGGACTATTAAAGCAGCAATATATTGGCAGCATGCTAGATGCCTATTAAATGATTTTTTTAAAATAATTTCCTTTTTTGCATTAGTCATTATATTAGTCTTTTTTATTTTTCATTTTTAAAATTTCTCTTGCTTTTAAGTTACAATGTATTGAAATTCGCAGGAAATAAAATGCTCTTTCCTTCATCAGCCTGCATTTTCTATTGCTTTTTTGTGGGACTAAAGGTAAATGCGTGTATTTAAATGCAGAAAACTACAATACATGCAGGTAATTTGCATAACTAACTAAAAATTATATTTTAGCAAGTGAATATGAAAAATAATCAAATATTTCTTATCATGAGATATTATAAATTGTTTTTAGATGCTTTTACACATTTCAAGATAAAAATTTTCTTTTTATATTGGCAGATAATTTAACTTCTTTCTAGAAGTAAATGTGTAAAATGAGGAAAAAATTATCATCAAATGGAACTATAGAGGAGCTTTTCAAACTTAAAATAAGTAAAAATGTCTGGAAATATGTTTAACAACCATATGTGTGGTCTATTTGGTCTTATAATAGGAGATTTTGAGATATCATTTTGCTGTGCTGAACAACCAACAGAAAAATTGTCCTGTCTAACCCAACTCTGAATATACACAAATTTCCCCTTGATATTGATGTAATTTTTTGACTTTTTATGAATTTTTATGGCCCCTTGTGAATAGGAATTCTGGGTAGAGCACAAGACCGTCTTGATAATTACAGCAGCAGTTCCTACCTGATTATTGGTCCAAAATCCAGGTGTAAGTGTTGAAACCAGATATCATGATTGTGAATGTTCAGCCATGTGTTTGGTAAGCAACACAAATTACATTGTTGTTTATACAAATTTACATACATAAGAGTAAAATGTGTCCTCATAAAAACTACTTTACAAATGTAATGTTGCCACCACTGAACATTTTGCACACAATATGGGATGACATGGTCATATTGTTTAAAATGATCAAATGCCAAACTACAGATTTGTCTCTTATTTTCAAAACCAATTTCTCCTAACTCATATACTTGCTCCTCATTGTTTTTCCTTCACTTGTCCTATCAGTGCTTGTCTCCTTTCACTTCACTATGCTTTTAACTGATGTTGTGTTAATGAGCTTGCCAAACGTCTCCCATACTCCGCTCTTTTGTTCCTCTTTCTTTTTTATTTTATTGTACCATTTCAGAGCATGTCCTGCTGAGTCTTAATGAGTTTGTTATTGTGTTTGCTGTAGACTAAACAGTTGTATCACTTTCTGCTTTGAGTAGTGGAACAACATTTCTTCTGGTATTGTTAAATGATCTGTTCTCTATGATATTTTCTTCTTGGTCTTACAGTATGTATCTAGCAAAATCTTGCAGATGAGAAATTATTTTAGGTTTCAAATAATATAATAAACATATACAGTACATTGAATTCGAACTTATTCAAGCCACAAATTTACATCTGTTTCTCTGTAGTCTGGTTCTGTAGTGAGAGAGGTTACGTTGTATGTGTTAGTAAAAGAATTTGAGCAGCACTATTTTTTTAAAAACTATATGCTATTTTAGTTTCACAGTAATGGTTTTATCATAGAAACTCATATTGTGAAAAAAACTTGATTAATTAAGATAAATTAATGTAGGGTAAACATGCACCCATTTCCATATCCCAAACCCACCTAACTGTTACATGCTGTTACTCTAATTACATCATTCATATGAAATACAGCTAAACTCCTCTCACTCCAATTAGTATGAGATTATTCTCACACCTAGGGCCTTATTTATAAAATATACTTGAACTGCATTCTAAATTTGATCTTGTGGAAAGTTCTTAGCGTTTGAGTACGAATTATACAGTTGTGCTCATAAATTTACATACCCCTTGCAGAATCTGCAAAATATTGATAATTAAAGAAAGAAGGATCATAAAAATTGCATTTTTAAAATTTAGTACTACCCTAAATAAGCTATTATTTAGTGGACTACATGTAGTCCACAAGACACAATAATAACTGAATTTACACAAATTAACCAGTTCAAAAGTTTACATATGCTTGAATCTTAATACTGTGTGTTGTTACCTGGAAGATCAACGTCTGTTTTTTTTTGTGTGAGTCCCTTGTCTATCCTGTTTGTCTTCTGGGAAAATATATAAATATATTATGCAGCTTCTGAACGGTAATACTAAATGATAAAAAGAGCTTTAAACAAAATAATAACAATTTACACCAACCATCCTGTTCAAAAGTTTGCACCCCCTTGGCTTTGTGGTGTGTTCCCTTCCTGAGCATCATTGAATGTCTGCACCTTTTGTAATACTGTACTTGTGTATGAGTCCCTCAGATGTCTTCAGTGTGAAAAGATGAATATCAACATCATATACTGTAGCCACTGTTGGAAAGGGATCAAATGAAAAGCAAAGAATGCACTTTCTGAGAAACAGTGGGCAGTTTAACTGTTCAGGAAAAACAAGGGACACATAAACACCTATGACAAAACAGAAAAACAGTCATTGATTGAACAGTCATCCAAGTAACAACACACAGTATTAAGAATCAAGCATATGTAAATTTTTGAACCGGTTTGTTTTAGTAAATTCTGTTATTATTGTAAAAATTTCTCAAAAGGAAACAAAGGAGAAAAGTTTCAGTGAGACTGAAATTGATCTTTTTTTTTATTTATCAGAAGTGCCGTCAATAGCAGAAATGTACCTGTGCCCAGAAACTCCAGGTAGAGAGCACTTGCTCAGGAATGAGTAAACAGTAGCACAATTACAGTGTGTGCACTCTTATACAGAGTTTGGCTGGCTGTTTACACAGGCTTAATGAAAGGGGTCTAAGAAGGAAGATGGAATATGATATTGGCTCATGAGCCATTCATCACGAGCTAGAAAATCAGTGCGGTCCTGAAAGGTGCATTCTCTCCTTAGTGCTCGATTTGCCAGGTCCTCAATAAGGCTTAACACAGGTATAATTTATCTTTCAATGAAATGTCTAGGTCTTCTACAACCTAACTGGACAAATTAGCAGAAGGTTGACCTAGATGTTTCCTATATATGACATATATATATATATATATATATATATATATATATATATATATATATATATATATATATATATATATATATATATATATATATATAAAATACACAGTGGTGTGAAAAAAAAGTGTTTGCCCCCTTCCTCATTTCCTGTTCCTTTGCATGTTTGTCACACTTAAGTGTTTCGGAAACATCAAACCAATTTAAACAATAGTCAAGGACAACACAAGTAAACACAAAATGCAATTTGTAAATGAAGGTGTTTATTATTAAAGGTGAAAAAAATCCAAACCATCATGGCCCTGTGTGAAAAAGTGATTGCCCCCTTGTTAAAACATACTATAACTGTGGTTGTCCACACCTGAGTTCAGTTTCTCTAGCCACACCCAGGCCTGATTATTGCCACACCTGTTCACAATCAAGGCATCACTTAAATAGGAGCTGCTTGACACAGTAAGGTCCACCAGAAGATCCTTAAAAGCTACACATCATGCCGAGACCCAAAGAAATTCAGGAACAATTGAGAAAGAAAGTAATTGAGATCTATCAGTCTGGAAAGGGTTATAAAGCCATTTCCAAAGCTTTGGGAATCCAGCGAACCACAGTGAGAGCCATTATCCACAAATGGCGAAGACATGGAACAGTGGTGAACCTTCCCAGGAGTGGCCGGCCGCCCAAAATTACCCCAAGAGCGCAGCGACGACTCATCCAAGAGGTCACAAAAGACCCCACAACAATGTCCAAAGAACTGCAGGCCTCACCTCAATAATGAACACCTTCATTTACAAATTGCATTTTGTGTTTACTTGTGTTGTCCTTGACTATTGTTTAAATTGGTTTGATGTTCCGAAACACTTAAGTGTGACAAACATGCAAAGGAACAGGAAATGAGGAAGGGGCAAACACTTTTTCACACCACTGTATATATATATATAGTATCTCACAAAAGTGAGTACACCCCTCACATTTTTGTAAATATTTGATTATATCTTTTCATGTGACAACACTGAAGAAATGACACTTTGCTACAATGTAATATAGTGAGTGTGCAACTTGCATAACAATGTAAAGTTGCTGTCCCTTCAAAATAACCCAACACACAAACATTAATATCTAAACCACTGGCAGCAAAAGTGAGAACAACCCTAAGTGAAAATGTCCAAATTGGGCCCAAAGTGTCAATATTTTGGGTGGCCATCATTATTTTCCAGCACTGCCTTAACCCTCTTGGGCATGGAGTTCACCAGATTTTCACAGGTTGCCACTGGAGTCCTCTTCCACTCCTCCATGATGACATCACAGAGCTGGTGGATGTTAGAGACCTTATGCTCCTCCACATTCCATCTGAGGATGCCCCACAGATGCTCAATAGGGTTTAGGTCTGGAGACATGCTTGGCCAGTCCATCACCTTCACCCTCAGCTTCTTTAGCAAGGCAGTGGTCATCTTGGTGGTGTGTATGGGGTCATTATCATGCTGGTATACTGCATACTGATCATGCTCTGCTTCAGTATGTCACAGCAGATGTTGGCATTCATGGTTCCCTCAATGAACTGTAGCTCCCCAGTGCCGGCTGCACTCATGCAGGCCCAGACCATGACACTCCCACCACCATGCTTGACTGTAGGCAAGAGTCTTTGTACTCCTCAGCTAGCTGCCTCCACACATGCTTGATACGATCTAAACCAAATAAGTTTATCTTGGTCTCATCAGACCACAGGACATGGTTCCAGTAATCCATGTCCTTAGTCTGCTTGTCTTCAGCAAATGGTTTGCGAGCTTTTTTGTGCATCATCTTTAGAAGAGGCTTCCTTCTGGGATGACAGCCATGCAGACCAATTTGATGCAGTGTTTGGCGTATGGTCTGAACACTGACAGCCTTACCCCCACCCCTTCAACCTCTGCAGCAATGCTGGCAGCACTCATATGTCTATGTTACAAACACAACACAACCTCTGGATATGACACTGAGCCTGTGCACTCAACTTCTTTGGTCGACTATGGCTAGGCCTGTTCTGAGTGGAACCTGTCCTGTTAAAGCGCTGTATGGTCTTGGCCACCGTGCTGCAGCTCAGTGTCAGGGTCTTGGCAATCTTCTTATAGCCTAGGCCATCTTTATGTAGAGCAACAATAATTTTTTTCGGATCCTCAGAGAGTTCTTTGCCATGAGGTGCCATGTTGTACTTCCAGTGACCAGTATGAGGGAATGTGAGAGTGATAACACGAAATTTAACACACCAGCTCCCCATTCACACCTGAGACCTTGAAACACTAACAAGTCACATGACACCAGGGAGAGAAAATGGCTAATTGGGCTCAATTTGGAAATTTTCCTCAGGGGTGTACTCACTTTTGTTGCCAGCAAAAGTTATTGAGTTATTTTGAGGGGACAGCAAATGTACAAATTTGTATTGTATTACAAAATAAAAGTACATCGTTAAAAGCCTGTACACTTCACAGTTGTCCCGAATCATGTGCTCTCATTATTGCAGTAAACTGCCATGGCCACTAGAAAAAGTTTCGAGAGAGTCGCCCAAGTGTAAAAAAAAAAATAATTTAAATATCAATGGGAATATATTTCAAATCTATTTCTCTCATATGAATTCATAGGGGTGCCAGTAATTGTTGAACACCTATATTAAAAAAAAACAAACCTGTTTTTGTGTTGTGTTTTTGCAATTGTTTGATATCCATGAGAGTATTTTTGTGAATTTATTTAAAACAAAATATCAAAATGTTAAACAATAAAGACAATTTTTCACAGCCGTCTTTGCTAATATTTACCAAGGGTGCCAATATTAGTGGAGGACACTGTATATGAATAGGAGGAACACCATTAATTTTTTCTTCTTCTTTACATGAAAGGCAGACTAGATCACATTAGGACTTATCCCATGGAAAGAAACAAAAGTGTTAAAAGTGAGTGGGAGTTTTTATTTTTATTTTTATTTATTTTTATTTTCTTACTCTCCTGTGATGTGGTCTCATGAAGTAATGAAGTTGTTGGACAACCAAAGGTCATGGTCATTACATTACGTGTGAACACATAGATCTCCTCCATAACTGTCTGTTTGCAGTGGTTTAAGTTAGGCTACTAGTTTATATTTATATATAAAGCTTATACTGTATGTTTATATTTTAATAAATAAGTCCAATTAAATTAGTTAGAAAATAGAACAGCTGGGTACAAAAGTATAACTACAAGAGCAAGATTAAAACAACCCACACACATCTGTCGTGAATGCCAATTATAAACTTGAGTGATGTTAATTTATACTTCTTAGGGATTTGGATTGAAAACATTTGGACTAAATGGATAATGTGTTCTAAACAGCTACCATACAGATAGAAACAGGAGGTGCACTAATCTTTTTAGCTTGTTTGTTTGTTAGAAACCCTGCCAGAAAAGTTCACAGGTTTCCCTTTGGACACAACAAGGAAGTTTCGTGAGGTGGGCTCTTATTTGAAGGAACAGAAATGGGCACTGGTTTAGCTTCAGCAGCCCAAGCAAAAATGTTCCTCCAAAATCTAACCATATTTCTCAAGAAGGATGCCCAAAATTCCCCCAAAGAAATATCTTTTTATTTATAGAGCCACCTGTTAAATAATGCCCATACCAGCCATGGACTGTGCACAGGGTCTCCAAAAATAATAATTAAATTAATTAAAAAATTATTTCTTTGTGCATTTTTTGTGTGAGTTTTTCTATCTATCTTAAATGAGCAGTCTCCACTGTTATTAAAATCTTCTTGTAAAACCATACGGGCATAATAAATGAAATAGTGTTTAAAGGACACATTTGGCATACAGCAACACTGCATCCCAGCTTCATAGTAGATGTCTAGTAAGCTTTACTGATCTTTCTGGAATGTAATAATGTAGCAAAACTGAAGTAAATTTGATAAAATACTATTAAGCAGCTATGTCAATGATAAACATCAGTTTCCTGATTTGGGAATGGCTTGCTGAATTGATAGATATTTCCCTAGCTTGCTCAATCACATTAGCTAGAAATCTTGCAAGAAAGTTCAGCAGGGAATCTGGGTGAGATCAGTTATGGACTAGAGCAATGTAGCTGAGGTTCAGGAACTGTACCTGAATATTTGGAGTGCAAGTAATAATTATTTAAGTCCTGTTTGTATGAGGACATTATAATATTTCTGTATCAGTTCCAATTCAGTTGTAAATTAAAGCTGTATTTTTATTTATTTAACTTTAGTTCTCTGACATTTCCACAGTGATTCATGTTTTTCCAACGCACTAGTTATGACATATTGTAACCATTGATGAATTAGAAAATTTTTATTTATCCAAGCTTTTATGGCTCACATAAAAGCTTTACTTTGTAAATAGTTCATCTAATCATGCATCATCTAACTTATTCTGCTCTAGCAATACTGTATGTGTGAAATACTCCAGTAAATCAAGACGTACTGTAACAGTGTGAGAAAACCAAGTCTCTGAGAAAAAGCAAGACCATCTTTGATGTTTGATGCTA
The DNA here is from genome assembly GCA_012411365.1 of Ameiurus melas. NCBI lineage: Eukaryota > Metazoa > Chordata > Actinopteri > Siluriformes > Ictaluridae > Ameiurus > Ameiurus melas. The sequence continues at coordinate 8,278,276 of CM022771.1, read as the reverse complement.
TGAACATAATATTTTATATGCTTATATTGACTACACTTACTGTGAATATTCTTTTCAACTTAAGCAAGTATGTAAAAAGCTGCTGTCTTGAGCTAGAACCTCCAATTTCCTACTAATTATCAACCTCAGTGATAGATGTGTGTGCTTAAATGTCCCGTAAAGTTTTCTAAGGTTAGGCTGTGTTTACCAGCACCAGCCGCCATGTTGACAAAGCTTCACTTAATGATGATGATGATTAATGAACGCATAAAGCGTAGTGGCCTTTCAAATGCCCTTAATGATATCAAGGCCATAGCCTATAGTTTTTCTATCTTATGCCGCTGTAATGAATGCAGATTGAAGTCATTTTTCAAAGTGGACATATGATGGGAGAATATTAACAATGTGACCAGGGATTCTTCTGACCTTCTTTTACAAACTGGGGTAGGATTAATGAATAAAAATATGCAAAATAGCCCAATTCAAACACATCAGGATGTTTTCTTTGCAAGCTTTGCAGATTTTCTGTATGGCATTTGATTGCAGGAAATCAATAGCTCATCTGGTATCTCATTAAAGACATAATAGAAGGTTAAAAATTAAACGTTTATCCATATCAGCTGCTGTTTATCAGTTGCATATGGGTTTACATTAATCTTATAATCTACCCGGAGAGAAAGTGTTGGAAATGAGAATTGATTTTAGGAGGCAAAACTTCCAGCAACAGCTAAATATTTTGTAATTATTCACATTTACAACAGGACTTCAAAAGGTTCGTGAAGTTACTGCTATTCCTATTACAGTATATCACTGTACAATCTGCATTTCTAAAGTTTTAATCTGCATTTCTAAGTAAAAACCATCTTGTGGACAATAATTGACCTGAACCCTTATTCTACTAGGGAGGCAAAATAGTGGAATGGGAAGTAGAAGTTCATACATGCATAAATTTTCAGTAACCACTTTATACTAATTAAGGTTGTGGTGGACAAGGCAGCTATACACCCTAGATGGATGTCATTTCAGCACAGGGCACCATGCACACACACATTCACACCTTTGGGCAATTTAGAGTATCCAAATGACCTACTGGCATGTTTTAGGATGTGGGAGGAAACTAGAGAACCCAGAGGAATACAACACTGGTACACACAGATAGTAACATGAGCTCATGATTGAATCAGGGACCTTGGAGTTAGCGATGCTACCCACTGACCACCGTGCCACACAAAAGTGGAAGTGTGTGATTTTATTTAGTTCTATAAAATTTATTCTTCACTCACATGCAAGTGAAAAGGTGGACATAGTGGAAAAAAGTGGGATGAATACCAACTGGGTTGGGTGAGAGAAGTATGATTAAAAATTCTTGAGCTGGTCTTGAAGTAATTTGATACATACACATATTTGCTTGAACTGGCATTTTCTTTTATAGAAATAAAAATTCAAGTTACACAACCCACCTTTTATATGCTGTAAACTGTATTCAGTGTTGGATACTTGTGTATCTCCCTTAACTCTCAAGTGCTCTGCTCTGTGCTTACATTTGATTCCATCTCTGTTATTAGTCATCATCTTATCTGTCAAATCTATATAATATATTTAATATATATAATATATAATGTGCAGCTTTGTTCCTTCAACGACTCCTCAGCAACAATTAACAGGTGCAGTGTTAAGATGTACCTTAAACAATAATGAGTTTTTGGAATGCGTTTCTATAGTGAGTTGAGCCTGATGCTGGATCATTAAGCTCCATCTTTCTCCTGTTATAGGTAGGTTCCTCTGTGAGTGCCAGTCCCTGCTGTAATACGTCCAGATTTAGAGTGCGACCATTAATCAAGGCTAAGCGTAGAGGAGGTTTGCTGAATGCAAATGCTTTTAAAACAAGAACAACAACAACAACAATAACAACAACAGCAGCAGCAGCATCTCAAATTTCAGCATAACAAGATTTCTGCAAGATGGAGCCGCCAATGCCCATCAATAAACATTTTTTTAACCTGCTGAAGGTCGTTAAAGATATAAAGTGAGTATGTGAGTTGAGTTTGCACATCTGTTTTTTATAGAATATTTCTTTTTAAGGTTTATCATAAGTGAAGGCCTTCAGGAAAACATTTGACCTGTATAAATAACATATCTGAGTGCTTCAAAACTTACTGTTCTGTGACCACGTAAGAACTCTCATATTTTCTACTATATGAAGTTCTGAAAACTACAGACTTTGCCAAACTGAAACATGTTTCTCTTTTGCCTCTATCTGACTACAGTGCATCAGAGACATTTACACAGCCAGTATCTGATAACAAACTCAAATGATCATACCATCATATGTCCATTTCACCATGGCATGTACTTGATCAAAGTATTATATTCACTGTGTGAGAAAATCAGCTAGTAAGGTTTTAGGCTTCATTAGGCATACTTGTACCAGTACCACAGGCTCATTACCCAACATGATCTTTGCAGGAAGATATCCTAGATCAAAATAAATAGTAAATAAAACATTTCTATATTAATTTAGTAAAATACTGTATATTCACAGCTATTCGAAACCCATTTTTCATCTTTGTTGGCTGTCTGCTGATATTAGGCAGCAAAATGTGATGTTTTCCCATTATGTGGGTAAGTATAGTCAAGTCTCTGTTGTCTGCATGCTTAAAAAGATTTAAATAAATAAATAGAATATATACAATACTGTTCAAAAGTTTTAGTATAATACTGTTCAAAAGTTTTAGGCACCTGCAAAGAAATGATGTAGAGCAAAGTTGCCTTCAGAATAATGAATTTAAATGTTTATACATTAAAAAAAATAAAAATAAAAAATAAATCCATATAGAGCAGTAAACAGCAGTAAATTAAACAAAGTCAATATTTGTTGTGAAAAAAAATTTAATAGTAGACTCCGGTACAATTTGTACAGTTTTATAAGGAAATTAGCTGTAAGTTTTATTGAGCATCTTGCAGAACCAGCCACGGTTCTTTTGGAGACTTTGACTGTCACTCTTACTTCTCATTTTTACAGCAAAACACAGCATTGTGTTTTTTTTGTCTGAAAGTGTTCTCTCATGTAATATGTTACTTTCTATAATGACATACAAACATTTTTCTGTAACATTTAATTTTGTGCTAGAAAACTAATGTTTGGGAATCAAAATGTTTTTTGTACTGACTTGATAATGTAGATAAAGTCATAAAATAAAAAAAAATCTGTCACAATGTTTGTACCAAAAAAATAGGGTGCCTAAAATATTGCAGAGCACTGTATGTAGCAATATATATATATATATATATATATATATATATATATATATATATATATATATATATATATATATATATATATATATATATATATATATATTTACAATAACAATTTAAATATTTGTTTCACATTTACTTTACACATTGTGAATGTGTATGTGATTGTGCCCTGCGATGGATTGGCACCCTGTCCAGGGTGTACCCCGCCTTGTGCCCGATGCTTCCTGGGATAGGCTCCAGGTTCCCTGTGAGCCTGAAAAGGATAAAGCAAAAATAAATGGATAAAAAAGATGGATGGATGGATGGATGGTTAATGAACATCATTATACTGCTAGAAATTTGGGTTTTCACTGGACCAGTTGAGGACATTCACAAACTTGTCACAAACCCTGATTTGAACTCAAATGAACATGAACCTGACAATTTGCTCTGTGTTTTGGGCAATTGTTATGTTGGAAGGTGAATAGTCTCTAAAAGGTCCTGAGTGCTTCTGAGAAGGTTTTTCCTAAAAGATATCTCTGTTTTTTGACCCATTCGTCTTTTGCTTCATCATGACAAGCCTTTCAGTTCCTGCTGCTGAAAAACATCCTCACAATATGTGCTACCAGCAATGTGCTTCATTGAAGGGATGAAATTGTTTTTTTTCTTTTCTCATGTCATGCTTGGCATTTAGGCCAAAGAGTTCAATATTTTTTCATTAGCCTGTAGTATCTAGCATCTAGATAACCTGAGAGCACCTTCAGAGCACTTTTAGGTTCCTTTGCGTACCTGTTGGCCTTTTACTGAGGAATGGCTTTTGTCATTGTTGGTTATCCTTCTGATGGTGGCACCTATATTCACATTTCTCTCAGTTACTTTCTGGTTCTTGGTTAATTTTTCTTCCCTTTTCCTTGTTTGTTTAATTTGGATGGACAGCTAGCTTTAGAAGGACATCAGTGATTCAGAACTTCCTTTTAAGAATAATGGAAGCCACTGTGTACCTCAAGACATTCAAAACTGCACAAATTTCCTTGTGATATAAACCAAAACTTTGTCTTAACACTATCCTGTCTTAGAGGTCTTACAAAAACTTCCTTTGACATCATGGCTTTTTTTTTTTTTGCTCTGCCATGTACTGTCAGCTTTTAGGCTTTATTTAGACAGAGGTGTGTTTTTAAAAAAAACATATTAACTGAATTTAATAAGTCAACTACCATCAAGTACTAGAAACACTAATGGGAATAAATTTTAAGTGCCATATCAAAAGGTTGTTAACAACTAACACTGAACTCCTATTATCATCCCTACAGATTTTAGTAAAAAAAAAAAAGTAGACATTTTGGATTTATTCTGTTGAAGACTGATCAAATCTCATTTGAAAAATACTCTTAAAAATTTAATATACAACAATTCTGTCTAATTTGTTCTCACACTTCAAACAAAATGTCACCTCATGTTTCACACTGAGCTGCGATGTTTTATACAGCACAGCCCGAGGTGATGAAAACAGCACTGAATTATGTCATGTCTAGAAAAGACAAAGGATCTTTGACACCCTGACTGAACTGATATTGTGACATGATCATGCCAGTGGCTGCATGATGCTCTGTTTTCTCTAAAGGTAAATCTCACAATTTCCAAAGAGTCAATTATCACTGTGAATGAAGCTATAAATGACTGGCATCAGTGCACAATGACGATGAGCTCAGCGAAACTCTGGCTAGAAATGGGATACCTTTTTCTATTTTCTTCATTGTGCTTTGTGCACCAATGGCGTTTAGGTTCACTCTTTATCCATAGGATTCATAGTGATTCATACTCTCCCCCAAGGCCTTATGAATGAACTCTATATATGTATAGTTCAATTCAGAACAATACAATAAATACATCACAGAGTGAGATAATATGGCCTTTCTCAAAAGTGCTTTCAGCTGTAACAAGAAATAATTGATGATAGTCATATTTGATGCTTTCAGCAGAATGGACTACATAAGCAAATTTAGATACAAAGGTTTTTAATCATCCAGGCCATTTTCACATGTCAAGTAGCTTTTATACAAAGCTAAAACCAAAGCTGAGACAGTTAAGGCCTTGTTTAGTGCACTGGTAGAAATGGGATTTTACAGATTTACACCCTTCTGCTCTTTAACATAGAATGTTAACTGCTAAGCACTTCTATAATATTCGAGTATGCTGAAACCTTCTAGCTAACTGACATGAGGATCAACAACCGTCAGATTATGAGATTAATGTGCTACATACTACGCTAACAAGACCACATTCCTGAAGGCCCAATCTTGCTCAAAAACCAGTGGGATTTGTATTAACCTTCCAGGCACTAGCACAACACCTAAACTACTAGGCTAAAGCTAATTAAACATCCTGGATGTACTCAAATGCACAATCCTTGGTTTACACTAAGAATGCCTAGAGGCTAGATGTCCTAGGTAGTCTAATTGTCTGAGGAATGGTGGGTATTCCTCAGCATTCCATACAAAAATCTAAATAAATTTACTCGATTTGCAGGTTCAGAATAGTCTATTTATATATTGACCATAAACTCTGTTGAACAGTTTCTGTTTATACCTCTAATCCAAACCAACTCTATATGCAGGAAAGGAGTGGCTTTTGGTGTCAGTTTTACCATAACAGTGAGAAGTGTGTGTAACTAGTAGCTAACATTTGCTTAGTGTGTTAACCTTGCTTAAGTTTTTGAAGAAGGCTTTCATGACCTGCTCTTACTAGACATTGATTGAGCAGTCAATGAGATTAATAACAGATTAGGCTGAATGTAAGCATACCTATTGTTTAAGGAATCTCATCAGGCACATGGCATTGAAGTCTCATTATTTGGTATAAATGATGAGGCTTCTAAAATCAGTGAATATCTTCAATATAGTTGTAAAATCACCTTGGATCACTACTAGATGACATAAGTGTTAAAATATATCAATTAATATTTGCTCGAGGCAATATGAAGATAAATTTACCCTGTTGAAAAAAACAATAGAAACCACCACAGAAATTTCCAATACAGGGTTTCCACTACAAATACCATTATAAGCATTGAAACCATTACCACTACCATTTTTGGTCCTTAATGGTATTCACTAGACATAACATTTCACCAGTTGAAGGGTGGTACTGGCCGAGGGTACAGCGTGGCCAGGGAGCTTCTTCGTCTGTGCTGTCTTATTCTGCATCAACTTTTGTGATAAATAGGGACACATGTGTCAGCATGAACGTGACAGGAGAACTTGCTCACCTCTCTGTGTTGGCTGTGCTCTTTTATTCTCTTCTGTTTTCTGCAGAAGGGTGAGGAGCAGCCACCAGCCATTGTGCCACCAGCCATGTGTACTTCTGCTGCCCCGCCTGCAGCCATGTGCTATCATGCTGTCCACATCATGCAGGGTGCTGAAACGCAGCTGTCTGTTCAGCACCCCGCCGGCAGTCATGCGAGGAGTGCATTTGTTTGTGTGAGTGTGGGCTGCACACCTGACATCACAGTACCCCACCTCAGCTCTGAGCCTACTGCCAGTAGATGCTAGGCCCATAAGGCATGCCTTCAGGAGAGGTCACCTGCATTTCCATGGTGGGCCCCCGCACACTGCTGCCTGGAAAGAAAAGTTTGGCAACAAGAGAAACCAGCTGGTTACCCTGGTATTGGTGTCTGTTGCTCTGGCCATTCACTGCAAAGGAGCGTGGTCAGTCATGAGTGTGAAGTGATTACCTGCCAGGTAATAATGTAGCTCCTCTATGGCCCACTTTATTACAAGGCCTTTTCTAATCATGGCTGCATTCTTTGTCTTGGTGGGGGTTAGGTTTCTGCTCATGTATAGAACGGGCTGCTCTTCTACCTCAAACGACTATGATGACTCCTAGCCCTGTCTCAGAGGCATTGTGTGTGGACTGTGAAGGGCAGGTTGAAGATGGGTTTCTGCAGGATAGAGGAGCTGGTGAGTGCCTGCTTGAGGGTTGGAGTTCCCTCTCCGTCACCGTACCCAGTCCGACTGGCCCTTCTTGGTGAGGTCTAGAGGAGAGGGGGGAGGCTAGAGAGGAGAAGGTAACCACAACCATCCTGTAATATCTTACCAACCCTAAAAAGGGATGTACCTGTTTCTTCGAAGAGGGTCGGGGATACTCATTTATTAACTATTTTTTTCTTATCTGGGGGAGTTCCATAGGTGGGGCAGCTGTCAGGATGGCTCCTCTCCCTGTAGAGGTCCACTTTATTCTGACAGGGGAGCGGGCTGTGGCATCAACCAGGGAGGATCTCTTGTTATTCTCCCCTATTGATCTTGAGGGTGGCTAAGGTGCACTTGAGGGCCTCTAACATCTCCTTGGAGGTGTTGGAGCCTCACATCCCAATGGCTCCATTCAGCACCCGGGCTGCAGTAGTGCGAGGAGCATGTTGGTTTGTGTGCTTGTGGGCTGCCCGCCTGCTGTCACAGTTGTCTAGGTGTGTGTGCCAAGATCTGATCCAAGTCCCTATCTGTGGTGCTCATGAAACATGAAGGGGGTAGAATGAACTCTTTATTGCTCTACTTGGGTTTGGTAGTGTGAATGCAGAAGAGAGCATCTGCTTTGGTATTCTTGGAACCAGGGCAGTAAGACAGGGTGAACTGAAAATGTGAAAAAATAGGGACCAGCAAGCTTGTCAAGGATTAAATAGTTTGGCTGTGAACAGATATTTAAGGTTGTTCTGATCTGTGAAAATTATTTACGGATGGGCAGCTCCCTCAAGCCAATATTGCCATTCCCCTCAGGCTAGTTTAACTGCTAATAGCTCCCAGTTGCCGACATCATAGTTTCTCTCAGCTGAGGACAGTTTCTTAGAGAAGAAAGTAATGGGGTGGAGCATGGGTTTGTCCCTAAAGCTTAGGTGAGGATATGGTTCCAACTCCTGTCTCAGAGGCATCTACCTCCACAATGAAACGCTTGGATGGTTCAGTGTGCTTGAAAATGAGAGCTGTGGTAAACGTGGTTTTAATCTGAGTGAGCGCTGTTTTGGCTATCCATGAAGCAGGGACTTCAAGGGGCGGGCTATGGAGCTAAAGCCTTGGATGAAACAGCAATAGAAATTGGCAAAGCCCAGAAATCTCTGTAGGTCTTTAATGGTTCAAGGTTTGGGCCAGTCGACCACAGAAGCTACATTGTATTGGTCCATGTGAATTCCATCTGGGCTACTAATGTAACCCAGGAATGACATGTAGACATGGAGGACTTGAAGGAAGGGGAATAAATCAAGGTGTTATTGAAGTGTTATGATATGTTTACCCAACATGTCCCTAAAAACATCATTAATTAAAAAAATCGAACACTGAGGGGCGTTAGAGAGCCCATATGGCATGACAAGGAACTCATTATGACCAGAGATGGTACTGAAGGCCGTCTTCCACTTGACCCCCTTCTGTAATCTGCACCAGGTTATAAGCACTTCTCAGGTCCAGCTTGGTAAAAATTTTAGCTGATCTGAGCTGTTCAAGGGCTGCAGGATATAACGCAGAGGATACTGGTACTTAACTGAACATTGATGGAGACCACGGTAATCAATACAATGTGAGACAACCTCCCTTCTTCTCCGCAAAAAAGAAGCCAACAGATGCAGGAGATGTGGATGGCCTGATTTAACAATACTGGAGATTGCCTCCAGTATATATCCCTCCATAGCTCATCCAGCTGCTAGGTTGACTGGTACCAGGAAATGCCTCAATGGCACAATCGTATGGACAATGTGGTGGTAGTCCACTGACCTTCTCTTTACTGAACACTTCACTTAGGTAACGATACTTGGTGGGAATCTGGACAGAATCATGGTTGTCTGGGCCTTTGACGGACATGGAAGGCACTGGGTTTGTGAAACAGTGGACATGGCAGTACCAGCAAGTGAGTTGCCTGTTGGACCAGGAAATGAGGGGGTTGTGTTGTTCCTGCCAATGTAGGCCCAAGATGATTCGATGTTTGGCAGATATGGTGACAAACATGATAATGTTTTCTTGGTTGAAGGCGCCACCAGCAGTGTGAAATGGTTCCTCCCCCAATAGGGCTCCATCAATGGCCTGGATCTTGAGTTGCTTTTGCTTGTAGTGGTTGAATGGATCTTGATCAAAAAAATTCCCAGCTGAACCAGAATCAATTAAGGCTGTCAGAACAGAAAGCATGCCTTAGTATGGAAGAATGAAAGCTTTGTGAGACAAAAACTGGGATTGACTCATCTTTTGGGAGTGGGGGTTGGAGCTTCCGCTCACCTCTGTGCCACAGTCCAGGCTCAGAGGGGACACTGCCTGATGAGATGGTCAGCCTGACTGCAGTAAAAGCACTGGAACTCTCTTTACTGCCTCTTTCTCTCCCCTTCTGTTAGCCGTGTGCATCCCATAGTGAACACTGGCTATGGAGCCATGTTTAAGCCATGGCAAAAGGCTACTTTCAGTATGGTGTTGTTCCAGCCACTCCCAGCTGCGATGGTGCGAAATTCGAGAACGTAGTCCGCTACTTGGCATGAGCCCTGGGTCATGGTTAGCAGTTGCTCTCCTGTCTCTCTGCCCATAAGCTGTCATGTAATTGTAGTCTTTGTAGTCTGTGTTGGCTATATTTGTAGGATATGGTGTATTATGGGAATTGGAGTCCCTGGTTAGCTGTGATATGACAATAACCATGGCCATCTGTGTCAGATTTGCATAAAATCTTCAACAGAAAACTATGACTAAACTACATTTAACATCGGACATAGCAAACATTGAGCTTGTTCAATGTGTTGAATGCAGGATGTTTAGACATTCTTCTTCTTTCATTTCAATAGCATTTTTATTGTCCTGGGCTATCAGGCAGGCATAAACACTAAGGACACCTTAAAACAGACCATTTGAAAATTAGAACATAGAGTACATGTAAATACTTCTGAGACAAGTACTCCAAATTGCATAGAAAGAGAGCCGCCTTACATATAGAAAGGCTCTTAGTGCTGATAGCTTAGCACATTTCTCCACCTTAATAGAAAAACAACAACAACAAAAAAAAAACAATCCCAGAATCTTATTTAATACAGAAGGTAAGTTAATTTTGTTGTCACGAAAGGAAAATGGTGACCTTACATTCAAAGCATTTACTAATCAAGAAAATCCATAAGGGAGGTATGCATAACAGTCCTTTTGGTTAGTAGGAAGGCTTCATTAGAGGTTTTGAAAATTCATACATTAACTGTAAGGAAAAGAGGAAATGTTAGTACTAATAATAAATGTTAGTAGTAATAACTATGTAGAATAGTACACAAGTATGTGATTTGAGACAGCTCTGCATATACTGTGTCACATGGTGCTATACTGCTACTATTTATGACCTGGCTAATGATAAGATGAAGCACTGATGAAGGCTGTGATCCAGAGTTAATATATCAGCTCTCATATGGAGAGGTCATGTTCAGGGGATGCTAACCCATGTTCAGAGTTAAGACAGCTTGCTTGTTAATTTTGTATTTGGCCTCCCTTATGAAATGACATTGAGACTGCTGAGAAAACCCAGCTGGCATTTGCCATTGACTGATGACTGCAATGAAAAGTTACATCCTTTTTTGATGGTGCACAGGCTTTTAAGTGCCATAATTTAGAAATTAACATGTTTTTTTTGTCCTTCTAAGTAAAGCACTACATGTGTCATTCATGTGTCATTCATGTCATCACACCATCTTCTGGAATGCAAACAGTTATGCAAGAAATTGAAGTGACAATGAATTACACCACAACAGAACAATATTATGTCAGACATGGTCGAGAGTTCACAAAGTCTAGGGCCATCTTGTTCTCCAAAGACTTAAAATGTTTCACCATTCTGGTTGTGTACAGAGGTTTTCAGAATTGAATATGGCTCTTGTCCTCCAAAAATATAAAGAGCATTTATCAACACATGATACCAAAAGAGTTTTTAATGTACAAATCTTGGCTCTCAGGTGGCTTGATTGGCTAATAAGGTTACTTTAACATTGTAAACAGAATTTGATTTCTAGTATTTTAAATTTTTTTAGTAATTTTTTTTGTCAACTCAAGTACACCTCAGAGGGAATGAATGAGTACTTGGGTTATTGTGGAAGGGCACTAATCTCAGATTTAAAGAGGCAAGATATGAATCTAGCTAGCATTGTCACTTGTATTAAGTTACTGTCTTTAAATGTGTGGTAACTGTGTGTTATAAGCCATATCTAGCCTGTGGTATTTACACAATAACTTTATTCAGAAAGCTTCAAGGAAGATCCAATACGTGAAATAGAAACAAAGTTGTAGAACAGGCAATGTTCAGGCAATGTGCAAACAACATGGACAAGGAAAGACAAAAATCTGAATCGAGAAAACATTAAAGGAGAAGATAAAAAGGCTCGATGACAACTAGTATAATAACACAACACATATACTTTGCACTTGGATGAGTGCGCTGAGAGTCCTTATATGGGTCATTTTATATTTATATATATATATCTTTTTTTCAAAAAGCAGAGATGCTAGCTATATTCTGGTCAACTATTTTACAGACAAAATAAGTAGCTTGGAAAAATACCTAGAATTTAAATAGCCACCAATTTCATAGATTAATCACTTACTAAAATAACAACTTTGATCATTAACACTTTAAGGAAAACATATTTGGAGGCACAATACCTCTCTAGTTTCACAAAAGTAATTCAGTGGTCCTCGCATTTTCTCAAGCAAATCAAATTTATATGTGTTGTTCTGGAAACTACCTTGGGGGACAAAGGACACCTCTGGTAATCTATTGAGACTATACATATTGTACAGTATTCAACTGAGTATTTTTGAAAATGGAAAACTCAACAGTAACACAGTTGACTGGACATGAGAATAAAGAGTAGCAAAATGAGCAAGGGACAACTGTTTTTATTTATTTGTAATTGAGCTGGTTGCTGAACATGTTCTTTACTGAAACAATTTAAATGTATTGTGCTCACTGAAAAGTCTAAAAATAAAATGACCTGCCTAATATTGTGAAGGTCCCCCTTGTGCTGCCAAAACAGCTCTTACCTTTCGAGGCATGGACTCCACAAAAAAGTCCTGTAAGTTGTGAGGTGGAGCCTCCATGGATCGGATTTGCTTGTCTAACACATCCCACAAATGCTTAAATCGGATCTGGTGAATTTGGAAGCCAAGTCAACACCTTCAACATGTTCCTCAAACCATCCATCCATCTTCTACCGCTTACTCCTTTTCAGGGTCACAGGGAACCCTGGAGCCTATCCCAGGAAGCATCGGGCCTACCATGCATGTCTTTGGACTGGGGGAGGAAGCCAGAGTACCCGGAGGAAACCCCTGCAAACCCCTGCAAACACATGCACACACACATGGCCCTGGCACATACATGGCCCTGGCGGAAATCGAACCCCAGACCCTGGAGGTGTGAGGCGAACGTGATAACCACTAAGCCATTAAGTAATACCATTGCCATGAAAGGGTGTACTTGGTTTGCAACAGTGTTTAGGTAGGTGGGATGTGTCAAAGTACACTTGCCACTTGCATGCCAGAAACAAAGCTTTCCCAGCAGAACTCCCCCCAAAAAAGCACTCCTCCTGGAGTGCCACGAGACATCCATCTTCTTTGGCGGCCATGGGGCAGAATGTCCCAAACAGAACCATGCAACTGCACAGTGTTCTTGGCGGAGTAGGGAAGCGGAGCGACGTCCCTGGCTGAACAGGAAAGCAGAGCGATGACCCACAGCCGGGTAGACAGGCTGAGCAAAGTCCTCAGCAGAGCATGAAGGCAGAGCGATGACCACAGCTGTGCAGGCAGGCTGGGTGAAGTCCTCAGCGGAGCATGAAAGCGGAGTGACGTCCTCGGCGGAGCAGGAAAGCAGAGCAACGTCCGCTGCTGAACAGGGAAACAGAGCGCTGTATTCAGCAGAGCAGGGAAGCAGGGTGACATCCTCATCAGAGCATGAAGGCAGGGCGACGTCCTTGGCGGAGCAGGAAAGCAGAGCGACGTCCTCAGCTGAACAGGGAAACACTCAGGATTGCAGGAAAGCGAAGCAAAGGGAGAGTAGCGTGGGTCACCGTGAGGCCAGGGAGAGGAGCGTGGGTCTCCATGAGGCCAGGGAGAGGAACGAAGCTCTCCGCAATCAGGAGGGGGGAATGATGTTCGCCATGGAGCAGGAAGGCTGAGCGACGACCTCAGCCGAACAGGGAGGCTGAGCGACGACATCAGCTGAACAGGAAGGCTGAGTGACGACCTCAGCTGAACAGAAAGGCTGAGCGACGTCCACAGCTGAGCAGGGAGGCTGAGCGACGTCCATAGCTTAACAGGAAGGTTGCAGCTCTGGAGTTGAGATAGGTCTCAGGCTGGGACCCTGAGGTCACAAGGTGAACCTTGGGCATGGGCAGAACTTGGGCGGCCGTGTTGGTAGACTCGGGCATGAGCAGAACTTGGCTGTGCATGTCAGCAGTCTCGGGCGTGAACAGAACTTGGCTGTGCATATCAGCAGACTCGGGCATGAGAAGAACTTGGCTGTGCATGTCAGCCAACTCGGGCGTGAGCAGAACTTGGCTGTCCGTGTCAGCAGACTCGGGCATGAGCAGAATTTGGCTGTCAGTGTCAGCAGACTAGGGCTTTAGCAGAACTTGGGTGGTCGTGTCGGTAGTCTTGGGCGTGGGCTGAACTTGGGCGGACCTGGTTGGTAGACTTGGGCGACCTGGTCGGTAGACTTGGGCGTGGGCTGAACTTGGGCGACCAGGTCGGTAGACTTGGGCGTGGGCTGAACTTGGGCGACTGGGTCGGTAGACTTGGGCGTGGGCTGAACTTGGGCGACCGGATCGGTTGGCTTGAACATGATCGGAACTTGGTTAACTGGGTCAGCAGGCTTGGACATGAACAGAACTTGGTCAGCAGGCTTGGACTCGAGCATGACTTGGTCAGCAGGCTTGGACGTGAACGGTAGTTGGTCAGCAGGTTTGGATATAAGCATGACTTGGTCAGCAGGCTTGGACATGAGCATGACTTGGTCAGCAGGCTTGGACATGAGCATGTGAACAGAACTTGGTTAACAGGCTTGGGTGTGCGCAGAGCTTGGTTGTCCGTGTTAACATCAACTTGGTGGCTCATCCGCTCAAAATGCATGTGGAATGGAAGATCAGCACTGTTCGCCACATTAACTCCGTTCAACAGCTCTTCCAAGTTGTAGCCCTGCCCTGGATCTCCAAACTCCCTCAGAAACAGGTCCGAGAACTGCCTACTGTTCTCCAGTACCCGGGGTCTCATGGCTGCTACTCGCTGTGCCCACTTGTGAGCTGGGCCAAAAAATCGGGACATCATGAACTTAATCCATTGTTTCTCCCTTGGCTTCGGGTCAAACAGGCTTGAGAAGTAACACTGGCAGTCTATCACAAAATAGTCTGGATAACCAAAGAAACTATCATACCGATCGGAAAGGTCCATGAAAGTCCGTTGTGAAAAATGCATAGAATCCAAGGCGTGGATGATTGCAGTGGACTTCCGGGTTCTGCGTCCTCTTCGTTCTCGTGCTGCATCCATTGTGAGGCTGAATATCCTGTCATGTCTGTCACGTTCCGTGACGTTACAGAAGATAAGGCGAATGCAAACACAGTTTGAGTGAGAGCTTTATTTAAAGAGACAGGCAGAATAATCCAATTCGTAATCCATAAACGTACTCTAAAACAGGCAATGTCAGATGATCGGCAAACAGGCATACTCTTGGGCAAGGCAGAGATAAAAGTCACGGTCACGGAGAACGGGGTTCGAGATACAAAACATGAAATGGGAAACACAGTGAGGGACTGGTAGTGGAGAAACCAGTGAACTAAACTAATGAACCTAAACATGAACTATGACCTGAACAAAGACTATGAACATGAATATAAACATGACACATGAAACTATGAACTTGAACTATGACTATCGTAACTATCATCTATACTAAGTCTATCTAAATCTACTCTAATATTCCGCATTGAGTGTTGTGAGGCATGCGATATATATATGCTGACATGATTACCCTCACAATTGCTAACAGCTGAGGGTAATCCAGACACACGTGACATGACAACCAATGACAGAACGGGGAGGAGACATGACATGAAAATGCACGTGTTGAGATGTCACAACTGTTAATATTGGAAAAGCAGGTGCTTGCGCATTCACGCTTAGAGCACACTGCTTCAAGGGGAAATCAAGACAGGGATCAATAAAGTTTAACTTATCCTATCTTATCTTATTAAATGTCATCATTGTTACCTAATTTCCATTGTTACCTTTACTCGGTAATACAATTGACAGGTAACTTAGTTGACATTTTTAACATTTTGGGCCTATATTCAACATGGAGGCCAAGAAACTACTGAGTACATGGTATCTTTATAAATGCAATTTCATATACATAACGTTTAGTCAAATTTCTTGTAAAAATGTGAAGCAATAATACTTATGTGACAGTGTTGACAGTCAGTTAATCCACTATTGAAACAGGTTTGCCATTTTTACAAATATTTAGGAAAAGAGACATACCCTCCAGTACTTAATCCACGTGCTTTTTGAGGATATGATGTCATGCATGGCCCATGCTTAATGATTGTTTAGAAAGACTGCACAAATATTAGCTTACCTGTTTGAATTGTGTTTCTGTGTTTGATTTATTTTGATGTCATATGCATTTCACCAGTGTATGAAATTAAATAATGGAAATATAATTCACAAATACACTCACCAACCTCTTTACTAACATCACCAATACCCCTGCTCATTGAAGAAATCATCCAATCAGCCAATCATGTGTCAGCAATACAATTCATAAAATCATGCAGATACAGGTCAAGAACAGTTATTGTCCACATTGAACATCAGAATGGAGGAAAAATGTGATCTCAGTGACTGTGACTGTGGCATGGTTGTTGGTGCCAGACGGGCTAATTTAAGTATTTCAGAAACTGCTGGTGCAAAAATAATGTTGCTTAGTGGTTAGCACCTCCAGGGTTGGGGGTTCGATTCCCACTGTGGCCCTGTGTGTGCGGAGTTTGCTTGTTCCCCCTGTGCTGCGGGGGTTTCTTGCTCTGCTTTCCTCCCCCAGTCCAAAAGACATGAATGGTAGGCTGACTGGCAAAATGTCCGTAGTGTTTGATTGTGTGCCCTGCGATGGATTGGCACCCTGTCCAGGGTGTATCCCGCCTTGTGCCCGATGCTCCCCGGGATAGGCTCCAGGTTTCCCCGTGACCCTGAAAAAAATAAAGTGGTATAGAAGAAGGATGGATGGATGGATACAACCATGGTGAGCAGAAAAGCATTTCAGAACACACAGCATGTTAATTTTTAAATGGATGGGCTACAACAACAGAAGACAACATGGGGTTTCACTCCTATCAGCCAAGAACAGCGATCTGAGGCTACAGTGGGCACAGGATCACCAAAACTGGACAGTGGCAGATTTGATTAACATCACCTGGGCTGCCTCCAAAATTGCATACTGTGACAGAACCTACTGTATTTGATGCAGTACCAACTGCACGGACGTTGAAAGAGTATGTACTAATCAGTATGTGTGTATGTAGTAAGAATACAATCCTAGACATACTTCATTTGCCATGATGACATGTGATCTTTGACATCATCATAAACACAAAATCTTTAAGTGTCCACCAGATTAAAACAACTGCACTAATGGCATAATGTTAAAGTTAAGTGAATCGGCAATTTAATGTGGGCACTGTCAACAGGCTGAGGTCAATTCATTGCCGTTAGCTTTTTTACCATTAGCAAAAAAGGGTTTAAACGCTGTGACAACTGTTTTCTTGTTTAAACCTTCAACAATTTAACAAGTTTAACAGTTAAAATTTAAATAGTTAATAGTTATTAATAGAAATGTATTATAAATCCCACAGAAGGATAAAGACTCACATTTAAATGAGTTAAAAAACAATATAGAAAACCAAATTTTTTATAAATAACACGCACACACCCTTATTCTCGCATTTTTCTTCACTTGAGATGAGAATAAGAAGCTCCATTGAACAATTTGTCAGTTTCTTTAGCAGTTGATCAGCTGATAATGTCACACTACAGATAAAATGTCAGTCACATGTGACAGCTAATTCAGAGCACCTCATATGCACAAAAATCCAACCCTGCTCAATGAAATATCAGAATATGAGGACCCAGAAGTGGAGGTGGGAGGTATGTTGTTATAAGTGAAACGACGGCATGAATCTTTCAGTTACAGATTTTAATTTACCATTCTACCATAAGTCGAGGGGAAAAAAAAGCAGTTGATGTATTTACCTTAAAATGTTACTGAAATAAATAAAACTAATAAAACTTTTATTACTAAAAGTAATAAAACTGCTGCACATAAGACATGTTGGAGAGAGTAATACAACTTGAATGAAGACAGAAGTTGGACATGGTCTCTGTCAGAGGCGGACTTTATCATTAGGCAAAGGTTGGCTTTGGGTTAATTCTCTCTCTCTCTCTCTCTCTCTCTCTCTCTCTCTCTCTCTCTCTCTCTCTCTGTCTCTCTCTCTCTCTCTCCAAATGAAACTCTGAACTCTGCAGACATGATCACATGTCAGTTTAATATCACATGATATTGTGCCATTCAGATGTGGATTCACGTTCAGTGCTACTAAATAAATATGTTACCACAATTTTATAATATATTTAATATGTGAATATATTTAATATAATGGTAATATATTTAATTATTTAATGTAATATGTTAATATATTTAATATGTTAAATATATTACCACAATTTTGAAAAAACAAGAATATTTTAATAAGCTGCTGTCCTACTGTACCATTCAGCAACTTATTGTTTGCCCTTGGTTTGTGGTTGTAGTGAAATAGTCTTATATATAGGTCTAATATCAAGATTAATTTCAGAATATTAATATTTGAAAATAAAATGCATTATTATTATTATTATTATTATTATTATTATTATTATTATTATTATTAGTAGTAGTAGTAGTAGTAGTAGTAGTCGTAGTAGTCATAGTGATCTATTTTTTTTGGGATTCATGTTATTGTTAAAAAATAAAGTTTCAGTCCTGGAGTTGTACAGCTGAGAGGTGTAGCTCTCGTACACTGCACCCAGATGATGTCCCCTGACTAGTTAACATGCTGCCCTAATCGTTTTATATTCTTTGTCACACTGTTCTTTTGTTTTTCGTTGCCTACAGTATTTATAATTACAAATATGACTTGATATCTGTTCAGTGCTACTTCAAATAAATATATTTAAATAGCATTTATGTTTCTGTATTGTGTTATATTTTTATGCTAGTAACTTGTTTTAAAAATTGGTCTAATCATCAATGAGCCTGTGTGTTATGATGTGGTGTGTTGTGGGCCGGGTGTGGTGGTCTGCTCTAGGCCAGAAAATCCAGGGCCACTTTTTGTCCCAATCCCCCCTGTGATGAAATGCCATCACACACAATGCCATGACTGACAGTAACATCGTGCCAAAGCACTACCACAGCAATTGTCATTATCTGGTGCTATTGTGGATTTGTTCAGTATAAACCAGCCATGGTGTTCCACTACCAAGATGTAAATTAGAGGCTGTGGATCTCTCAAATCCATACCTACCTGCAAAATGAATACTTTTACACTACTGCTAGACTGGTTTGTGTTGCAGCAGTATACAGTACCTGACAGTTATAATAGAACACATGCAAATGTGTTGAAATTATTGTGATTTAAGGCTTTGCCTACATTCATCACTCTTAATTCAATCGTGACATATATATATATATATATATATATATATATATATATATATATATATATATATATATATATATATATATATATATGCAGAACCTGGCATTATAATAAAAATGCTTTTGTGATGTTTATTCTGAAGATGATGTGTGCCAAAATTGTTGATGTTTGGACAAAATTTGTGTGAGGATTTGTGAAAACTGTCAAAAAGGAGTAGTGGTTTAAAAAATAAAATAAAAATCAAGATGTCGGAAAATCTAATTAGGCGAAATTAACATCAGAGGGTATGTTGAACTCATATTGACCCATGGAGTCCAGGGATGACTCTTAAACATGGTTCAAAAATTATGACCATAAACATATTTCAAAATTAGGTCCAAATTTCACTTGCTGGTGGCACAATGCTAGTAACAGTGTTGTCAGCACGTACACGAAATTTGGTCAGAATGTTAGACACTCCCCAATCAGTGTGTTCTATGGGCTGCTCTAGACATTATATTCAGCAGCAGCAGCAGAAGAAGAAGCAGAAGAAGAAGCAAAAGAAGAATACTAGAATAATAGTAGGGTGCACCTTTGGTTTTGCTTGACCCCCTATAATAATAATAATAATAATAATAATAATAATAATAATAATAATAATAATAATAATAATAATAATAATAATAATAATAATAATAATAATAAAATAATAAAAATAAAATAAATGTATTAATTTAGCACCTTTCATACATTTAAATGCAGCTCAAAGTTCTTTATAGTGTAAAATAAAAAATAGATAAATAAAACAAGTAATGATGATGCAATGAATAATAGTATTGACAGAAAGATGAAAATAACGATATAAAACATAAGAAAATATAATAAAAATATACTATATAATATAATATAATAAAAATAGAATAAATCTACAATCATTAGTTTAACAGTGTAACAGCAAAATGGCAGTAAAAGTAAAAAAAAAACAGTTAAAAAAAACAACAAAAACAAACAAAAACTGATAAAAAGCAAATGGCTGCATTCATTTCCCCACAATTTTTATGTTTTATACATGGAATGTGGAGAATGCTAGCACTAGAACTAGATGAACATGCCCAAATACTATAGAGTCATACAAAGAAACCTGAAATAGTTTCTACAGTATATTTTACACAATCTTAAATGACATTTAAAATAATTCATTTTGATAACATCAAGTTGATATATGCAAAACCATCAAGTTAGGCTGGACATTTAAGGTACTGTGTATTTATCATAATTTCTGTAAGTGCTATAGCAAAAAAAAAAAAAAAAAAAAGAATTATTGATGCATCCACCAGAACATGGAGAACATTTGAATTCATTTTAAATAACAATCCACACTAATTATTATCAGATGTCGTGATCAACTCATTTCAGTAAGACCTATTACAATGAATGTATTTCTTATTCTATTCAGACTTTTCATCATCTTCACCCACACTGACTGCCTTTGTGCAATTTAGTGTGCTAATTATGAATGACAGCTGAAAGCTCTATAACAACCCTTTCATTGACAATGTTTCAAGAGTTCGGAGTCGTCAAAGAGCTCTTAGATGCAGAGAGTTGGCGCTGAAGCACTGGACGTGGCAGAACACAACTGTTTTGATTCAGAGCTGAACAAACGAGAGCAAATCGGACAGTGCAGCTGCAAATTAAACGTGTCAGGACGTGATTGGAGATTGGCACACAGCTCAAACTTCCTGCAGCTGAATCCTGCAGGGTGGTTTGCACCTGCAGAGCCAGATGTTTTGGAGGGGATGAATATCCTCATCCTGGCTCAGACATGCTCCTGTCTCCGTTATTCACCCAATACTATGCATTCTTTTCTCTGGGCCTGAATTCATTCATTGATTAATTGATTCCTAAACTGACAAGAAAATATACCAATAAAAGTTGAGAATAAGTTTGTGCAGGTTAAATTGCAATGATCTTGATATCTCTGTAAAGCCAGGTGCACTGGGTGATTACAGTGGGCTTTTAAAATTATTACTTGTTACACTGTATCACAGTAGAATCTTGGATAAGTTCTATAATGTTCTCAGTATCAGATTATATGATGAAGACTCTCGAATGATAGATTTAAGTAATATGGATTTTTTTCTTTCTACTGTATCAGCATGTTTCTTTTACGTTTCCCCATAGTTGCTACCATATTTGTAGCTGTCACTTGAGCTTGATGTCATCCTATGCTGTCTTCCGATTGGTGACTTTAAGGCATTTTGACATTTTACTCAAGAATTTCTGATATTGCCAGAACTGTCATCATCTGTCTTTTGTTGCAATGGCACTAATTCAGCCACCTGTAAAGCACGTCACATTATGCATCCTAAGATCACTGAGGTTAAGTCACGACCAAAAAATTATTTTACATTGTGCTTTTTCATACAGGACAAACCTGGCATATGTGTGATAACTGAGGTTTTCCACTGTTGATTGCGTACCATTTTTTTGTAGGATTTTTTTGGTAGGAGATTTCAGAACTGTAATGATAGCTATAAGCTTATCCATCCATCCATCCATCCATCCATCCATCCATCCATCCATCTTCTACCGCTTACTCCTTACTAACCACTAAGCCACCGTGCACCCAGCTATAAGCTTATATTTAAGCTATTTACATTATTGCATCAGCCTGGGGCATTACACCTCCTGATCAGTAGAGGTCTTCTTCCTCTAAGTTCTAATCTAGCACTTCCAGGTCACTTCCTGCTTATAAATTATATGCATCATGTCTCAATCAGTTCAGTAGTCAGGGCACTGATCAGGGAGTTGGCCATTTTAAGGGCTGTCTCAATCGCAAAATCTTTCAGTGCACTGGAACTATCAACTAGATATCAGACTAGATTTTATAATGCCAATTTTCTTCCTTTTCTTTGCCTCCAAGGACAGAAAGAGCCATCATCAATGAAGCATAGATAATTGCTGCCAGATGAGATTTAAAGCCATTTTGTGCTGATGGATGTATCATCAAAAGTAAAGCCACAGACACAATGTCAGTCTGATATTTAAAATGTGCTTTGTGATCCAAGTTATTTCAAAATATTTAGATGACTGGACTAATTTTTGAAAATGTTTCCAAAGTTTTTTTCAAGGTACAATTTGTTGGCATTGATGAAATTGCCAATAAACATGAAGCAATATAGCTACACAGTTAACTAGTTGATGTTACCTAGTAAAAGTGACTTTTTTTGTCCTAATCTAGCCACCTCTACTTGTAAGCCTTAGCTTTTATAGCTACATAAGTAGTTAGCTATATCTAGACAATAAAAGGTGCAGTTAGGCAGATCCAAAAGGACAAACAAGCCTATAGTTAACTAAACAACAAAACTATAACTAGCTACACAAAAATATGGATGTGTCAGTATTTAGTGTCAGTGAATGTTTGTGATGTGTCAGTGAATGTTGTTTGCATGAACGTAGCTTACACAAGCATTGCCATTGTAGACCTAAATGTGTGTGTGTGTGTGTGTGTGTGTACGTGTGTGTGTGTGTGCACGGCAATCCAAAAACACTTTCACGTTTCTGTCAGTGTAATGAACACTGTCTTATTTTAATACAGTTAACACTCTACTGGCCATCACACTTCAGAAGTGATAAAGTAAACTGTTGCTGCCTTCATATGATCATGAGGTTATTATAATTTTTTTGTGTGTGCATGTGCAGATACACCGCTAAAATTAACTAATTAGTTGGCTCTATCTATTTTGGCATACTCTCTTTGTTGTAAAAATTAACAGTATAAGCCCATATATAATACAAACAGTAAAAGTAGAACATTTGGGTATCAAAACTTACATTTATTTACAATAATTCTGAGAGCAGACAAAGGCATGATATCATCAAAAAGCTAGTAACTAATTAGAAGGCTTGTTACAGGAATTGCTTTTTACATACTTGTGTTTACAGTTGTTTGCAAAAGTTTAAAGTGAATAGAAGTAAACAACCTCTGCAGCAAACTATTTTTGAAGAATTGCATTTTTTCTGAAAATATAAATGCACAGTTACTTTATGTTTGATAATCTTAAAAAAATATGAATAGTTTGAATGAATGCTTGTATTTCTCAGATTCTTGTGCCATCTTGCATGCACAACATCTACTTACATATATTTTTTAATGTCAAACGAGTGAGGGGACTGTGCAGGTCAATCTAAAAGCTTCAGCTTGTATTTCTTGAAGTATTTCATGGTGGGTTTTAAGGTATTAGCACCCTTGGTAAATATGAGCTATGAAAGAAGAAGGCTATAATAAATTGTCGTTATTGTTTGTTTAATCTTTCTTAAATTTTTCTTTGTAAAAATGAAAAAAAAAAAATAGTCTGCGCTCATGGATATAAAACAATTGCAAACAAAAAAAATCTATAGATCTTTGTTAAATATGTGTGCCTATATATATATATATATATATATATATATATATATATATATATATATATATTTATATATATATATATATATATCACCTAAGTGAAAATGTCCAAATTGGGTCCAAAATGTCAATATTTATGTGGCCACAATTATTTTCCAGCACTGCCTTAACCTTCCGTTTGAGGATGCCCCACAGATGCTAAATAGGGTTTAGGTCTGGAGACATGCTTGGCCAGTCCATCACCTTCACCCTCAGCTTCTTTAGCAAGGCAGTGGTTGTCATGCTGGAATACGGAATACTGATCATGCTCTGCTTCCGTATGTCACAGTACATGTTGGCGTTCATTGTTCCCAATTTGGACATTTTCACGTAGGTG
This sequence comes from Ameiurus melas, assembly GCA_012411365.1. NCBI lineage: Eukaryota > Metazoa > Chordata > Actinopteri > Siluriformes > Ictaluridae > Ameiurus > Ameiurus melas. The sequence continues at coordinate 8,254,576 of CM022771.1, read as the reverse complement.
TGTACTAATTTTTGTTGCCAGTGGTTTAGACATTAATGGATGTGTGTTGAGTTATTTTGAGGGGACAGAAAATTTACACTGTTACACAAGCTTTACACTCACTACTTTACATTGTAGCAAAGTGTCATTTCTTCAGTGTTGTTACATGAAAAGATATAATCAAATATTTACAAAAATATGAGGAGTGTACTCACTTTTGTGAGATACTATATATCAATCAATAAGCTGAGGGGGTCAGTCTGCCAGTTGCTTTAAGTATTACAGTGCATCTCATCCTCATGGACTGTACCAGATTTGTCAGTTCTAGCTGTGAGATGTTACTCCAATCTTCTACCAACGCATTTGCAAGTTCTCGATCAAACAGCCTTCCTTCTTGTCTCCCTTTAGCACTGTCTTCTCACACTACATCTCACACTACAGACATGTAGTTCATTGCTCTGGGCACATCTGCAGTCCTCATGCCTCCCTACAGCAGGCCTATGACATGTTCACACAGGTGAGCAGGCACCATATTCATCTTTCTTCTAGTGTTCTTCAGAGTCAGTGGAAAGTTCTCTTTAGTGTCCTAAGTTATTGTAACTGTGACCTTAATTGTCTTTTACCTGTAAACTGTTAGTGTCTGAAGGACTGTTCCACAGGTGCATGTGCAATAATTGTTTATGGTTCATTGAACAAGCATGAAACACATTGTTTAAAGTTTAAACCCTTTTCAATAAAGACCTATTAAGCTTATTTGGATTTTACAAAATTATCTCTACAGTACAGGGCCATTTCTTTTTTTGGCTGAATATACAGTGTGTGTGTGTGTGTGTGTGTGTGTGTGTGTGTGTGTGTGTGTGTGTGTGTGTATGTATGTATGTATTTATTTATTTATTTATTTATTTATTTATTTATTTAACATGACAACGATATTAATGACACAGTGGCACTTTTTCCAGTGCCTATTTGACATTTTGGTGCATCTGTACTACACACACCAGTTGGAGCAAGAGTATTTTTTATGAGTGTGAAAAAGATGAGGCAATGTTGATGAGACATCAGTCAATTCTGACCTTGACAACAATCAACAGAGCCAGCTTGATTTCTTTTGTGTTTACGTTATCTCAGTGCAATGTACAGTCTGTTTACTATAACAACAACAATAATAATAATAATATGCATGAGTAGTTATAGATTGCTATTTTATTGATATTTGTAGTGCCATGAGTATTAGAGTACATACTGTACAGGTGAGAGAAAGTAGCTGTACATTTGACATATTTTCCTTAAGGTATGTTCAGAAATGTTGTAAAAAATAAAAATGAAAAATTAAAAACTGTCAGGAGAGAGAGAAATATACACAAAGAACAAGTTTTTGGGCACCCCCATTTCATATTTAATAAACTGCCAACTCAACTGCTCCAAAATGGATTACACCACTGAAACTGACATTTCAATAAAACACACCTGTGTTCAGATATTTTGACATCTAACATGGGAACATGATACCTACACTACATGAAACTAACAGGTCTAAAGCAGTGACCACTGATATTAGATGTCTAACATCTATCAGTAGCTTGACAATGGAACTGTATTGGTTGAGCAATGCATTATGTCACAGGGTCTCATTGATGGCATAATAAAATTGATATGGGGCAAACTATTACACACTCTGCCATGACAGGCAGTTTTTAAGCATTTTAAGTCTGTAATGACCTACTGGCTTCATATTTCAACTTAATAGAAATTATAAAACTAAACGTATGGTTCTGTCCTATGTAATTTTGTTTAATTTAGGCACGTAGAGGAAAAAGGTGACTGAGTAAATAATCCATCTTATTCACAAAGCAACTGTATTTCACATGCATGCACCTTCTCAACCACTGCTGATGACGGGTTATAGATGTGTCAGTAAAGATCAAATCTAAATCTAGTGAGTTAAGATGTGGATTTTTTTTTATTAGCACACTAGTTATTCAACTGAGTAATTAGTGCATTTGTGTGCAAGAGGCATTGGGCTGAGGTTCACACACCTGTTATTCAAGGACACTTGGATACCATAGCATGTTTTTTATTCAGGTTATTCCATTTGATTTATTTCGGTAGTTAGTTTGAAGTAAGGATTTGTTTTAGTGTGGGAACTTGGCTATATTTATACATTTATAAAAAGCTTTAATTAAATAAGCCTTTAATTAATTCTGATCCAGCTCTAAAATGAACAGAATAACTATAAATAGAGATCACTGAGCTATCCTCAGGGGAAGTTGGAAAGCATTAACATTTTTTGGACCTGATTTTGGTGTCTAACCTCTTCATTAAAAAAAAAAAAAGAAAGAAAGAAAGAAAAGAAAAGATTTTCCTATATCAGAAAGATCACCTTTATTTGTAGAAACCTCATTCATAAGCATTCTGACTCGACTTCACTGAATTTCCCCTTTCGATTTATTTATTTTCTTGGATCTTGGATATCTTTTCTAAGATTGGTTCATATGTTTCATGTAAATTAGATGTGTAAGCAGGAATATTGGGGTGTGATAAATCCATCATTCATTCATTCATTCATTCAGTTTCATCTTCAGGAACTGCTTTATCTTAAGCAGGGTTGGGTTGGATCTGGAGCCTATCCCATAAAACCAGGCCATGAAGCAGGAATACATGCTGGATACCTCTCAGTTCACCATGTGCACACACACAAATTCAAACCTAGGGAGAATTTAGCATAATCCACTTACCAGTATGTTTTGGGAAGTTGGATGAAACCCATGTGGACATAGGAAGAGCATGCAAAACTCCACACAGACAGTAACCTGAGCTGAGGATCATCAGGATTATATATGACATATAAATAAGGGAGCTTGTTTCCATGCAGCTGAAGCTAAATCACCACTTATTTGATATTTAACTATCGTCTAGAATGTAAATTCTAGTTTCAGGAATTGGGCATAGATTTATTCATTACAGTTACTCAAATGTGTGCTTGTTTCTGTGTAACTTTGATGAACATGGGTCATTATGTCTTACTTATGATATCCCAATATTGTTTTGAGAATGACCATGTTTACATACACCTTAATAAATGTTTACATAATTTAAACCATAATTTCAACTCATTGATGCTTCTGCTTCATTGTAGGTCATCACTTATTTTAGTCATGCTGTTTCCCAAATGAGACTTCTTCTGAAATTTTTTCAGAAGAAAATATTCTGCCCAAAATTGCTGGCTAATTGCTGGTACACCCTCCTTCCAAATCAAATGCAGCCATGACATTTCTATGATAAGAGGATTTTGTGTGCTAAATATTTTGATCGTGTCTCTGCTTTGCATCCAGTGTTCCGAGGATAGGCTCTGGATCCACCATGACCCTGAATGCACCAACCAATGAATGCTATATTGATATCACTGATATACTGGACACCTGATTGTAGATACATACTTAGTGGAAACATATCCTGTGTCAAACATCTAGACAGGGTCTAAGTCTATATATCGTTCTCTCAAAGGCCTGGCATATAACTGAAGCTGAATTTCTTTTGAGGTATAATTCATATACAATTGTATCAACTGGATATCAATTATGTCTAGAAGAAGGTCAGCTTCAGGTTGTACGGCAGTCCTTTGAGAGAATGTTTGCATACTGTCAAAATTGGCGTAAATGGGGCAGAACGTACATCCCTCTCCATAGTACAAGACACTAACACCTTCCCAAATACAGTGAGACCCTGAGGGACGTTGACAGTAATTTCAACTCCAGCAAACGTCAGCTCAAGATAAACACTGATCGATTCCTACGCCTGTTGAAGCTGCACTGGAATCAGCCATATCAGCACTCCAATGCTGCTCAAACGCTGTGGGAGTTGATTAATTGCACACACTCGATTACCCTCTAAACACATCAGCCCATCGGGTTGAAGGTTGACGGAGAACAGTGCTCCTGTGCATAACAATGTCAAACAAAACAGGATCGACGTCACCGCAAAGTATCCTTCACGCATCCCAACTCTGTAAGAAATGCCATCCATCACGGCTTGGAGCCTCACTGTGATTTACTGAAACACTGAGTCACTGAAACACTGAGCTGTATGAAGCTGTTTTAATTTATGCACATTAAAACAAGTGAACAGAACTTTTGCATTAAAAAAAAAAACAATTAGTAGAAATTTAACCCAACAGATATCCCAGCACTGATTACTGCATTACCATATTTTCCAGACAATAAGTTGCGCCAAAGTGTCTAAATTCTGTATGCTTAGTTGAAAAAAAATTATTGTCTTTCTGTAAACAGCTTTGAGATTACACTTTAGTGGCCTTCTAGTGTTTCTCTTCTGTATGTTCCAATAGACAAAATAAAGAAAAGCATAGTTTAACAAAGAGAACTACAGTCTACCGAAAGAACTACAGTAGCGTGGCTACCATAAATACACAAACAAATCGGCAGATTACAATAACAAAACATTTCAGAACAAACTGCAGATTTCTATAACATACAATGCAAGATAGTACCTACTAGAGGGCAAAGAAAAAAATGCATCTTATAGTCTGGAAAATACAGCACCAATTTGGTTATCATCATGAAGAAATTACGTTACTTTTTAGATGATGGAGAAAAACATTAGTGTCCCTTTTAGAAAATATAAGTTTATGATGGAGTTATGACATCTTGTTCTAAACATCTGAACATAAATATGATCTTAGTATTCAAATTAGCAAAGGATTACAGTTATAAAAAGGTGTTAGTGTGTTTGTTGTTAAATGTTAAATTCTCTTTTTAAAGTTAATGAATTACAGTGGGACGAAACAACAAGCATTATAAGAGTTTGGTCTACAAAAGCTACACAGATGTACAATTTATGATGAATGTACTGTACAAGACAAAAAAATAAACCCACAGATATTCCCATCACTGGTAGCTTGAGCAGATAAACATATTTGCCAGACACCAAAGTATCTACACTTGTTTTTTTCAGGCAGGCAAATATTCTGGGCACCAATGTGGGAGGCACGGGGTCGCTGCTGATTCAGCACAGCAGACAAAGCTGTCAAAGGCCAATCTGGTCATTGAGGACATGACCTGGTCTGCTGTAGCGCGATCAACCATGCAATGCAAACGAATGAAATAAAAAGATGAAAATCATGCAAAGAGTACCAACCCCTAGCCCAAAGGTCTTTCCTAGAAAGTTTACAGAGGGATCAGATTCCCTCTCAAAGTTTTTTTAAACAGTTTATTAAAAGGAGATATCCTTTTGCTGTTTGTAGTTGAGTTTACGCAGTAATGTCCACACACCTTGTTAGAGCTGAATATGTTTTGATGGGGGTTTACTGATGTGTGATGTTAAAATAAATGGTCCCACATAAAACATCATACAGCAATGCAAGCCATGAGGGGAAAAAACAGAGTCCATGAACTGTTCACGGTAGTGGAATTGCAAATTAAGCAGTGCTGGTCATAAAACTGTGATTAATAGTCATCATAGGTGTTGACGTCCATGAAATAGGCATTGGTGTAGACTTTTCCAGCTAATTGGGGATTAAAGTATTTATTTCTTTCCTCCAGGATCAAGTTGTTCTTGTTGAAAGCCTGCGAATGAGAGAGAAGTGCACTGAATGAGACTTTACATGATTTATCATTTCTAGATTAAAAGTCATCACAAAGCAAAAGGAAAACATTCTCAAAAACCACTACAGGTAAATACTAAAATAATATAAAGTGATGCAATAATATATATATATATATATATATATATATATATATATATATATATATATATATATATATATATATATATATATATATATATATATATATATATATATATATATATATATAAAAGAAAAATAAATCAAATAAACTGGTCAAAGGTGAATAGGTCTATTAGTGCGTAGTGTCAATATTCAGCTCTGCATTATACAACATTATTCTTAGCATGTACGCACCAAAATATAGTCACAACCACTACAAACCACTTAGGAGGAGACAACATTTTTGGGCAGAGATAAAGTATGACCCATTTGTAAGGCTATACCATAATTCTGTTGACTTGTCTTGTTAGTGTTCTTATTAGAATGTGGCCATTTTGAGAATCATTGAATATGAAAGAGCATTTCTAATTTGTGACAGTTTGGAGGCTATGTGTGAAGCTAGGAGGACTAAGGAAATGAGGGAACCAGAGGAACCACAGAATTGAGGAACTAGGGAAATATTACTGTTGATTGGGAACCTACCATCTGCTAGACTGGTCTGCTTCCTACTATTTTCCTCATTCCTATGCTACTCATTACATAATTAGTATTTCTACTTGTTCATTTTTCTTATGTCTCATAAATTAGTATACATACGCCCATGTTTGTAGAGTTACTCTGTTACGTATTTTATGATGTATTTCAAAGCAGTTCCAGAGTTTCTCAATTTCCCCAGCCTGCTACTGTCTTCATAGTTGCACTGTTTTAAAAGTACTTGTAGTTTCTTTATTTCCCAGTCCTCCAAGTTGCCTTGTTTCTCTAGTCCTCCTAGTTACACTATATGGCCAAAGGTGTGTGGACACCTGACCATCTCACCCACATGTGCCCATTCCAAAACAATGGGCATTAACAGGAAGTTTTACTATCACAGAATTGCTATTATAACAGCCCCCACTCTTCTGGGAAGGATCTTCAATAGATACACATATGTATCAATATCAGTTTGATCATTTGTGAAAATTTACACAAAAACATAATCCGAATATATTAATCAGATGAAGAATGTCTGTCTAAATAAACTAGACAGACAGAAAACAGAAAAATTATACACAACTGATTTAAACAAACAACTGAAAAAACCTTGGATCAGACTCCTGTTTTACTATGCAAACAGTGTAACAAAAAGTGAACAGTGCAGCAACAAGCAACAAAACATATGAATGATGTGTTCATTTCACAGCAGCAGTGACACAGAACAGGCAAAAATTATACACACTGCCTTCTCACAAGCCTTGGTTGCTCTGAACCCTGTGGAATGAGATGAAAGATGGAAAAACCTGAAGAACAAATGCATGAGCACACCTGCCAGAGAACGAGAGAATCACAGGGGAAGGACAGACGCAGGAGAGGACATATGCTGATCGAGAGTTAGTAGAAAATCTCCAAGCGTCGGGTCACACCAGTGTTAGTGGATAAAGCCTGGCGCATGCTGTGGTCATCCAAAGGCAAGAGTACAGAAACATCAGGCTGCGAAGAGGAAGGGAGCAGAGCGAAATCAGGACTAAATCCTTTTTACTAATCCTGTAAAAACACCTTTGATTTGGATACTTGAGTCTACTAGCAAGCAGAACTACACTCACCGTCCACTTTAATAGGGCCACCCATACACCTGCTCATTTATGCAGTTATTCAATTAGCCAATCAAGTGGCAGCCACATAAAACATCAAACATCAAAACCGGAAAAAATTGTGATTTCTGTGACTTTAACTGAAGCATGTTTGTTGATCTCAGAATGGTGCATAAAGCACACCAAGTCTGCTTCAGCAGACTGAAGCACCTTGCTGATGAGAGAGATCAATGGAGAATGACGAGACTGAGCTGACAAAAAGTCTATGGTAAATCAAATGAGCACTCTTTACAACTATGGTGAGAAGAAAAGCATTTCAAAATTGAGAACACCTCAAACTTTGAGGTTTGGGTTAGGTTTGCTGTTTTGTGCATGCTGAGATCCTTTTTTGCTCACCACAGTTGTAAAGAGTGATTATATGAGTTACTATATCCGTCCTGGCAGATTGAACCAATCTGGCTGGACCCCTCTTATCAACAAACCATTTCCACCCACAGAATTGTCGCTTACTCAGTGTTTTTGGAAGTTTCAGCAGTTTCTGAAATACTCTAACCAGTCCATCTGGCACTAACATCTATAGTATATTTAAAGTCACAGAGATCATAATCTTGTTGATCTTTGATGTGAACATTAATTGAAGATCTTGACCTGTATCTGCATGATTTTATACATTGGGCTGCTGCCCCATGATTGCTGCTACATGATTGGCTGTTTGGATAACTGCATAAAAGAGCAGGTGTACAGGTGTTCGTATTAAAGTTTATGCGGAGTGTATAGCATAATGACACATAAACTGAGACAGCAGGAAACAACTTTTTAGGGATATATGATATGGCATGATTTTGAACTGGGCAGAGCCTTCTTCAAAGCTGCTAACTTTCTGATAATGCAGTGGTATGTGCATGGTCGAACACAAAAATAAAGATATTTCACGATTTTTAACATTTTATATTATTACAGTTAAATAACCACAAAGTTATATATGCAGTTTACCCCAGTATATACCCCTATATTATATTATATAGTAATTATTCAACTTTTAGCTTCCATTCATTTGTAAGATGAATGCTAGATCAAAAGTATATTTATTTATTTAAAAATGGAATAAACCCTGCCTCCTATTTTCATTGGTTCCTGCGATTAAGCAGTCAGTCAGTTCTGCCTCAAGGCTTGTTCTGATTGGGAGCTGGCAGCAAAAAAAAAAAAAACAACCCCCAAAGATAATTAAACGTTAGCAATGCAGCTTTAACAATACTATCAACAAGACTGAATTTTCACAATCTGAACACATTTCATTGATCACCTAGCTATACTACTGATAATTTATTAATTCATTATAGAAAATACACTTATACACTTTAGTCCAGTTATATTTTCTCCAACAATATTCCTTTCTAATGTCTTTGAAAGTGTTAATATGGACTAAATATAACATAAGTACTGTAAACACAATAATGCATAAAGGAGTGTACTGATGTATGAAAACAATTACCATTGAGTGTAATAAACACACACTCACACACACACACACACACACACACACACACACACGCACATTTAGGTCTACAATGGCAATGCTTGTGTAAGCTACGTTCATGCAAACAACATTCACACTAATATATATATCTTTAATTATTTACAGGTAAATATGGTGTCAGTTTAAAAATTTAATAATTTTTTTTCAGTCATGCAACGCATTATTGAATATCATAAAAAAGTTTTCAGCAGTGGACATTTTAGCATTCCGTTAATGAAAACTCATTATATGACAACTTAATAAATTCTACCCCATTTTTCTATCCTTATAGCCTGTCAAACTCACTCATTACGACCAACTGTAATACTGCTTAATATTGTAAGTGGCTATCAGGATGCTGAAGTCTGCAGTATGATATAATTAGCCATAGTTATGAAACACTGTAAGCAATTTCACAATAGACAGAACTTGCAATAAGAGGGAGCTCTTTTAATTTACTAAGACCGAATCCTAATCACATCATAATTGTTGTATTGATTGTGTTTGCAAAATACAGAAACACTTCCTATCACTTTGATTTATGCTCTGTGAAAAACTCTGATATCAAATTGATAAGAATGTGCAACAATAGTTTGAGCAACCGCTAAGCAAAATGGTCTTGTTTTTACATCAGACAATCATCTTCAAGCATTGAATGCACAAGTCAGGGTAAGATAATCACTTATGAGAAAGCAGTGTATGAGTGATGAATTTTAGACAGAATCAACAGTGTGAGACACACAAAGAACACACTGGATCCAACAGTATAAATCTACAATGTGGTCAAAATGTCTGAGTTCACTACACAGGACTGGTGTTACATTTACATTTATTCACTTGGCAGATGCTTTTATCCAAAGCGACTTACAAATAAGCTAAGCGATATATCAAGCAGAGAACAATACAAGTAGTGCTACCATACCATTAATTGAGTTGTTAGATAACCTTTTATAAAAAATATAATATATAATCAAATAATGTTGCACAAACAAGATTTTTGATCCACTAAGTCACAAACTGTGCATTCTTAGTGATCGAAGGCATTTCTTCTTAATCATACCCAAATATTACATTATTTTAATGTTTGCGAATGAAACCCATATTCAGTGCAGCAACAGAGCAGACAAGAATAAGCATAACCACAACCTTCTGTTGCTTTATTTGAACTAAACAATGTGTTAAAATCTGATTCTGAAAAGCTGTGCCTTTTTTTAAGGTACCTTCTGAGCCTCAAGCCATTTCCTAACATTTTAAACTACTTTCATATAGTATAGATAATTTATTCAGCTGTTTTTACATATTCTATTGATTTATAAGAATGATTTAGTCTATTCCTCTTTTACTGTTTGAAAAGAAGAATAATCAGCTACCCAATTTCAGTTTGACAACACTTATTTTTAATGTCATTTCAGTTGGCTCTAGTGATGTCTTCTGGAAATAATATCCAGGAATTTATTACCTGTAAAGGACATGGTTTTCAGGGTATTTCTGAAGACCCAGGAGTGCTATGCTGTTTTCAGAGACTCTCTATATGACAAACTACCAAGATTTAATAATATTGGGGTGTTATGGTCATTGTGGATAATGTGGTAACAGATTTACATTTCACTCATTGGTTGTCACAGATTGCCCCTTTCAGAGTGCTGCATGGTTCAGAGCATTTGTCCCTTGCATGTGAATATGCTTCTGTTTGTTTTGCCTTGTGCCATTGTTTTGTTTCTACTCCACTGACTCCATCTCTGTCATGTCATTGGTTTGTTGTCCTAATGTGTGCAGCTTTCCTGTGTTTAGCCCTTAATTAGTTAATTAGACTTATCATGCATTTTTGCATCATCAAGCTCTTGGCCATTTCCCTGTTTATGTGTAAGTCTGTATATATATATATATTTTTAACTTTGATTATTGATTATCCTAGTTTATTGTTTTATGTACTACGACTATGATTGTCTTCACCCTAATAAAACAAATGCTGAGCAACCACATTTGCATCCTGTCTCATACTTCCGCAGATAACAGCTATAGATTATTATGAGTAGTCAGTGAAACCTTCTACCTGAATAACTGATATAAAGATGGAAGATGCTAAAAGCATGTAATTTTGCTTCTGAGACAAGGCATAACATCAATTTGGAAAAATTAAGTAAATGATATATGACCTGGATATTCAGGATATTTAATGGAACCAAAACAGTTCTTGGTACTAGACTCAGACATTTGGACCATGATGTATTACATTATCTCTGAGCAGCAGAGAGCCATACTGACCTTAATGGCTTCCACTGTATCATATTTGTCCAGTTTGTTGATGTGGTTGGTGATGCTGGTGTTAAGAGGTGCAGCAGAAATAGGATGGATCACTGTTGCATCATGGGATTGCTGCTGATATCTTTGACAGTAGGTGTAGATCAGTAGAGTGACCAAACAGCCGAGAATGGAGCTGCTCAATCCCACAGCGATCATATGGAATATGTTGAAGTCTGTGCAAAGAAACAGAGCAGATGGTGAATAAAAATTACCCAGAATTAACCCTGTACAAAAATCCAATCAAAAATTATTTTGTAACATAAATCCCTGTAGTTTCTCTAACACACAAATAGAAGTGACAAAAAGGTGACAGAAAAGTGACATCACTCTATTTCAACTTGATCTATGCGCATACACCAGCTGTCAGGAGGATCCCCAAACAGGGTGAGAAGGGTGTTTGCTGCTTAGTTTCCATCAGCATTATTTATATTGATCATCACAGAGATTAACAAAAGACATATTGGTTATTTTTAGGCTTCAGGTTACCCCGTGACCCTGAAGAAGGAGTAAGCGGTAGAAGATGGATGGATGGATATTGGTTATTTTAAAATAAATATTATACTGCATTGCTTCCATTCATTGATGTTTGAGGGCATAAATTTTTGCATAGGTCTTTTAAGATACCACCACAGCATTTCAATGGGTTTGAGGTCTGGATTTTACTTGGCCATTACAACGCCGTGCTTTTTTTCTTCTTTAATCATTCAGATGTCCATATCCTGGTGTGCTTATGATCATTGTCCTATTGCATAACCCAATTTTATCCCAGCTTAGGATGATGGACAGATGACCTCACATTTGTCCCAAGAACATTCTGGTACAAAGTGGATTTCATCGTCTCAATGACTCCAGTTCCTGTGGCTGCAAAACAAGACCAAATTATCCCTACAACAACATGCTCAATAGTTGGTTTGAGGTGTCTAATGCAATACTCTGTGTTTGGTTTTCATCAAACATGGCATTGTGCATGATGACCAAGCATCTCCTTGTTGGTCTCATCAGTCCAAAGGATATTGTGGTTTGTTAAAATTTTTTGTGGTTTGTTCAGATACAATATTGTAACCCATGTTATGTTTTTTGGAGAGAAGGGGCTTTTTCGTAGCCATCCTTCCCTAAAAGCCATACTTGTTTGGTCTATTTCTGATTGCTGTCATAAATATAAACATTTGTACTTATGTACTCTTGGGCCTGATGTAGCTCTTGGGTTTTTCTTTATACCTCTGAACAACCCTTCTCACTGTAGAATTGAGAATTATATAATATTTATGGAATATAACCCTTCAAAGATTGATGACTTCATCACTACTTGATGATTAATTAATCGTGTGCATTTGTTTAGTAACACCTGGCTCTAATTACTATCTTAATGATTGTGGAACTAGGAAGGGTGCACTTATTTTGAATGTTGCTTCACGTATTGGGGAAAAATGACTACATATCAAAATTTGTTGTGTAAACCTAAGGTTTTTTTATTGTCTGTTTATAGAAGTTGGGGAGGATCATGCAGTTGTTATATAGGTGCTGATAAATAAAAACATAGAATTGATGGAGGGTGTACTTTCTATTTGTTCCCTATTTATCAGTATAAATAGATCTACTTTAGTATCTATTTTCTGACTTGGGGCTGATAACAGTATGCTAAAAGATAAGGAGGTAGGCAGGTCTGAGAGGCACACCTTGGGAGTCTGATCTTCATTGAAAAGTGAAAAATATATGCACTGGGATTTTTTCATGTTCTAATTAAATTCAGCAAATTTTCAGTCAATGTTATTTCTATAGCATTTTTAACAGTATACATTCTCACAAAGCAGATTTACAGCAATCCGGATGTACATTTAGAGCCCCAATGAGCAACCTAATGAGCCAAAGGGACTGTGGCAAGAAAAAATCCTCCCTTTGTTATCAATAATTCTTTCAGTTTTCATTTAAATATTAATTTAGTTTGTTCATATGTGTTTTTAGAAGTATTTATTTCTTTATTAGACTTTTATTTTACTTTCATTTTTAGGGTTTTTTAATTCTGCAGACAAATTGAAAATTGTGGGGTGAGTTTTTGTGTCAGACCTTTAGAGGAGACACAGGGAATATAAATTGCATGTTGGGTAACATTCTTGAAATATAACTCTCTTCTTGCTAGAAGCAATTTTCTACACTAGAGCACCAGTTTGACCAGTGCTGTGTGAAAAATAAAACAGGTAATGATATCTACTTTTATATTATTTTAGGTAATTTTTTTCTTTAGGTGTTTTTTTCTTCTTGAATATCTCATGTGATATATATTATTATTAATAATGAATTAATACATTACTATTTTAGTTTAGTTTATGAAAATATACTGCTAAAAAAATAAATAAAGGGAACACTTAAACAGCACAATGTAACTCCAAGTGGTCCCTTTATTTTTTTGAGCAGTATATATATATGGTTTTAGTTTTTGTTAACTATGACCTTGTTACTGAGTCAATAAATTCAGAAGCTCTCTCTTATCTGAAATAGGTTTATGCACGGTCTGAAAATGATCTGCTATTTTAATCATGGCATTTGATGTTTCTATGCACTGCATATTTTTGAAGTGCCATAAAACCCGTTGCTGAATTATTTGGAATAAATAATTCAGTCTGTTAAGAATTACAGAATAGAAAAAATATATATATTTTCATGTATCCTTGCACCATATTCATTTTCTATATTTGTTATAAATTATTTATGTCACAATCCCTAATACAGTCAATCTGTTCATCTTTTCACAGTGTTCTTGTCTTACACTGTACTATTTGCGCTTTGTGTAGGTGTGTGTTGGCTTCTGTGTTGCACTCTGAGCCTCGACATTTCACATGTACAAGGCTGTGATAATATAAAATCATTCTGACTTGTCCGTCTGGTGTATCATGTAAGTGTGTAACACACTGCATAAATCATTACCTCCACACCGTCTCTCGGTGTGACTCGAGTGTGCTACAGAGATCTCTGAGGAGAAAAAGGAACAAAACACAAGTGTTAGGCTGATAAGAGAGAGACAAATAGCTAATAATAAAGGTGGCATCCAGTGTGCTTGTGATGACTAGTGCCAGACATAATTAAATGAAATGAAGTTTTGTAATGGAGTGGTCGAAAGGCTTCTGTAATGAATTGTAATGGAAGGCTGCCAAACCCATCTCATCGCAGAATACTTAGACTGATAAGACTCATCTGCATATTTACATGCTCACACATATTAACAGTGCTGTGCAAAATATGCCTTAGTATTGTACTCCCTCATTTTGTATAGTTATTCGGTTAGGGTTTAGTCTATATGCTTGGTGTATTCACAACAACATCATTTTGGTTTGGTTATTTTGAACCATGCTGTGTTTGCCCCCTCAATTCAATTTGTTAGGAAAGGTGTAGAAATGTCATTCAAACTCAAGTGTGAACCAAACCAACAGCACCAATCCCTAAATTCCTCACAACAAATCATCTCATCCACTGCTCTTAAATAACAGCTTCAAATGAGTATACTAAATAAAAATGTCAGGTGCAATTGGCAATTCAAGAAGTTTCCCCATTTTCCCCCTGTGTCCTTCAAGGCATGATTTGTTTCCAGCTGTTCACTGAACAACTTGAAGAAGCCAAGTAGGTCTAAAATTACTTGAAGCACTTTTGGGACAGGATTAATTTCTCATGGTTATATCTGTAATACAATATCTGCATGCTGCATTAAAACAAAACTGCACAGCTTTGTATTAATCCTGGACAATGAGATTTTAGCAGGGTTCTATTCATATAAGCACAGATGTTTGTGTGGCATGTGATAAATCATAAAATTCACAAAATTACAAACTTGAGACACATATGTCCAATGTGACGAAAAGATGAGGCCTAGAGAATAGGACTGCCTGTAGCTGTCCACTATTTAATCAACATTTTTTTTCATACTTCCATGTTTGATTTTTCACTTCTGATATGCTCCCAGTAAAGTGATGGGAACCCTACCAACTAAGTGTTTGAGAGACTTTTCTAAAGCATCTACTGAATGATTGATTTAAAGCATTTAGAAAATTTCTGCACACTAAATAAATGTAGCAGTTATAATGTATAAATGTAGCAGTTAGCAAACATGGTTTTCAATGTAACATGCTGAGTTTACCCAGATTGTACTTATTGGTTATTTTATACCTAATATTCTTATTACTTATATTCTTATGTTTGTCAAATATTTATAATTATGTGTTTGGGCTGTGTGGAAGGAGAGAAAAATAGAAACAGATGCTGACACAGATGGAAATACAACCACAGATTATAATCTGTAAAAGATTGAGTTCCCAAATTTCCTCCTTGAAACAGAATTTTCATAACAATTTAATCAAATGTATCTTCCATTAAATGTTAATTCTGAATTCTCTAACTATTTCTCAATATTTTAAAATAGAACCTTCATGGATTCTTAAATAAACTTGACTCACACCCAGATTGTGCCTCTATTTATTCCATAAATTAGTAAGTATAATTGTATGCTGTCTTTGTTATCTACCTGTTTATTAAAATTTATTTTTGGTTGCGTGATTTTAATATCTCTCAATATGAAAGTATCTGTGGTCACATGTACAGTCAATATAAATATGAGACTCAGAAAAAAGAAACTGTGTGATTAAGCTATATTTATTTATGTATTACTTGTCTTAGTTTTTCAGTTTAATATATATATATATATATATATATATATATATATATATATATATATATATATATATATATATATTTTTTTTATTAATATATTTTTTTCCCCAGTTCTCACATCCTTACTCATAATGTTTCATGCATTCTCTGATTTTGAAATCATCCTACTTTTTGTTCAAAATATTATAAATTTGCTCCTGAATACCATTTCGGTTTTAGGTCCAAGTGATCTCATTTTAAAGAAATGTTGCTTTCAGCTACATTTGGCAACGCTCTTACATGTGCTTTTTTGTCATGGAATCAATTGTTAAATTGTTAGCTTGTTAATTACTTAATTCATTCATTCATCTTCAGTCAACATTTTTATCCTGATTAGGATTTCTGTGGAGCTTATCCCAGGAATACTTAAGCCAGGTGTAAGCCAGCTATACACCCTGGATAGGACACCCGCCAACTGCAGGGCATTCACACCTATGGGAAAATTAGACTTGCAAATCCTCCTACTGGCATGTATTTTGGACAGTGGGAACAAACTAGAGAATGCAGAGGAAACCCACAAAGACACAAGAAGAACATGTAAAACTCAGGACCTTGAATCTGTGAAGCAGCAGTGCTACTGGCTGTGCCACCATGTACCACTTTATTTAAAAATTTGAATAAAACTATTTGTTTTAAATGTGCAAATACAGTGTATATTATCTTTTATAAACTACTGAAATATTATCAATGTTTGTCAATTGGACAAGTTCTGAACAGTCACGTATGAAGTATCTCAGATTTCCGGCTTGTTTATAAATGCAAATGGATCCCAAAACACATTACTGTAATGCCTGTGTTCGATCAGCCCACTTACACAAGGAATGGGACGAGTCACTAATTAGCCCAGCGCCACTGAGATTGATTATTTGGTGGGACATGCATTACTGCCTGTCGATATGAAGACAACTTGGAGTCTGTGTGCTCTGGAGTCGATACAGGAAGTGTGTGTATGTGTTTCTGTTTTCCGTAGCTCCTGCTCAAGCTCATCCTTTTTGCTTGATTATTAGTGTATCAGTAGTTTTAGATGTGTCTTATTATTCTGAAATCTGAGTTTATATTGGGATTTTTTCTTTTTCATTCCCAACTGTCAAAGATCTTTAGTTCTATTTTTTTTCATTCCAGAATAGCATTGTGGTTTACTTAAAAACTAGTGGAGTTTTGTCACTTGCTTTTTTCCTTGTTGAACACCAGTAGCAAGATCACCATCTTACAACAGTAAATCACTGGGGCTGTTAACACAAGTGACAGATAAAATGTTGTTCCTGCAGCCTGGTACAAACACTATGTGCCATCTGCTATTGGTACCTAGACGTGTCTTTGGTGTACAGACCCAGGCACTAAATGATAGCCTCATTCTGTCTGAGACATTATCTTAGCTAGGTGCTACTAGGGGCCCTTCTATGTTGTCACATTATTCCTGTGGAGTAGGGTTTCAAAAACTGCAACTGGGAGTTCTGCAGGATACAGTGCTTAGATACAGAACACAAAGATGGTTTCATGTCAAAGCAGACTGTATCCAAGCCCTAGAGCATGATTCGCTAAAAGCACAGCGGTTTCCAGTGTAACTTTTGAAAATATTCTGTGGACAGTGGGATGTTTTCCCCCTCTTGACTGAAGCACTGGAACTTGATATCATCATATTAGTGGCTACTGAGCACACTATTCATAGGGTATTGCAAGATATTTTCCACTTCCAAAAGAGGCAGAATCTGCCCCATTCTGGAGAGACCTAAATGTATTTTTAAAACAACAGCCATTCCATATGCTATCCATAACAATGTGTGGTTTGTAACCATAGATCTGAGCAATGCATATTTCTACATGTACCACAATGGAACATCTCTGACCTTCAGGCAAATCAGTGGTTCCATGGTGTAACCTAGACTTGGTGCTAAGCTGTTTGTGCAACTTGCCATATGATCCAGTATTAGATGAAGATATAAAGATTTTGTTTACAACATCATTTTTGCTGACCATCAGCGCAGCCAGGTGAGTCTCCAAAATTGTATGCAATGTTGGTCAAGACACAGTGGCCTCCTTGGGAACCAGAGTCTAAACATGTCATGCTATGGCTGACCCCAGCCTTCTTGCCAAAGGTAATCTATTTGCTCTTGCAGTTGTGAATGTACACAGACCAGCCCTGTGTCCACTGATTGTTCTCAAACACTTTGTGTAAGTGACTGCCTGTACACTTTGAGGAGTATTATACCATAAAGGGCCTCCACTGTGACAGGATATCCTATTCTGTAAAGGATGTGATTGCACAAGCATGTTTGAATGCATGCCAAGAGGCATTCAATTAAATGGATTCTGTGGCTACTTCATTGGAGACCCTAAGAGGCGTGTCACTTGCAGACATTTGTGAAGTGGTGACATGGAGCTACCATTGAAAGATTTTTCACACTGAATTCGGCTTCATTGCACCTTACAGTTGACAATGAAAGTTTAACCTTCTGATTTCTTGTTTCCCAGTTTCCTAGTTCCACAGAGTCCTGATTTCCTGATTCCAATGTTTTAGTTCCCTTCCATGGAGTCATAACAGTTTCCTGGTTCCACTATGTATTATGCAACATAATTACCTAGTTTTCAAGTATCCTACTTCTCAAATTTACTAGTTTTTCAGGTTTCTGTTAACATTTCTTAGCTTTTACTTTTTTCAAAAAATTTATTTTATAATATGACTTTTATTCCAAGTCATATAGTTCCTCAGTTCCTTGCTTTTCAAGTTTCTTAGTTGCCAGAGTTCTAGTCATTGGTCTTTTGTCTTTCTTGAGTTTGTCCTTTATATTGTTTATATTGATCTTGTCATTTAAAAAGATGCCATATAAATTTAATACATTTCACTCTATGCATTTCTTACTATGGTCCCATAGTGTTATTATAAGTCTCTCTCTCTCTCTGTGTGTGTGTGTGTGTGTGTGTGTGTGTGTGTGTGTGTGTGTGTGTGTGTGTGTGTCCACCTGGGATAAAGTTGGAGTCAGAAAGGCAGGCACGGACTTCACTGCTGTTCCCAGAACACTGATTCCCAGTAGGAAATAGAACATCACAGTGACGAAGCCGAATTTGAGAACCGGATGAGTCACAGTGGGACCATTCAGACCAGTCAGACCAACTCTCTGTGGAAAAACAGCATTAAATTTATTTTTATTTTAACATTTATTTAATAGTGTTATACAGTAATGTTGTGTGAAAACTCCAGAGTCCACTACGAAGAAGTTTAATAGTTGGGTGCTGAAATGCTCACTTTGCTCAGCTCTATGTTTAGCAACAATTTTGATAAAGCATCAACACTTTGTAGTAAAATGGATATTACATTCAAGTGGTCACTCAAAAGGATATTTCTTTGCTTTCTCATCCAGTGCTTGAGCCTACAAAGTGACTCCACAATCACCTCCACCGACATTAACTCCCACATTAACCTAACTGCTTTGACATAAATTCTGTAGCTGATTATTATATCCACATGTACATGTTAACTTTGATAAGAAAAAAAGTTTTTAAAAATAGCATTTTATAAGACGAATCCTCTAAACTTTTGGAACAAACAGCTGCAACTGGCTAATAAATCAAACCTTGTGTTAGGCCTTGGGGATTTAGCAGTGCAGAGTTTAGTATTCAACCTCATTTAACACCTCTAATTTAACTCATCAGCTAATGATTAAGACTTATATGGACTGAATTAGAAAATAAACACAAATCAATTCAGGACTTTCACTGTTCAATACATGAAAGAGGTTGCAGTTGAACAAATAGTGATTCTCAGACTCTGAGTATCAGATTCAGCAGATTCTTTCTTGTATGGTAGCTTTTTATCTTGTGATTTTCTTATTTGAAATATCCATGCAGCTTAGATATGGATAATATATTTGCAATCTTTTTTTTAATTATCCTTTGGTAGCATTGGAAATCCTGTCAGGTGGTGCAATTCTGAATACTTTAATAATATATGAAGAGTGCTTAACAAAGATATCTAAAACTTTTGATCCCACACATTTTTCAAGTGATCAAAAATATTGGAATACGTGTCTGACAGGTGTGCCCTTTCAAAGGGAACTCCATGTTGCGTGAGCTCAGCGCTGTTGGAAGTGCCCTTGCACACCGTATCTGAAGCTTGTGTAACATCATGCCTATTTATTAACCTGCTGTGATCAGGTGACGTGGCAATTAAGCGTTGCATGATATATAAACGGCATTTGTGAATTGTGCCGTCAGCCTTATTATCTTCAGGGAGACTGCATGTCAGTCATTTGTGCAACACACAAAAAGACTCTTCATTTCCTCTCTATCTTTAAAAAAAAGAAAAATAAAAAAGGAGAAAAGCATGAGTGAGAGAGAGTTCAGGAAGTGTGCTACGCTGTGCTCCTGTTTCATGACGGGGGGGACGGGTACACTTTCTGTATGAAGTGTCTAGGGTTGGAACACGCCAGGGTAGTCCACGAGAGGTCTGACTGTGCGCATTGTGAACGCCTTACAATCAATCAATCAGATTCCAAACTCTCAAGAACACCATCCCCATCATCAAACATGAAGGTGGAAACATTAGGCTTTGGGGGTGTTTTTCTGCTAAGGGGACAGGACAACTTCACTGCATCAAAGGGATGATGGACAGGGCCATGTACCATCAAATCATTGAAAATGGGGCGTGGATGGGTATTCCAGCATGACATTGACCCAAAACACACGGCCAAGGCAACAAAGGAGTGGCTCAAGAAGAAGCATATTAAGGTCCTGGAGTGGCCTAGCCAGTCTGCAGACCTTAATACCATAGAAAATCTGTGGAGGGAGCTGAAGGTTCGAGTTGCCAAACATCAGCCTCGAAACCTTAATGACTTGGAGAAGATCTGCAAAGAGGAGTGGGACAAAATCCTTCCTGAGATGTGTGTAAACCTGGTGGCCAACTACAAGAAACATCTGACCTCTGTGATTGCCAACAAGGGTTTGCCACCAAGTACTAAGTCATGTTTTGCAGACGGGTCAAATACTTATTTCTCTCATTAAAATGCAAATCAATTTATAAAATTTTTGACATGCGTTTTTCTGGATTTTCTTGTTGTTATTCTGTCTCTCACTGTTCAAATAAACCTACCATTAAAATTATAGACTGATCATTTCTTTGTCAGTGGGCAAACGTACAAAATCAGCAGGGGATCAAATACTTTTTTTCCCTCACTGTATGAGCTTTTTTCTGTCCAGTGAAAATACATCTCCATCATACTGAAGAAAACATCCCTTTTTTCCAGAAGTGTATGACAAAATATCATGCTTAACCACGCATAAGCCAAATTTATAACTCGCAAAGTCGGATTATTCGGCCATTGTGCGAATGAATGGCGTGGCTATTTAGCTATGCAGAATGTGGAGGAGGTGCTTGCAAGCTACCTCTCTCCATCGATGGCAGGTAATTTAGAGGGCTCGCTTTGCCATGTAAGCCATGTAAGGACACCTCGTCATTGGTGGGCTAGGCCTATGCAGTGTTGGTCACTGCAGACATGGCAATGTTGCAGACCTGCTGAGTGAGCTCGACATACGGTGGTATTCAGCCAGTTCCTTCCCTGTTGTGTTGAGTTCACCATGAGTGGAGCCCGGGCCAGCGCTAGTGCGGGGGAGGTACAGAAAACAATTGTGGCAGCCCACCTCCCCACACAGACAGCCAAGGGAACTGGGCGGCCACAGTCATAGCCTGTTACTAGGTCTGATCTGAGAATGATCATAAAGGCCAAGCAGACAAAGGAGGAGTGGTCCTAAGGGGCCATGGAGGGAAGCATCAGGGGACATAAGGTTATTAGGGCAGTTAGCCAACAGTAGTACTGTAGGGCCTCCCCTAGCCAAGGCTGTTTCAAGTTTTCAGTGTTCTCTGGTCAGTGAGCTGTCACAGGGCAATGAAAATCTGATGCTTTCCCTCCAATAGAATGTGGAAAAGATAATGTCACTAAAAGACCATCTGGTAGCATGGAAACTTCTGCCAAATGTATCTCCGTGGGCTCTGTCTATCGTAGAAAAGTGTTACCAGGTCTGGTTCAGAGCTCGACCTCCCAGTTCAGAGGTGTGCTTAACATAGTAGTCAGAAGAGATCCCAACATTAGTGCAGGAAGTAAGAAACCTCTTGGAAAAAGAGGCCATAGAACATGGGCCATTCCCTGAGGGAGGGAGGTTTTTATAGCCTTTATTTCCTGGTCCGCAAAAAGATGGGAGTATGTGGCCATTTTAGGCCAATTCAGTCATCTGAACTGTACTCTTTGGAAATACAGGTTCAAGATGCTGACGGTCAAACTTATCATTCCACAGATTCAATTTGAGGACTGGTTTGTGATGAGAGATCTAAAAGATGTATATTTCCACATAGAAATATTGGCCAGTCACAGAAAGTTTCTGAAGTTTGCGTTTGGAGGCAACGCATACCAATATCAGGTTCTTCCTTTTGAGCTAGCTGTATCCTCTTGCATCTTCACAAAGTGCATGGATGTCATTCTGGCTCCATAGCTACTTCAGGGCATCCGTGTACTAACCTACCTGGATGACTGGTTAATTATAGCACAATCCAGGGAACTGGCGAGTCAATATAGAGATGTTGTTCGCACCTATATGAAGAGCTTGGAGCTCAGGTTGAACCTCAAGAAAAGTATGCTTCCTCCAGTGCAGAGGACAACTTTTCTACAGGTTATAAGTATTCTACTACACTGAGGGCATTTCTATCCCCAACATGTGTAGGGTCAATCCTATCAACATTGAGCAAGATAAATCTGGATGTCTGCATCCCCTCCAGGCTCTACAAGAAACTGTTGGGGCTTATGGCAGCAGCAGCCAACATAATACTTTTGGGCCTATTGTACAAAGAAGACCATTTCAGTGGGGGCTGAAAAATTGGGGGTTTGTCACATGGCGATGCCTAGGTGCTCTGAGAATTTCTAGTTTCTAGCCTCGGGTCACCCTCTCAGGTGTCTCCTTATCGCAAGGACACCTCCCTCACGGGCTGAGGTGCATTCTTTTGTAATTAACACTTTTATTGTTTCACAAGTTAACACAAAGAGACAAACAACATATATAATGAATCAAACTATTTTATCATAAAACCCACTATAATGAAATTCAGTAAGTCAATGTACATTCTGGGCAACTGGAATGTGGGGGCAGACATCCTGTTGATGCAGGGGCTGAGGCCAAGGGATTGGTGGCACCATCCACAAGTGTTGGAGTCCATATGGCGGAGGTTTGGCCAAGTGGAAGTGGATGTGTTCGCTTTTGAGGAGACAACACACTGCCCACTTTTGTTTGCCCTCACTCCTCCCACACCCTTAGGGCTGGACGCCATGGTGCACATGTGGCCGAGGTCACATCTATATGCTTTTGCCCCAATGACTCTGCTCCCACAAGTTCTAATGAGAGTTCCCCAAGACCATCTACATATGCTGCTAGTAGCACCTTATTGGCCAGCTCAAATATGGTTCTCAGAGATAGACAGCACTCACTGGGAGCTTCCCATCCACAGGGATCTACTGTCTCATGCCGGAGGGCTGATTTATCACCCTTGGCCGGAACTATGGAAACTGTGGATCTGGCCCCTGAGGGGCACCAGCACATAGATTCTGGTCTCACTACTGAGGTTCTGGAGATCATGTTGAATGCTAGAGCACCATCCATGAGGAAACTGTATGCACTCAAGTGGCAACTTTTTGACTTGTGGTGTGAGGAACATCAGCTAGAACCAGTAAAATGCACAATAGTTACAGTCCTGGAGCTCTTACAAGGATGTTTCTCATTGTGGTTGGCTCCTCTTACAATCAGGGTCTACGTGGCCACCATGTCAGCCAGCCACGCCCATATTGATGGAGCCTCTGTGGGGCAAAATCCTCTAACTTCGAGGTTTATGCATGGTGTCAGACGTTTGAGGCCCATCTGAAGACCACGCATACCTTACTGGGACCTTTCTGTGGTCTTGAAAGGTCTGTCAGGTGCCCCATTTGAGCCCTTAGAATCAGCCTCTGAGCAGCTTCGGACACTAAAGGAAACTCTTCTGCTGGCCCTGAGATCTCTCAAGCGAGTAAGAGATCTACAAGCTCTCTCTGTTGCCCCTTCCTGCCTTGACTTTACCTCTGGATTAGCCAAGGCCTTCCTATATCCTAGGCCAGATTATATTTCTAAGGTGCCTAAATTTGCTGCCCTGCCAGTAGTGTTGCAGGCTTTCTGCCCTCCTCCTTTCCTCATACCGGAACAAGAGAGAATGCATCTGCTGTGTCCAGTAAGGGCCCTCTGTACTTACCCCTCCAGCCAGTGGCGTAAGTCTGCTGGTCTGCTTTCGTGGAGACAGTAGAGGTGATGCTGTGTCAAAGCAGCGCATCTCTAATTGGATAGTGGAAGCAATCTCTATTGCTTATGAGGCGTACAGTCTGGCTATGCCTCTGGGCATAAGGGCTCATTCCACTAGGTGGGTCACCTCCTCAAAGACTTTGTCCAAAGGGGGATCCTTACAGGATATGTTTGCTGCAGCAGGGTGGTCTACGCTGCACACATTCATTTGATATTACAGCTTGGATATACATTCCACCCCAGGCTGGAATATCTTGCAGTGACCCTCGGGCTCTAGTCTTTCTGAACAGGCAGTGCCCTCAGTATGACAGAGTAGGTATTCTCGTTCCCACAGCTCACGCAATGTGGAGTTCGTTTTGAAAGCTAATGACTGGGTAACCCTGTTCCCTGAGAAGGGAACGAGACATTGCATAGCTTTGAAATACTGGGGCATGCCTGTAAATTGCATCTTCGCTTCAGATAATAGAGGCTGACGGCACAGTTCACAGGAGCAATTTATATATATTACATGATACGCTTAATTGCTTAATTGTATGATGTTATAAAGGCTTCTGATACCGGTCATGTGTGAGGGCGCTTCCTCATACAATGTCTTGTTCCATTCTTAGGGAACAGGGTTACATGCGTAACCCAGGCATTTCTTCTTGCCCAGGTGTGCCTGCTTAGACTGACTGTTTAAACATTTAATAGCTCTGAATGTCTACTCTTGGTTTGAGCACTGGGTTTCACTTGTGAAGACTGCATTTGGTTGTAATAACGGATGAACCAAAACCAAGACCAGAAAACTGTCTATGAGAGAAACGAGGAAAAATTTATTAGAGCCATTGCATAAGCATTGAGCATAGTCAATACAACAATTTGAAATGTCCTGAAAAATAAGGTGTACTACACAGGTGTACTAACAACCAAACATTGGAGTTCAGCCAAAGAAAACAACAGTCAGTGACATCAACAATCTCAACAAGGCAGGGGTGAATGTTTCACAATGCACCATTTGAAAGAAGACTTTGAGAGCAGACATATAGAGACCATACCACAAGATGCAAACCACTCAGCAATAAGAATCAAAAGGCCAGATTGGAAGTCACAATGAAACACAAAGAAAGGCCAAAGTGTGGAAAGAAAATATCTGTTCATAATCCAAAACATTCGATCTCATTGGTCAAGCACAGTGAAGGTAGTATCATGGATTACTTACATGGTTGCTTCTGGAATGGGCTCACTAATCTTTATTGATAAAGTAACTCAATGGCAGCAGCAGAATTAATTTAGAAGTCTACAGAAGCATTCTGTATGCCAATTTACAGAGAAATGCATCGAATATAATTGGGAGGAACTTCATCATGCATCAAGACAATGATCCAAAACACACTGCCAACACAACAAAAGGGGGGAAAAGTGGAAGGTTTTTGCTTGGCCAAGTCAGTAAAAAACCATAACCTAATTTAGCATGCATTTCACCTTCTGAAGAGGAGACTGAATGGAGAAACCCCCTCAAAACAAAGAACAATGGAAAGAATCTGCATTACAAGCATGGAAAAGAATCACAAAAGAAGAATGGAAGAATTGCCACTGGCTTGATATTAAGTGTTATTTACTATTGCAGTTCCAATACTTTTGCTCACCAAAGAATTGGGTGGTCTGCATCAATGTGGTTTAACACATCTAGAGGTACAATGCCCTCCACTAATATTGGCACCCTTGGTAAATATGAGCAAAGTAGTCTGTGAAAAATTGTCTTTATTGCTTAACCTTTTGATCTTTTGTTAAAAATATTCACAAAAATACTCTGCGCTCATGGATCAAACAATTGCAAACAAAATATAGGTTTATATATGAAAAAATCTTTGTTAAAGATGTCAAGATGTCAAGATGACAGCTTTGGCTTTTAATGCCTGATGAGATTGGAGAAACATGGCAAGGTATCTGAGACCATTCCTCCATACAGAATCTCTCCAGATCCTGGAGTACTGCCCTTCAGAAGCTACATAAGATATTTACATGTTTCCCGGAAGACAAAATAATTATTATTGTTAGTATTGTGTCTTGTAGACTACATGCAAACCTATTTTATGTTATATATTATGTTCATATATATAGTATATATATATATATGAACATATAATATAGTATATTCAGGGCAGTAGAAAATAAAATACAAAATGCAACTTTTATGATCCCTTTTATTTAAAAAAAAATTATTAACATTCTGCAGATCTGGGAAAGGGAGTATGCCATCCACTGTATACTTGGCCAATTAGGTCCGTATGGTTATCATTGCTGACTGAGAACTACCTATGGTATAAACTGCCCAATAAGTCAGAAGTAACAAAAGCAAGATGGAAGTAAAAAATTTTTATGTACTAAATAATGAATGATGTGCAAAAATGAGGAAAAGTACTCATCCTACACAATGAATAAGGCAGACCGAAATACTTGCTTAAATAATAATAATAATAATAATAATAATAATAAGAAGAAGAAGAAGAAGAAGAAGAAGAGGAAGAATGAATGAATGAATGAATGAATGAATGATTACCATTGCAATTTTAATGTTATGACAGTTTTCATGCTTTTTAATGCATTTATTTTTTCATAATGGAATATTTATTACTTCTACCCTTATGTGTGGCCACCTTGCATGTGAATGGTAGTGAAAGAAATAATATGCTGGTAAATGTTGAACACAGCCCATATTTGATCAAATCTTTTAACTGAATCATGCTTAAATTTATCGAATCAAATGGCTGTTTATCAATTGTCTTTTTTCATTAGCTAATTTTTTACGGCACATGCATTTTTTTTATTCAACTTATTTTAATCAATTAATTTTTTGCTACTTTCGTCCCTAGTGTTATACTAGATCGGAGATGGAATTAGGAACAAATAAATTCAGTGCTAATAGGATACATTTCACACTACACGTTTATCTCAAGTAATTAATTATCAAGCTTAAGAAGGAACCTCTATTAGAGTTTATAAAAATGCCTACAAAGCAATAACAAATAACTCTAACCATAGACATCCCTTTATGAATCTAAGCTTCACAGAGATCATTTCTGAATGTACGTGTGCATAATGAAAGCTTGCTGTCAGCTCTCCCGTTGTTCACTTGTCATTAGTATTCACTTCCCTTGCTCACTCTGTGATCGTAATGAATGGTGTGACAGGTGGAGATACAAAAAGGTCATGCCAGAGTTTCACTCAGGCCTTAACTAATGGACAAACTGACATTTGAATACCAGAGATGCACCCATCTCAGCCACTGTATTTTCGACTAATGTTGAGGACATATCTCACCATTTAACTGCTTTTTTATTTCTCTTTTCCTGTGGTACTGGGTGTATTCATTGCTTGCTTTCATATTGGATATTGATTTTCCTCATTTTTCGGTCAGGCTAACCTTCTACACTATATGAGTGAAAGAGCATGTACAGGCATGCAATTCTTGATTGTGTGTTCAGGTTCATCAGTATATCTATGGAAATGCCTCCATGAGTGTGGTATATTTTTTAGATTTTAGACTAAAAGTTAAGATTATAACCTATAATTCTTGTATCTGTTTTCCTCTATAAATATGACAATTAAGAATGCAAAACATCTAAATAAACAACCCCATCAGTTTATCCTGTATATTAACATTCATACATATAATTTAATTTAAAAAGATGATTATTTTAGTTGGTTTAAAAGCAGCAATTAATATATATATATATATATATATATATATATATATATATATATATATATATATATATATATATATATATATATATATATATATATATATATATATATATATATTTGTGGGGTGGAGGTGGATTGGGATGTCCCTTATTTTTTCAACACTGAAGGTGGCAAACCTAATGATATCTCATGCTCAGTTGAGCACGCTGTACAAATGTCTGAAGTTAAATGCCAGTGATGCATGAGTTCACCTCAGTTTTGAAAATGTTAACAAGCTGTCAATACTCAGTTTGCACAGTTTTGTGAGCTGAAACTCCAAAAGAAAAGGACCTGCTCAGTTATTGCTGCTCACTGCTCAGTTATTGCAGCCTTCATTACTTTACAAGGCAGTCACATTACAAGGTGGTCAGTCACTGCACGCAGACTACAGCAAGGTGTTACCAAGCAACCACTCAATGCTGATGATAGCATAGTAACAGATAGACTTTAACTGACATTGCTAACTGGACTTCTGATGTGTATGTCCAATCAAGACACTGCTCACATTAAACAATGTCTGATTACATTTTCTAACATGTCAGAAACATGGTGTGATCTCTAACAGCTTGGAGGAATGCATTTATCATGCACCATTTACCTCTGACACTGGGATTTATACTCTATTTACCATCTGATTCAAATGCAATTAAGGCAGGAACACCTGGACAGGATGCAAGACCATGCTTATAATAAGCAGGTATGCTTATTCATGCCCTGGCAGCAATACATACACTTTGTTGGTATTTGGTGGCATTGCCTTTTAATTGTTTGAACTACATTGCTTTTCACAATATACTCCTTTGCCAGACTTTTTCCTCATTCCTCCTGATAAAACTAGTGTAAATCAGTCAGGTTTGTAGGCCTCCTTGCTCAGACATGCTGAGCATGGAAACATTTTCTGTGGGATACAGGTTTTCACTCAGGCATTGCGGTGGCCACTCCAATACTTTCACTTTGTTGTCTTTATGCCATTTTGTCGTAACTTTGAAGATATGCTTAGGATCAATCTCTACTGGAAGACTCAGTTGCAACCAAGTTTTAACTTTCTGGCTGATGCCTTGAGGTTTTACTTCAGTATTTCTACATAATTCTCCTTCCTCATGATGCCATCTATTCTCTGAAGTGCACCAGTCCCTTTTCCAGCAAAACACCCCCACAACATGATGCTGCCACCCTCATGTTTCACAGTTTGGATTGTGTTCTTCAGATTAAAATCTTACCCTAGGGCTTCTTCCTTGTGTGATAGCCTTTCAGGGAATGGCAATATACTGTATGACTCTCTTAATGGTGGATGCACATACTAATACTTTGGTACCTGATGCCTCCAATTTCTTCGCTAATCGAAAACTAAACTGCAACTATAATGTCCACCTGCAGTACAAACGGAAACTAAATAGAATTTCAAAAAATAAAACTTTTATTATCATATTTTAAATGTTGGGTGGTCTGACTTAAGAACAGAGGTTAAACTGAGTCGATCCATCAATATTACCAAATCATAAATGACCAGTAGTTGGCAGAGTAATGTATTAGAACTCCTTGGCACAGCAGCGATTTAGTAGCAATGTGCTAATGGTGAAATTTATAGGTATGGCAAGACAAAGCCCAATTTGGGAACTATTCAATTTGAATAAAATGAAATAAAAATAAAAACTATAATATTTTAAAAACTATAGTAACCCTGTTTCGTTCATCCCTGTGACTTTGTGTCTCCTTCCTGAATGATGCAGTCGGTGTGGTTCGAAGATTTTTTTTAAATATTTGCATGCAATTATTTGTACAGATGTTTGTGGTACCTTTGGTTATTTGGAAATTGGTCCTAAGGTGGAACAGCACTTCAATTTTTCTGAGGTCTACGCCAAGATTTTCCCATTGTATCAAATGGCAAAAAGGCACTGGCTGTAAATACAGTCACAGGTGCACTACACATTTGACCAATAAGAAGCTTCTAAAAGTAATTTCAGAAAGCTGAAATAAATCTGTCTCTAATGAATTGTTTTAAAATTACCACTCATGTGAACAAAGTACATATACAGTAACTGCCAAAATATTTATTTTTAAGTTTTTGGTGTTTCAGTAAAAAGATTTAAAAAAAAAAAAAAAAAAAAAAAGAAAAGAAGAAAGAGAGTCTGGGGAAGTAAAGACCATTTATAGCTGCTGTAACCTACAGTGCTGTGAAAAAGTATTTGCTGATTTATCTCACACTAAATTTTTTCATAAATCAAAACAAAATCTAAGATAAAACAAAGGCAACCTGAGTAAATGCAAAAAAAAAAACTGTTTTTAAATACAAAATGTTATTTATTGTAGCAAAAAAGTTATCCAATACCAACTGGGCCTGTGTGAAAATGTATTTGTCCCCATAGTTGCTAATTCCCCAAATCTATGAGACTGCAATCATAATGCGGTTCAGCTGGACTAGACACAACCAGGCCTGATTACTGCCAACCCTGTTCAATCAAATCAACACTTAAATAGAACATTTCAACAGCATGGAGTTGGTTAAAATGTCTTGCCCTGTAACACACTATACCAAAGTTGAAAGAAATTCCAGAAATGATGAGGAAAAAGGTGATTTGAAATGCAGTAGTTGGGAATGGTTACAAAGCTATTTCAAAGGCTCTGGGACTCCAAAGAACCACAGTGAGCACCATTATCTTCAAAGCGAAAAAACTCAGCACAGTTGTGAGCCTTCCCAGAAGTGGCCGACCTTCCAGAATTCCACCAAGAGCACAGTGACGACTCATCCATGAAGTCAAGGAAAACATTGAAGGAACTACAGGACTCTCTTGCATCAATAAAGGTCATTGTTTATAGCTCAACTATCAGAAAGACACTGGGCAAAAATGGCGTCCATGGAAGTACGGTGAGGCAAAAACCACTGCTAACACAGAAGAACATTAAAACTTTTGCCCAAACACACCTTGATGATCTTCAGATTTTTGGGAGAATGTTCTGTGTAATGAGGAGTCAAAAGTGGAAATGTTTGGAAGAAAGGGGTCTCATTACATCTTTCATGAACCAAACAGAATTCCACAAAAAGAACATCGTACCTACAGTCAAGCATGGTGGTGGAAGTGCGATGGTGTGTGGATGCTTTGCTGCTTCAGGGCCTGTGCAACTTGCAATGATAGCGAGAAACATGAATTCTCTACCAGAAAATTCTAAAGGAGAATGTCCAGTCTTCAGTCTGTAAGTGTAAACTCAACCGCAACTGGATTATGCAGCAAGACAATGGCCCAAATCACAGGAGTAAGTCCACCTCTGATTGGCTCAAGAAAAGTAAAATTTATGTTTTTAGTGACCCAGTGACAGCTCACTTGGAACAATTGAGATACTGTGGTAGGACCTTAAATGGGCAGTTCCTGCTCAAAAACCCTCCAGTATGGCTGAACTAAAGCAGTTCTGCAAAGAAGAGTGGGCCAAAAGTCCACCACAGTGCTGTGAAAGACTGATCTCCAGTTATTGGAATATTGGAAGCATCTTTTGCAATTACTCTGCTAAAGGTGGCACAACCAGATTTTATGTTTAAGGGGGCAATTATGTATATATATATATATATATATGTGTGCATAAACAAAAACTGTATTGTGTTTATTTAGGTTGCCTTTTTTTTTATTTTGTTTGAAGATCTAAAACTATTTAATATGAGATATACACAAAAACTGAAGAAATACTGTTTAACAGCACTGTAAGTGATAAAAGGAAATAACTTTTCTCACAGATGTTCCATAACATGAATGGTTAAAATGTGCTATCCTTTTATAAGTTTTTTTTTTAATGAATTTTTGGCAGATTCCTGTGGTATAAGTGGAATAACACTTTGGAAATATAAAAACATATAATAATAATAATAATAATAATAATAATAATAATATAAAACAATACCATCATTTGTTATTCCTTACTATTCAAGGAAATAGTCTTACCTATAGTGTCCTACACACATAAAAAAAAAAAAAAGATTTTTCTCAGTTTTAGTCAAGACATTCCTGAATAATAACACATTTTGCTTTAGTTTTTAAATAAATAAATAAATAAATACATAAAGTAGGAACAGTGGACCTTGTGTGTGTGTGTGTGTGTGTGCGTGCACATGTACAGTGGTGTGAAAAAGTGTTTGCCCCCTTCCTCATTTCCTGTTCCTTTGCATGTTTGTCACACTTAAGTGTTTCGGGACATCAAACCAATTTAAACAATAGTCAAGGACAACACAAGTAAACACAAAATGCAATTTGTAAATGAAGGTGTTTATTATTAAAGGTGAAAAAAAATCCAAACCATCATGGCCCTGTGTGAAAAAGTGATTGCCCCCTAAACCTAATAACTGGTTGGGCCACCCTTAGCAGCAACAACTGCAACCAAGCGTGCGATATAACGTGCAATGAGGCTTTTACAGCGTCCTGGAGGAATTTTGGCCCACTCATCTTTGCAGAATTGTCCTAATTCAGTTACATTAGAGGGTTTTCGAGCATGAACGGCCTTTTTAAGGTCATACCACAACATCTCAATAGGATTCAGGTCAGGACTTTGGCTAGGCCACCTCCAAAGTCTTCATTTTGTTTTTCTTCAGCCATTCGGTTGGTGGACTTGCTGGTGTGTTTAGGATCATTGTCCTGCTGCAGAACCCAAGTTCGTTTCAGCTTGAGTACACGAACAGATGGTCGGGGACATTCTCCTTCAGGATCTCTTGGTAGACAGCAGAATTCATAGTTCCTTTTATCACGGCAAGTCTTCCAGGTCCTGACAGCAAGCAAAACAGCCCCAGACCATCAAACTACCCCCACCATATTTTACTGTTGGTATAATGTTCTTTTTATGAAATGCAGTATTCCTTCACGCCAGATATATCTTGGACCCACACACCTTCCAAAGTGTTCCACTTTTGTCTCATCGGTCCACAGAATGTTGTCCCAAAAGTCTTGGGGATCATCAAGATGTGTTGTGGAGAAATTGGGACGAGCTTTGATGTACTTTTTGCTCAGCAGTGGTTTTCTCCTTGGAACTCTGCCATGCAGGCCATTTTTGCCCAGTCTTTTCCTGATGGTGGAGGCATGAACGCTGACCTTAACTGAGGCAAGTGAGGCCTGCAGTTTGCGTTTTGGACGTTGGGGTCATTTTGTGACCTCTTGGATGGTCGTCGCTGCGCCTTGGGGGGGTAATTTGGGCGCCGGCCACTCCTGGGAAGGTTCACCACTGTTCCATCTCTTCACCATTTGTGGGTAATGGCTCTCACTGTGGTTTGCTGGATTCCCAAAGCTTTGGAAATGGCTTTATAACCCTTTCCGAACTGATAGATCTCAATTACTTTCTTTCTCAATTGTTCTTGAATTTCTTTGGGTTCTCGGCATGATGTGTAGCTTTTAAGGATCTTCTGGTGGACCTTACTGTGTCAAGCAGCTCCTTTTTAAGTGATGCCTTGATTGTGAACAGGTGTGGCAATAATCAGGCCTGGGTGTGGCTAGAGAAATTGAATTCAGGTGTGGACAACCACAGTTATAGTATGTTTTAACAAGGGGGGCAATCACTTTTTCACACAGGGCCATGATGGTTTGGATTTTTTTTCACCTTTAATAATAAACACCTTCATTTACAAATTGCATTTTGTGTTTACTTGTGTTGTCCTTGACTATTGTTTAAATTGGTTTGATGTTCCGAAACACTTAAGAGTGACAAACATGCAAAGGAACAGGAAATGAGGAAGGGGGCAAACACTTTTTCACACCACTGTACATATGTGAGTTAGTAAGTGTGCATCTGCATGTGGGTGTTATGTGAGCGTTTAGGCATATACACAGTAAATGTGTCTGTAAATAGTAGCTTTGAGTGTGCATATTTAAATTCGAGTGTGGGATTATGTGTGTAGGTGAAATAGTGTGTGTGGTGTGTGTGTGTGTGTGTGTGTTTGTATACCTGGACAGGCCTGTGTGTTACACAGGGCCTCCTCAGTGTGTAAGCCAAGGCAGATGTCTCCCCCATAAGCAGGCGGCGGGTTACTGCACGAACGAGTGCGGATGTAATGACCCCCACCACATGTGGCTGAACATCTGGACCAAGAAGACCAACATGACCAGCTTCCATCCACTGAACATGGGGGGTGGGGGGCGAAGAGAGAGAGAGAGAGAGAGAGATAGAGAGAGAGAGATTGCTTGAGAAATTAAAGGAAAATTCTCTTTCACTAAGCTACATTTAATGTCTGTAATAAATTATTCAAATACACGTCTCAAGTGAAAGCTTTACTCAGTGAATAACACATTGCTGTGATTATAATGGTCTTGTCAATCATGCAAAATGAGAATCTGGAGAACACAGAACACAGGATGTCTTTTAGTAGAATAGGGGTGTGTGTCTTTGAGTGTGGTAGGTGGGTGTTTTTTGGAGTAGGACAAGCGAGCATATGCTTGCGTATGGAAGATGGTTGTGCATTCAAGTGGGTAAGATGCAAGTTTTCTTGATTATGGTAGATGGCTGTGCCTGTGAGTGGGACAAGTGGGTGTGTCCTTGAGTGGGACAAGTGCATGTGTCCTTGAGTGTGGTAGGTGGCCATGTCTGAGTTTGGTCTTTGGATATTCCTCAGAGTGGGAAAGGTGGCCATGTCCTTAAGTGTGTCTTTGATTGGGGTAGGTGGGAATCTCCTTGAATGTGATAGGTGGCTGTGCCTTTGAGTGGGACAAGTGGGTGTGTCCTACATTGTGGGAGGCATGCCTTTAAGTGGGACAGACAAATGTGCCTTTAAGTCACATAGGTGGGCAGACTCTGAGTGGGACAGGTGGGCATATACTTCACTGTGGTTGGTGGCCATGTCCTTGAGGTGGATGTGCCTTTGAGTGTGACAGACTGGTATGTCCTTGAACATGTCTTTGAGTGGGACAAATTAGTCTGTCCTTGAATGTGGTAGGTGGATTTGTCTCCTTCTGCTGCATTTTCATTTTCTCAAAAAATGCTTTTGTTTTTTTGTCTAAGGACAGCAAGCAGAGGCCATCCACGTCAGATATGTCTAAAATAATATCAACATGTTTGTTAAACACTCAATATGGCAAAGATTCAGCTAGTTCAGCGTCTTGAGTGCAGGATGTTTAGTCATTCTTCCTCTGTCATTAGTAGTAGGTTTATTTGTGATAAGTGGATATTATTTAGCTCTCTGATGGAGAAGATTACAGCATTAGAGGTGCGCCTCCATACTCTAAAAACATTAGCGAGACTGAGAGCAGCGTAGTTTCTGTAGGGGAAAGTCAGGATGCCTTAAGCGGAGTTAGCAATAGCACAACTCCAGCATTAGAGCTCTCACAGCTGGGTGAATGGGTGATGACTTGCGACATAATCACAAAGCCAAAGCTAACCCTTTTCCTCGTCCATGGGAGAACCACTCCTCTAAGCGTCGTCTATGTAACAGGTTTGCTCTCATCAGTGAAGCACCTGCTGAAAACCCTGAAAGAGCTCTGATTTTAGGAGACTCTATCTTAAGGCATGTGAAATTAGCTACGCCATTAGGGTCATCTGCATCTTAGTAAGGTGGATACCAGGAGCCAGGGCACCAGACATAGCAGGTAATCTTTTTTATGTTGCAATTAATGATATGCACCTTTGTCAGTTGTAGGTTACTAAGAGTAACATTGTAGAGGTGTGTAAATTAGTGACGATGATATCCGATGCGGTATGGCGACTTAGCTTACAGCAGGTTATGTTCGCTGAACTGTTGGATATCCAGGTGGTGCTCCGAAAACAGTGTGGACTTTTTAGATTATTCAAGTAGTTTTGAGGGCAAGGCTGGCCTGTTAGGGCCAGACAGTAACCATCCCACTCGGGAAGGTGCCTCTCTCATTTCTTGCAGCATAGCTCATAGTCTAAGAATAGGCCTAGTTAACCGGTGACAATCTAGAGCCAAGGCCAGGAAGCAGACAAGCAGGCTAAACTGATTGTCCTGTAGCTGCACTGAGTCATCAAACAGGTTCCACTATATTGACACTGTGTCTGTTACTCGAGCTAAACAAAAATGTAGGAATACATTAGCACAAACTGGTTCTACTATAATGAGACTATGTCTGTTCCCTGAGCTAAACAAAAATGTAGAAATATTCATAAAGTTTGGTTTGGTAACCTAATTAACATAAAATTAGATCATACTGAATGCACAGTCAGCACCTTTGATCTGAAGCCAGGACTGTTGAATTTTAGAATATTGACTATTAGATCTCTTGCATCTCTTACAAGTGCTCATTGTAAATGAAACTATTACAGATCAGGAGAGTAATGTACTGTGTTTAACAGAAATGTGGATTAAACCAAATGAGTATGTAGAATTAAATTAATCTAGTCCTCCTGGATACCGTTATATACATCAGCCTCATCTAACTGGCAGAGATGTCACAGTTATTTATAATAATGATCTAATCATCACACAAAAACCTAGACCTCAATTCAATGCATTTGAAGTTCTTTATACAAACACAACATATGTAGCCACAAAAATGTCTACCCAATTTATTCCACTAATAATCATTTACAGACCCTCAGGTCCATATTCTGAATTCCTTTGTGAATTTGCAGATTTTAACTCAAATCTGGTTGTTTATTTAGACAAAGCATTAATTGTGGGAGACTTTATTTGCTAATGAATAAAAGCACTTGTGTCCATTCTAGATTCAGTAGAGATTAATTAGAACATACAGTGAGGGAAAAAAAGTATTTGACAAATATTTCACCCAAGATTTGACGGTACATGGCCCCGTCCATCGTCCCTTTGATGCGGTGAAGTTCTCCTGTCCCCTTAGCAGAAAAACACCACCAAAGAATAATGTTTCCACCTCCATGTTTGACCGTGGGGATGGTGTTCTTGGGGTCATTCCTCCAAACATGGCGAGTTGAGTTGATGCCAAAGAGCTCCATTTTGGTCTCATCTGACCACAACACTTTCACCCAGTTGTCATTCATGAATCATTCAGATGTTAATTGACAAACTTCAGATGGGCATGTATAAGAGCTCTTTGGTCTTGGCCATGGTGGAGAGTTTGGAATCTGATTGATTGATTGCTTCTGTGGACAGGTGTCTTTTATACAGGTAACAAGCTGAGATTAGGAGCACTCCCTTTAAGAGTGTGCTCCTAATCTCAGCTCGTTACCTGTATAAAAGACACCTGGGAGAGGGAAATCTTTCTGATTGAGAGGGGGTCAAATACTTATTTCCCTTATTAAAATGCAAATCAATTTATAACATTTTTGATATGCGTTTTTCTGAATTTTCTTGTTGTTATTATGTCTCTCACTGTTCAAATAAACCTACCATTAAAATTATAGACTGATCATTTCGTTGTCAGTGGGCAAATGTACAAAATCAGCAGGGGATCAAGTACTTTTTTCCTTCACTGTAATAGGACCTACTCATAATGGTGGTTACATGCTTAATCTCATATTAACATTCAGATTAATTATAGAAAATATAGTCACATTTCCACAGTCTGAAGCTATCTCCGATCATTATCTCATGTCATTTAAAATGTGTGTTAATCTATATATACACCTTGCCACATTACCATATAACAATGTAGCTCCACTTAAAAGAAAAATAAATAATCCTTAAGAGAATAAACTAGCACCCTGGTATAACGATCACACATGCACCTTAAAACAGACCACTCAAAAATTGTAACATAAATGTTCCATAACATAAATGCATGGAAGGAGAGCCTCCTGTATTATAGAAAATCTCTTAGTGCTGATAGATCAATGTATCACTCCATCCTAATAGAAGATAATAACGATAATCCTAGATACTTTTTTAATACTGTAGCAAAATTAACTAGGAATAAGACCACCACAGAAGCATTCAAACCATCAATATGTAGTAGCGTTCTTTCAAAAAAAATAATAATTATGGAAATATTGAAAATATCAGGTAAAAAATTCAGACTATAAATTTAAAGCAAGACAATTTGGTGACTAACACTGTAGTAACAATATAACTATATCAGATCAATTAGAATGTTTTACTCGAGACCTTGAGAATTTCCTCATGAAAATCATCAACTTGTACTAGATCTTTAACCCCATGTTTCTTCAAACAGATAATACCAGAAGCAATTGAACCTCTTCTAAAAAAATTATAAATTCTTCCCTTACCACTGGCTATGTACCTAAATCTTTTAAACCAGCAGTTATCAAACCCCCTAATTAAAATACCTGACCATGACTCTTGTCAGCTGTCTACAGGCCATTAACAAATGTCCCCTTTTATCTCCAAGATCCTAGAAAAGGTTGTATCCCAGCATGAGTTATGCTCATAGCAACATAGGAATAACATTAATGAACAGGATGCTGTCAGTATTTAGGCCTCATCATAGAATAGAGACAGCACTAGTTAAAGTGGTAAATGACCTACTACTGACCTCTGATCAGGGTTGTGTCTCCTTGCTTGTGTTGCTTGACCTTAGTGCAGCTTTTGACACCACTGATCATACTATTCTCCTTGATAGACTAGAAAATCTTGTTGGAGGGAACGGCCCTCTCCTGGCTCAGGTGTTATTTGACTGATCGCTATCAGTTTATAGATGGTGATTTCTTTACACATACTAAGGTAACTTTTGTTGTTCCTCAAGCTTCTGTTTTAGACTGACTGCTTTCTTCTATTTATGTGTGCTACCTCTGGGAAAAATTATTCATAAACATGGTATTAGTTTCCACTGTTATGCTGATGACACACAGCTGTATGTTTCAGCAAAGGCAGATGTGAGACACCAGCTTAATAAAGTTTAGGAATGTGTGTAGGACATTACTTGTTGGATGCTTATTAACTTAATTCTACTTAATTATGACAAGAAAGACATACTTGAGCTAGGACCACATGCAGCTAGAAGTAAGCTATCTGATTGCATAGTAACTCTGGATGGCCTTTCTGTTTCATCATGTGTAGCAGTAAAAGGCCTTGGTATGATTACTGACTCCAGTATTTCATTTGAAGCTCGTGTAGATAACATTACCAGGACAGACTTCATTTATCTCAGAAATATTGTTAAAATAAGAAATATAATGTCAGCATGATACAAAAAAACTAGTTCATGCTTTCGTTACCTCTAGGTTGGATTATTGTAATGCCTTACTGTCTGGATGTTCCAGTAGATGCATAAACAAGCTCCAGTTAGTACAGAACGTATCACATCTAGGTGGGTGCACTTTTGCATGGGACAGGTATGTGTCTCAAATGCATGCATACATTCTGATGAATGGACATCAAGACATGCCCACTTAGAGCTGCTCTCTATATTTCCATATATGAACCTGACAAATGCTGAAATTG
This sequence comes from Ameiurus melas, assembly GCA_012411365.1. Lineage (NCBI taxonomy): Eukaryota > Metazoa > Chordata > Actinopteri > Siluriformes > Ictaluridae > Ameiurus > Ameiurus melas. The sequence continues at coordinate 8,215,454 of CM022771.1, read as the reverse complement.
AAACTGAGAGCAGAAGATGGAAATTTAGGATGATAGAGACAGACGATGGAGGAGAGGAGATGAAGGGAATTCAACCGAGGGAGCAGGATACAGAAAGACTAGGTATGCGGCACAAAATTAGTGAGAGCATTAAAGATGATAGAGAGGGAGATAAAATGAGACAGACAGTGAAGAAGCAGACAAAAAGAGAAGAAAAAGAGAAAGGTAGCATGACATGTCCAAAGTACCTAAGATACGTGATTATTTTTTGAGAGCCACATTTTTATAAGTGAAGCCTAAACAGGAAATTGTGACTTGACGGTGAAAAACTGAATTACTTTATAAAAAGAGCATGCATGATTCAGACCAATCCGAGTCATGTCAAGGCAATCATGTTCCCTAAACCGCTCGAGTAAACTAGGCTAATTGGCTTTTACAGTGTGTGCATTATTCAACCAGATCCTGAACAAGCAAAACCGATTTGGTTCTCAAACTGCTGAAACTACCCCTTCACCTCTACTATAATTAATAAGGCGAACAAATCAGCAGCACCTCTCTATTCCTTCTAAAAAAGTAGAGGGAGATGAAAGCCAAAGATTCCATTCCCCAAGCATTCACACTGTCTGAGGTCTAATTAAGTCTGTGCAAAGATGGAATTGTCATCCTGTTTCATCTCTGCACATTAAAAACCCAACAATGAGTCAGCTAGCAATGCTAGATATTCACTCACTCACTTTAATAGGAACACCTGCACCGCTGCTCATTCATGTAATTATCCAAACACCATCCCCACCGTCAAACATGGAGGTGGAAACATTATGCTTTGGGGGTGTTTTTCTGCTAAGGGGACAGGATAACTTCACCGCATCAAAGGGACGATGGACGGGGCCATGTAGCGTCAAATCTTGGGTGAGAACCTCTTTCCCTCAGCCAGGGAATTGAAAATGAAAAGTCATTACCAAGTACTAAGTCATATAAGTCATATTTCCCTCATTAAAATGCAAATTAATTTATAACATTTTTGACCTGCATTCTTCTGGATTTTTTTGTTGTTATTCTGTCTCTCATTGTTCAAATAAACCTACCATTAAAATTATAGACTGATCATTTCTTTGTTAGTGGGCAAACGTCCAAAATCAGCAGGGGATCAAGTAGTTTTTCCCTCACTGTATTGACAGCAGTGCAATCCATAAAATCATGAAGGTACAGATCAAGAGCTTCAGTCAATGTTCACATCAAACATCAGAATGGGGAAATATGTGATATCAGTGACTTTAACCTTGGCATGGTGGTTGGTGCCAGAGCACCAAATTCCTTAGTGTTTACATGCTGTAGAACCTCACCTGGTCCCTCAACACCATAACCAAAGGCCAGGAGCGCCTCTTCTTTCTGAGAAGTCTAAAAAAAAGCCCATTTCACACCCCTACAGAGGAACTATTAAGCGCATATTGAGCAGCTACATCACTGCCTGGTTTGGAAATTGCACCATATCGCAGCGGATAGTGAGGACAGAAAATATCACAGGGCCTCTCTTCCTTCATCACAGAGATTTACACCACACGCTGCAAAGCCACCAGCATTGTGGATGACCCCACACACTACTCACACAAACTCTTCACCCTACTGCCATCTGGAAAAAGTCAGGCCCTCATGGCCAGACTGTATAACAGTTTCTTCCCCCAAGCCATCAGACTCCTCAATACTACAATAAACACACAGACACACAGACGCACGACACACACACACACACACACACACACCAACTGAACATTGTATTTCTAAAAAAAATTATTTAATTTCTTGTCACTATTACACTTTACCTGGCTGCTTCCACAATAAGTGATATGTCCATATATAGTATAATATATATTATAAGTATATTATATATTATATCTGCTGAAAACTATTTTATAATATGTTTTGTTTACATTCATAGAATTTTTATTATATTATAATTTGATACTTCCACACTAGAACTGAGTGCTGGTCAATGCTACACTGTCACTTTCTGTGCTCATCATCCTGTTTTAGTACTTTCTGTACTGTCTTGTGTTGTGCTGTTTGCAGACATTTGCACATGCACTTTATGTAGAAATGAGTAGGTCTTTTTTTAGCTCTGTATCATCTAATGTAGATAGTGTGTTGTTTTATGTAGCCCATGGTTCTGGAGAAACATTGTTTTCAATTCACTGTATATGGTTGAAATGACAATAAAGCCACTTGACTTGACTTGTTGCATTTAAATCTATATACAGTGCCTTGCGAAAGTATTCGGCCCCCTTGAACTTTTCAACCTTTTGCCACATTTCAGGCTTCAAACATAAAGATATAAAATTTTATTTTTTTGTGAAGAATCACCAACAAGTGGGACACAATTGTGAAGTGGAATGAAATCTATTGGATTTTTTATACATTTTTATAGCAAATAAAAAACTGAAAAGTGGTGCGTGCAAAATTATTCGGCTCCTTTACTTTCAGTGCAGCAAACTCACTCCAGAAGTTCAGCGAGGATCTCTGAATGATCCAATGTTGTCCTAAATGACTGATGGTGATAAATAGAATCCACCTGTGTGTAATCAAGTCTCTGTATAAATGCACCTGCTCTGTGATAGACTCAGGGTTCTGTTGAAAGCGCAGAGAGCATCATGAAGACCAAGGAACATACCAGGCAGGTCCGTAATACTGTTGTGGAGAAGTTTAAAGCCGGATTTGGATACAAAAAGATTTCCCAAGCTTTAAACATCCCAAGGAGCACTGTGCAAGCGATCATTTTGAAATGGAAGGACCACTGCAAATCTACCAAGACCTGGCTGTGCCTGTAAACTTTCAGCTCAGACAAGGAGAAGACTGATCAGTGATGCAGCCAAGAGGCACATGATCACTCTGGATGAACTGCAGAGAACTACAGCTGAGGTGGGAGAGTCTGTCCATAGGACAACAATCAGTCGTACACTGCACAAATCTGGCCTTTATGGAAGAGTGGCAAGAAGAAAGCCATTTCTCAAAGATATCCATAAAAAGTCTCGTCTAAAGTTTGCCACAAGCCACCTGGGAGACACACCAAACGTCACACCAAACGTTGAGAAATGGCTTTCTTCTTGCCACTCTTCCACTCTTGCCAGGTCTTGGTAGATTTGCAGTGGTCTGATACTCCTTCCATTTCAAAATGATCGCTTGCACTGTGCTCCTTGGGATGTTTAAAGCTTGGGAAATCTTTTTATATCCAAATCCGGCTTTAAACTTCTCCACAACAGTATTACGGACCTGCCTGGTGTGTTCCTTGGTCTTCATGATGCTCTCTGCGCTTTCAACAGAACCCTGAGACTATCACAGAGCAGGTGCATTTATACAGAGACTTGATTACACACAGGTGGATTCTATTTATCACCATCAGTCATTTAGGACAACATTGGATCATTCAGAGATCCTCGATGAACTTCTGGAGTGAGTTTGCTGCACTGAAATAAAGGAGCCGAATAATTTTGCACGCACCACTTTTCAGTTTTTTATTTGCTAAAAAAGTTTAAAATATCCAATAGATTTTGTTCCACTTCACGATTGTGTCCCACTTGTTGGTGATTCTTCAAAAAAATTACAATTTTATATCTTTAAGTTTGAAGCCTGAAATGTCGCAAAAGGTTGAAAAGTTCAAGGGGACCGAATACTTTCGCAAGGCACTGTACATAAAGATCTCTCGGTGAAGTCTGGTGTATCACACAGTGCTAACTACTGCTAGTCCTGAACAGGTCTTAGGTACACAGGTCTGTGAGGCACAGGATTGTAACCTGTTTCTGTCTGAACCAGGGAGAACCATTTGAGGCAGCAGGCTACTCTTTAAATGTCCCTGTCTGTCATCACTACAGTTGAAATTTCCATTTTCTTTCCAGTTAAATGACTTGCTCAGTGGAATAGTTTGCCCAATAATTGTGCAGGCCAACACTGCACAATCCACAAATGGGGGCAGTGGTGGCTTAGCGGTTAAGGCTTTGGGTTATTGATCAGAAGGTTGGAGGTTCAAAACCCAGCACTGCCACTGTTTGGCCCTTAAGAAAGGCCCTTAACCCTCTCTGCTCCAGGGGCGCCTATGATCTGACCCAAGCTTCCTGACAGGCTGGGGTATGCAAAGAAAACTATTTCTCTGTGCTCTACTGTATATGTGACCAGTAAAAGCTCATTATTATTGTAAATCTCCAGCTAAGAATAAGTGAGACCATTCAGGCCACTTTCAACTCGGTGCATGGCAGCAAACAATACCAATGAATTCTCCATAGTGATCTACTAGACTCCACAATATTATTTATCGAGTCTTATTCTTTTTCTATATTTATTTTTGCTTAATTTCATGAAGGGTGTCAATAATTCTGGAGGGCACTGTACGTCTGTATTTAACAAGTGAAGCAACATTATCATCCCATCCACTTCTAACATACAATTCTGTCCTCAAACTGTAATGGCCTCATGCTTCTATCTAGAAAACCTTTTTTCACTACTATTTTATAGATAACAGTGTTATACAGAAACCACAGAAGCAAGTCTGCTTTAGATATTATTAACTGGATAAAGTGCTTTGTGACAAGTGTATTATGATTTAGGAGATAGTTTGTACCACGCTAAATGATTTGTGGTAATGGGAACATTGATTACATTTAATATTTGACCAATCTGAAATTTTAAATTACGTTTAGTTGGAGGCATCACATAGCAAATATAGAGATGAAATTAAGACTTTACAAGCCATTGTTTCTGCATCTGTGTAAGAGATGATGATGGATGATGTCTTTTAAGCGAATTACAAATGTTGGTGTTTGACATTAATAATGATTACAGACAAGGAAAATTCCTAATTGTCTACTTTCCCTGTATTTCCCCCCTGCGTAAGGAGTGAATTTCCATTTAGACAACATGCTTCCATTTAATGTGGGGACAAGCACTCATTTAATTAGGCTGACTCCTCCTGTAATACAACGAGAGCTAGCAGCCAGTGTAATTAGACTGAGATGTGATTACGTACACTGTGCGGTGGGGACTTTTCTCTATTTCCAGCAACAAATCAGAGTTTTTCCACCTCTTAACAGCAACGTTTGTTTTGTACTTTTACACTTATGAACAAATCCAAGTGCCTTTGTTTCCTTTTGTTCCCTTCCTCATTAATCACTGCTCAACAACCCTCTAACATGTAGCGATTACCTTAGGGACGTTAGTATAAAATGAGACATGGTCACATAATCACTTCAGCGAAGAGCACTACAGTCAGTAGAGAGTTAGTCTGTGCTTGTGTGCATGCATTATTGTGCATTAGTGCATCTGTTTTACATCTGTTCCCCATGAATCGCACATTAGCACCTTTGGCAATTATATTCTACAGTGATTTCAGTAGCACTTTGTGTGAAGCCTGTGTTGATAATGACATGAATAAGCATTAAAATACATATTTCTAGAATAATGCATAAGAATATTCTGCATATTCATAGCAGAGTAATGTATATACCCGTAAGGCCGGTATACCAGCCTTCCGGGGACATCGTTTACACGGTAAAGCCACTATATCGGCCTTACGGGTATTTGGCATAGAAGACCAAGCCAGTATATCGTCCTTATGGGAATAGATCAAAGCCGGGCAAGCCGGTTTTTCGGCCTTACGGGGTTAGTGGGTTAAGTCAGATTTATAAAGTAAACACTCATCAGTAGAAATGAAAGCAAGTCTTCATAAGCACTGAATAATGTATATTCATGGATTTCTGTTGCTGCACTGCATTGTTCTTTAGATCAGCGGTCCCCAACCTTTTTTGCACCATGGACCGGTTTAATATCAGACAATATTTTCACAGACCGGCCTTTAAGGTGCGGTGGATAAATACAACAAAATAAAATGATAGGACTGGCATAAAAACTGGGGTATTTTAAAAATATAATAATAAATGTGCCTCCAACGTGAAATCGCAACTTCCTAACATCCTCTCTCCCCCCTAACGCTCTCTGGTCTCTATGGTAAGGTTTCAACGTATCACGTGACCGAGACAAGCATCTTGACATGCGTCAAGTGTGAGTCGTAGAAGGATGTAACGTAGAGAATCCGGTCATTTTTCAGATCCAGATAATAAATAAAACGGAAATAATGTAAGTTATTTATTCTTTCTGTGCGGCCCGGTACCAAATGACCCATGGACCGGTACCGGTCCGCGGACCGGGGGTTGGGGACCGCTGCTTTAGATAATCAACTCACTGCTTATGCATGTTATTAATGCATGCTTTAAATACATGCTCCCAAACTCAAAATTATGCAAATAATTTTGTAAAAACATAAAAGGAAAGATGAAAATTACTACAGTATGCACATTATTATTTTAAAAAGTATTCATATATGTCATCTTTTATTTTTTATTTTATTTTAGCTCACTCATTTTCACATTGTCCATGAAAGGCCATCAGTACACTGCTAACCCTGTATCCACACCCTCATTTCAGTCAGATGCCTACACATTATCCTTGTGAAAAAAAAATAAAAAATACAACAGATTTACTGCTGGTTGCCATGTAAAATGGTGAGTGGTAGCTCAGCAGTTAAGACGTTGGACTTGTGAGTTCAAATCCCAGCACTGCCAATCTGCCACTGTTGGGCCCTTGAGCAACTGCTCAGTGTGTATGAAAGAGATAATTGTAAGTCGCTCTGGATAAAGGCGTCTTCCAAATGCTGTAATATAATGTAAAATCTGTATCTTAGGTTTATGTAGTAACACAGAATAAATCTGTTATATATCTTTTGTTTCTCTATATGCTCCAAACTGCTAATCTTCAAACAAACTAAAATACTTTTATAGCAATTAACAGGCAACTTGTGTTGGAACAAGACTGCAGAATCAATGTTCATAGGGTGAGTTAACTACTAAAAGCCATTTTACACCAGACACAGTAAATGTACTGCTTCAGTTTCACATCAGCACTGCATGGAGCACACTCGCATATTAATCAGCATAGTGTTTTACACAATTATCAAATTTTCTTTGCTCCTTTTTTCTTTTTATTACATGTGTTGCACTGGTGCTTGTAACCTAGAAATACTATAAAATACTACAAAATGCAATATTCATGCTATACAGTGCAGTCTGGACCTATAATTACAACACTCCATAAGTAACTTATAGCCCTACTACAACTAGAGACACACTCCTTTTCATTCATGAACCTAAGGGCATTTTCAGACCTGTAGATCTGTGCTTTGTTCCGAAATGGGTACTTAAATTGTTACAGTGTTGTATTTTCTCCTTGGTTTGGTTCACTTTCACACGGCAATATTTCAAAGTGTACCAAAATGTGTTGGAAGTCACATGTGAGTAAAATGTCATCTCACTGGTCAGAATGCATCTGTTTATGTTCAATGATCCACGCATAGCGATCATCCATCAAGATGGATAGACAACAGCTCCGTGAGCTTATTGTGGCTTTCTTTTTTAGCTGCAGTTATTATAATTTATCTAATTTACATGTTCAACGGTGCTATCAAAGCCCATCTCCTTGAGACGTTCACTAAACACCTTAAAAACCTTGTTTTTATGCGTTTTTGAAAGGTGTTCAGAAATGTGTTCTTCAAACCAAATTTCAAATGTCTTTGGTACAAGTTAAAGTACATGCTGCGAGCCATTAGCAGTTCCCATCATATATTGCATATATACAAGTTGGTTCATTGGTCTTTTGGTTCGGATTGCTTCCTCACCACAAGTGAACCGCTCCAGAGTTCATTTGAAATCGGGCCCACACCATCTCAGTGCTTAATTTGATGCAGATCCAAGCGTGATTGCTGTTTTCATGTATGTCTAAATGAACCGAACCAAGGAGCCAGGTGTGAAAATGCCCTAAATGTTGTGAAAGTGCTATTTATTATGATACACTTCATATTGACACTTGTGAGTTGTTGAAAGTTTGATTTGAAAAGCATTTATCACATATGTAGTATCTTGTAATATAACATATTATATAGCTTGTGTTAGCTAGGGATATTGCTTAAAATATTGTGTAACCAATTATATTGAATTCTAACTCAAATAGACAAATAATAGAACAAATATTGTTCTGCTGCTTCAAGTTACATTTATGTCAAACATCTTGTGAAAGCAAACAACTATCTTTCCATCTTTGAATTTTGGTGGATTCATACAACAAGACATAATCAGTCGTACAAGCACACCCACTTGATGACAATGGTCAAGAAAGCTCTGGAATTGAATAAACCTCACAAGGAAAACTTTGTTATGCAAAATAACTGGTACTTTTATAACATATAAAGAAATTTGACAATTCTGGCTCTATCTTCTTGATTATGAAATGTCGCTACATATCACAGGAGAACATAATCCCTGTGCCCAAGTGCTTTACATACATAATCTGCTTCACACCAGCTCCAAGAGCGAAAAACAATTTCACACTTTTACAGTTTCAGGTACGTAGGGGATATGTAGAGATCTTGAATCTTTTGAGACCCTAGAAGTGTTTCAACACATGGTCTGTTTTTACGATCCAAGTCATCTCAGGTTGATGACTTAGCATTTTTGACTTAGCATACTGTAGGTAAACACCACAAATGACCCAGACCCCTATAAAATGAGCCACAAGAGAACCTTACTAGGACCACCATGGTTTATTTTGTGGTCCACTTGATTTGTGTCTTGTGAATGCAAAGTGGCCCCTTTATGGCTAAAATAACTGAGTTTTAATATCCACAACTTGCTGCAGTTTTCTGCCACATAACAAATAAAACTGCATCATAAAACATTCTAATGGCTACCATGGGGTTGTGTGGTCCCACAAGACACATAAGCTAATTTCAAATACTGTGTCACTAGTAGTTATGCTATTGAGCGTACATATTTAGGCACCAGTCATATGAATAATGCACACGATATTTCTTGTATATTACTGATGTATTACATGGTTCATGCATATATTTTATTTAGGCCAAACCACATGAGAGTCACCACTAGGCATTTGACATGAAGAATGTTGAGTTTCATGCTTCTGCAACAGCATTTTCACTCCTTGCTGTGTTAAAAAAAAAAAATCTGCTTTTTCATTCAACTGTTTTGGCTTGTTTTTCCCCCCTCCACAGCTAAAGGATAGCGTCATGTAACACATCATCCATAACTCAGTGTTACACAAATGGAGTCTGAAATTCTAAAGAAGTTGTGCTGTGAACAACAAGTGGTCTGAGAGCTCATCAACAGAAAAATGTCCAGAAAGAGAGTGCACTTGTATTGTGAACACCAAAAGCACTTAGGTCTTTTGAAGCTAGTTCCCTTTCAGGGCCACTTTAACAGGACTGAGAATGGTTCATTTCAAAAGAACTATATGTGAAAACATCTTAAAGCATGTGTGAAGTGCAATACTTGACTGTGGGCATTTTCTCACATACACCCACCAACAACTTTATTAGAAACACCGGTACACCTGCAAATTCATACAATTATTTCAGGCTACAGAGGGAGTCACCACAAACAGACAGCTGAAGATCGGAAAAACATCAACTGGTTTATTTACAATCTTCAACTGAGTGAGTCGGTGCTTACTGAAGCCTCAGACTCATGTTGCCTGACAGTAGTGGAACCCATTATGGTCTTCTGTTGCTTCAAGGTTTGATTGTGTATTTTGTCATACTTTTATGCTCACTATGGTTGTAAAGAGTGGCTATTTGACTATTTTTCCATCCTGACAGCTCAAACCAGTCTGGACATTCCATCCATCCATCCATCCATCCATCCATCCATCTACACCGCTTACTCCTTTCTCAGGGTCGCGGGGGAACCATCAGGCACAAGGTGGGGTACACACTGGAGAGGGTGCCAGTTCATCACAGGGCACAATCACATACACACTCACACACCCATCCACACACTGTGGACACTATGGACACTTTAGACACGCCAATCAGCCTACCATGCATGTCTTTGGACTTGGGGGAGGAAACCAGAGTACTCGGAGGAAACCCCCGCAGCACGGGGAGAACTGCAAACTCCGCACACACATGGCACCGGCGGGAATCAAACCCCGGACCCTGAAGGGGTGAAACAAACGTGCTAACCACTAAGCCACCGTGCGCCCCCAGTCTGGACATTCTCATCTGATTTTTGATCAGGTATTGTGGCTTAGTGGTAGGCATGCCACTTGGGTTGGGGGTTCAAATCTCACCTCCGTTCTGTGTGCGCCGGTTTGCATGTTCTCCCCATTCTTTGGGGGTTTCCTCCAGGTACTCTGGTTTCCTTCCCCAGTCTAAAGACATGTAGGCTGATTGGCATCCCTAAATTGTCCACAGCATGTGAATGTGTGTTCAATTGTGCCCTGCAATGGGTTGGCACCCTGTCTAGGATGTCCCTCGATTTGTATTTGCTTGTATTTCCTCATTTGTAAGTCGCTTTTGATTAAATTGTGCATCATTTCGTATAAAGACAGTATCTGCATGGTTTTTATGCATTGTGCTGCTGCCACATGATAGGCTGACTGGAAACTGGAGTACATGTTTTGTTACAGTAATAAAGTATCCATTAAAATAAAGAGTGTAGTTTTAACTTTTAAAATTAATAATTCTCTTAAAGTGGACCAGAAAGATAATTATCATTTATTAATTTATTTAAAATAATTTTCTTTTAAATGTTTCCACAATCAAAATTTGGTCTCTCAACTGACACACAAATACAGAAGACATATTGCGCAACTAGACCCAACATTAACTCCATTAATTATACATTAGATATTGTTATAAAGCATCATTCCCCAGTGATGCAGTGATGATCTTATAAGGCACTTATTTAAATGCCATGATTAGTCATAGGAATTAATTTGATGCCCTTACAGTAAAACTGTATTTTTCTTGGAATGTGCTATTAATGCTTATTCAAGCATTTTTCATAAGCATAATCAGTGCTTATGCATGTGTGTCCTTCAAAGGTCTGGTACACAAATATTTTAACACACGATAAAGCAAAAAAAAAAAAAAAAAAAGCATTACAAAATGACTGAGTGGGTTGTCACCTGGACATGGTGTAGTGTTACACTCCTGGTATTCCTGCGCAGGCCCAGAACATGTCATCCCTCCATATTTTGGTTTAGGGTTTGTGCAGGTTCGCTTGCGGTTGCGCACTCCAGAGCTGCAGTCACGAGTGCATTGAGTCCATGAGCTCCAGATCGACCAGCCTCCGTTCACTGTGAGACCAGAGACACGGCCTGATCGCAGCACGTCTCCTGACACACATGCACATAGAGATAGAGGCTGAGTTAGGATGTGTCTAGCGGAATTGAGGACACGAAGACTCAGATTCAGTGCTGATTCATGCAATATATGAATTGATGTCTTGTCATAAATATCGCACTTTGAGATTGAGTTGAGATGAGTAGCAGGAAAATATATAGCATCTGAGATAAAAGCAGCAGACTCTTAAATGCAGCGAAGGTAATAACACGATCTCAGCAACATTTTTCAGTCATGGCAAAGGTATACATATGTCTTGCAGAAGCAGCAAAATGTTAATAATTTAAAGATATGAGTGATTATAAAAATGGAATTTTGTTTTTATTTAATACTGCCCAGAATATGCTATTTCACATATAGTCTAAAAGGCAAAATAATAACTGAATATACACAAATGAACCAGTTCAAATGTTTACATACACTTGATTCTTAATACTGTGGTTTGTTACCTGGATGGTCAGTAACTGTTTTTATGTTTTGTGATAGTTGTTCATGAGTCCCTTGTTTGTCCTGAGCAATTAAACTGCCCACTGTTCTTCAGAAAAATGCTCCAGCTCCTGCACATTCTTTGCTTTTCCAGCATCTTCTGCATATTAGACCCCTTTCCAACAGTAGCTATATGATGCTGAGGACATTAATTTCACACTTTTCACACTGAGAACAACTGAGGGACGTGTACACAGCTATTACAAAAGATGCAAACATTCACTGATGCTCCAGTGGGCAACATGATACATTAACAGCCGGGGGGGAGGGGTGTAAATTTTGAACAGGGTGATTGGTGTTTAATTATTAACATTTTTGCAGTTAATAAACTTATGACCTCAACTGTACCTCAAATTTATGTTCATGACCTTTTATGTCTGTACTGACAATAAAATAAGTAGGCTAATGCTTTGTGAGATATATTATAATGTTATTAGCTATAGTCTTCTTGATAATATAAAAGGTACAGTCATGGACGAAATTATTGGCACCCCTGGAACTTTTCCAGAAAATGCACCATTTCTCCCAGAAAAGTGTTGCAATGATAAATGTTTTGGTATACACATGTTTATTACCTTTAAGTGCATTGGAACAGCACAAAAAAGCAGTAGAAAAAAGGCAAATTTGACATAATTTTACACAAAACTCAAAAATTAGGTCGGACAAAATTGTTGGCACCCTCAACTTAATATTTGGTTGCACACCCTTTGGAGAAAATAACTGAAACCAATCGCTTCCTATAACCATCAACAAGCTTCCTACACCTCTCAACTGGAATTTTGGACCACTCTTCTTTTGAAAACTGCTCCAGGTCTCTCAGATTTGAAGGGTGCCTTCTCACAACAGCAATTTTGAGATCTCTCCATAGGTGTTCTATGGGATTTAGATCCGGACTCATTGATGACCACTTCAGAATTCTCCAGCACTTTGTCTCCAATCATTTCTGGGTGCTTTTTGAGGTATGTTTCGGGTCATTGTCCTGCTGAAACACCCATGACCTCTGACGCAGACCCAGCTTTCTGACACTAGGCCCTACATTATGGGCCAAAATCTTTTGATAGTCTCCAGATTTCATGATTCCTTGCACACAGTCAATGAACCCAGTGCCAGAGGCAGCAAAACAACCCCAAAACATCCTTGAACCTCCACCATGTTTGACTGTAGGTACTGTGTTCTTTTCTTTGTAGGCCTCTTTCTGTTTTCTGTAAACAGTAGAATGCCAAAAAGCTCTACCTTAATCTCATCTGTCCACAAAACGTTCTCCCAGAAGGATTGAGGCTTACTCAGGTACATTTTTGCAAACTGCAGTCTGGCTTTTTTATGCCTCTGTGTCAGAAGTGGGGTTCTCCTCGGTCTCCTGCCATAGCGCTTCTTCTCATTCAGATGATGACATATGGTTCGAGCTGACACTGATGCACCCTGAGTCTGCAGGACAGCCTGAATTTGCGTGGAAGTTGACTGAGGTTGTTTATCCACCATTCGAACTATCCTGCATTGCATTCTTTCATAGATAATTTTCTCTTCTGTCCACGTCCAGGTAAAATTGGGGGTGGGCCCGCGCCCCCCCGGGGGGGAAATATTTTTTTTTTTTTTCCACACAGGAAAAAAAAAATTTTATATTCTTGGGGATTAACTGTTAAATTGGTTTTTTTTTTATTTTTTTTTCTTCAAAAAATTTTCTCTTTTTTTTTTTTTTTTTTTTTTTTTTTTGGCACACACACGCACACAACACAAAGATTGAGCCAACTTTTATACACTCTAACTGGCTTCAGTTTTGATTTCTATATTGCCAGCACCTGTTACTTGCCACAGCTGAGTTTAAATAAACATCACATGCTTGAAATGAAATTATTTACCCACAGTTTTAATAGGGTGCCAATGATTTTGTTCAGTCCATTTTTGGAGTTTTGTGTAAAATGATGTCAAATTTGCCTTTTTTCTTCTGCTTTTTTGTGCTGTTCCAATGCACTTAAAGGTAATAAACATGTGTATACCAAAATATTTGTCATTGCAACACTTTTCTGGGAGAAATGGTGCATTTTCTGGAAAAGTTCCAGGGGTGCCAATAATTTCGTCCATGACTGTATATAGGCTAATTTAAATGGTGAACCATTTAGCCAAAATATAAAGTCAGATGGCTGTATACCATGTTCAGGACTACATTTGGAGTGAGATGGACATTTTATAATAAATGAAGTAGGCATGGAAGTAATACAAATGCAATTGTTCCCCTAATCTAACATCTACACAAACCAATGACAAAAAGACTGTGTGAAATGTCAACAAATGTTTTGTCAGATTCAGGTCTCTGTCTGTTAATAAAATTGTTTTTGAAGCCAGATTTTTCTGAGACATTTTTCTCTACTGTATTACAAAGAGCCGCTCAGATTCTTTTCTGATATATTAATTCATAATATGGCAAAACAATACAGAAACAAAGCACTTTACTATTTAAGTCATTATATGGCAAAAGAAGTTGAAATACACTACTTGAAAATATGACACATACAGCCACACTACTTTTGACTGAATGTTGGCTTTAAAATGAAATATTCTTACAATAAAGTTTAGAGTTAAGGGCTTTATTTTTCTTTTTTTCAGTTTTCTTTTCTTTCTTTTTTGTACTATATTCAGGCCGTAGTTTGGTTGCGCTTCACTCTCCATTTTTCAACACTTGACCTTTAGTGAGGCCTGGCTGGGGATGAGAGGAATGTCAGTCCCTCTTGCCTCTTTGCTCATTCTCATTATTTATAGTACTCTTCATCAAACAGCCCTCTCAATGCCAACAGACTGTTTCATAACCTTTTCACACTTTAAAACCAAGAACATTGAGTTGCAGGTAAACAGAAAGTGCTCGCCGACTACTCAATAAACAGCTATACACTTTCCTAGTACAAATCATTTGGCACTAAAGGGGAATTTAGAAAAGAGTGGCCTGAAGATGATGGTGAGGATGATGATGATGAAGAAACATTGCTCTTTTCAACTCGTTTTGGCTGTGCTGCACTCCAAATCTGTAATCCAGAAAATTAATTGTTCTAGAGCATTACAAAGTATGATGTGTTCACACCTTTCTCCCAAGCTTCTGTGAACCGGCAAACAATTGCTCTGGAGTGTCATAAAATGCTTATCAGTGGTATAGGCAGCACAACAAAACAAGAATGTTTAGACAGTGCGTGAAATGCAGGTTGTTTTTCCTCAAGAAATTAAAGATATTTGGCTGACTAGGAAGCCAAGCAAGTGAACCGAACTCTGAATTATTTCAGAAAACAGAGAGAACACTGTAGGAGAGAAAATAGGCTTTGGCATTAATGATTTCATTCTGTTTCATTCTTTTAAATATTACTTTATCCTGGTCAGGGTATATATTGGCCTGGAATGCTGGCCACAAAGCAGGAATACACTGTAGATGGAATACCGTCCATTGCAGGGCACCATGCTTTTGGGATATTGGTGGAAACCTGAAGAACCCAGAGGAAACCGACAGGGACATGGGGGAGATCCTGAGCTCAGGATTACGCCAGGGGCCATGCAACTGTGAGGCAGCAATGCTACCTGCTGTGCACTGTGCCACCCTTTAACACCATTTTTTGTTTTCCAAAATACTGAAGCAAAAAACAAAATTGTTTTTTATGTGAGGTCTGAAAAAAAGTTTGAGTTTCCAGTCAACAGAAAAATGGTGACATCAAAAGAAGGTGCAGTGAATGGTTTATTTCTGTTGCAGCAATGATGCAAATATATCTGAAAATCAATTTAATGAAAAAAAATAATGGTCTTATCCAAGTTGTGTATGTGATTGGACCTCAGAAATACCCTCAATCCTCTGTCATTGAGTAATGGCGGCACTAGAGGGTGCTGCAGCTACCACTGGAATAAGCCATAGCACCCTCAGGTATATTTATTTGAAAATTCTATTAAAATACATTCAGTGGCTATTCATGAATCATACTCTTCCACTTGACTTTTATGCACATTTATTATGCATGTCATAACGATTAATTATTAGCTCACTAGTTTGGCTACAGTTGTGACCAAATTATCAGGGTTACTACGCATTATGACACTTCGCTAAGGTGCCGAAGAAGGAGGACGCGAAACTCTATTTCTGGTTAAAATGGAACAGCAGATATGGACATATCAATCAGTTTCAATCAGTTATTTTCCCCGGGTCAGAGACATTATTTATTTATCAAAACTTGGGAGGATTTATACAATTATTTATGTATTTTTTAAGATATGGTGCACCTGAACAATATTAAGCCTCAGTTCATAGTAATTTTATATTTGATTTATTTTACATTATTTTATTTATTTAGTTTTATACAGACAAACAATGCAAATTGTTTTGCATTTTTTTATATATATAATTCAGAAATATTAACGGTCTTTTCAGTCATAATTTTTCTTCAGTAACATTATGTTCACAATATACTAAGAATCAAATCAAAATCATATTGAATCATGACCGGAGTGTATCCCTACATGCCTACTACAAATATATTTTTTCTCTATGCTGATACATTGTTGGTTGGCCTATAAATTGTTTGGATCAATTAAGCTGGTTATTTTGGGGCAGTATGAAAAATATTTTTTTCATACTGTAACTGATTGTGCAACTTATGGTGACTGTTGTTCTGTGTGATAGTCTTGGTGTGAGATATAGCATCATCCTACCATGCTTTCTGGAAATGATCAATAGAGCTGAACACTGAGAACTCAGCAGCTTTGGTTCCAGTGGTCCCTATCATTGTCTCAATTTCAGCCAATTCTAAACCTACACAACTCCAGGTTCTGTTGGCCAGTCCAGACATATGGACATTCCTCACTGCAGCCCCCCTTGCATTGCAGTTTATATGTCATAAATGCCATGTGCTAATGTTTCTTTTACTTTCTGTTCTAGTCTATGCCCGAGTCCTGTCATGGGTTTGTTACCTGAATGTGTTCACCTGTTCCGTGTTTAGTGCTAATTAGTTTGTCTATTCATACCCTGTTATGTCAATGTATTGCCACCAGTTCTTATTGTACAATTTACTTTAAGCTTGAGTCATAGTACTTCCTGGATTTGACTCTAATTCTTGATTCTGTCTCTATACACCACATATTGTACACAGCAACTACACTATATTGCAAAAATTCTGTGGACACCTGACCATCATATCCATATGAGCTTACTGAACATTCCAGATTTAGTCCCTTCTTTGGTGTTATAATACCATCCATTCTTCTGGTAAAGCTTTCCACTAGATATTGGAACATGGCTGTGGGGATTTTCCCATTTAGCCACAAGTACATTAGTGCAGATGGGCTTGTACAGTAGTTGGCGTTCCAGTTCATCCCACACAAAGGTGTTCACTAGGATTCAGGACAGATCTCTGTGAAGGCCACTCGAGTTCTTCCACCATGTCTTGGCAAACCATGTCTTCATGGAACTCCCTTTTTGCACAGGGGTATTGTCATGCTGGAACAGGTTTGATCCTCTTAGTTCCAGTGAAGGGAAATCTTAATGCTACAGGAAACAAATACATTATATACAATTGTGTGGTTCTAACATTGTAGCAACAGGTTGGTGGGATGGTAACATCTGCACAAACATTTGGCCATATAGTGTACATCCCTTACCATTTAGCCATATAAAGTATATTAGAGATGCACTGATACTAAATTTCTCAGCTGATACAGATAACCGATTATAATCGGTTATATAAATGCCGTACATAAACACAACACTTCATAATTATCTGCAATACAAATCCACCATGGATTTTCCACCAATAATTATTCAGAGTGCTACCCATACCGATAGTTCTGCCTTTTATGCCTTCTTTTAACTTAATAATAATTAATTCCACAATTCTGAATGAAATGCAAACAAAAACTTTATTCTCTCCATTTCACAAGTTGTTTCACAGTAACTGGTCTCATAAACAGAACTCTAATTAACATTAACACACGAACTAAATTCTGAAGATTAAAGTAAGTTTAAAGATTAAAGTAAGTCTTAACTTACTGAATGTTATTAATTTATTAACAGAATTAATTGGCTGAATTAAAAAAAACAACAACAAAAAAAACCCTCCTGTCTCACATTCACTCACCACAAAAAAAAGCATTTCTACTTTATCACTGAACATCAACCTGGTAATATATAATATAAACTTTTATATATATATATATATATATATATATATATATATATATATATATATATATATATATATATATTAACATTAACCGGTTATTAACCGGTTATACTACTCTACAAATATATTTTTCTGTGCAATATATACTTTTTTGTCAACTTAACTTTATTTAAATCTTTCAAAAGTGTATAGGGGCTTTAATTCAGCGTGAGTAGCACGGCAAAATTTATTTTTTTTTTTAAATAGCTCGACACCAAAACCCCCGCTTCACTGCTGCAGCATTCAGTGTAAAATTTTAGTGGTGCAGAGATTAGAAATTGCAGTTTTGTCGTCATTCTACAAAAGAGACATCATCTTTACATGCAGCATGAAATCGATGTGTTTTCCCGCTCTCTATTTATTGACAGGATATAATCAGCCTTGATAATCGGATGTTTCTAAACTGTCGGCGGATGGGCCGATGGGGCGACTGTGGCTCAGGTGGTAGAGTGGGTTGTCCACTAATCGTAGGGTTGGGCTGTTCCTGGCCCACGTGACTCCACATGCCAAAGTGTCCTTGGGCAAGACACTGAACCCCAAGTTGCTCCCGATGGAAAGTTAGTGCCTTGCATGGCAGCTCTGCTACCAGTGGTGTGTGTGTGTGTGTGTGTGTGTGTGTGTGTGTGTGTGTGTGTGTGAATGGGTGAATGAGACGCTTTGGATAAAAGCATTATATAAGTGCACCATTTCCCATTGACCATTTACTATAGCGTGAAAAATTGCCATTGGTGCATCTCTAGTGTACAGTATATACCTATTAGTTTGACTGTAGTTACTGAATAATTTATATAAGTTACCGATGCTGTAAAATGCATAACTGAGAATAAGCCAACAGTTTAAGGGTTAGATACGAGAAAGAATCAGCATCTTATAATAATTTTTAAAGCAAGAAAATCGGAAGTTGGCAGAACTTTAATAGATGGCAGATAATCCTTATATAATAAATTTATATCACATTTTTTCCAGCGTTAGTTTTTATTGAAAGATTCTAATGTACGCAATTGTTTTTTTATTCAGTTATATATGTTTTAAATGAATTTTTTGTAGTTTTGTTGTTTTTCCAGTTCCAATTGATTTTGCCTGGCTTATTCACTAACAACTTGCTGGTTAGCTATTAATTCCCTGCTGGATTACAGGGATATTAGATAGTGGCATACAAGCGATCTTTTTTATTTTTTAGGTTGTAGATTTAATTTATTTTTAAATTTATTTTAATTTACATATGTTTCACTATACTGGATTGCAAATTTTATTACCATTTGCTTGTTCTGCTGGTGGTTTCCTTATGAGTTTTTATTACCTTGTTGTCAATATGCTTCGAAAATGAGACTCTAGTCTCAGTAGGGTTTTTGTGATTAATAACAATTGAATGAACAGGCTAGTCTCGTTCATATGAATCCAGTTCACATGAAGGTGGACTGATCTAGATAGTTTAGCTACCCCAAAGCACCCATTAATAAGACATTCCTGCCCCCACTGCAAATGCTTATTAATACTTAGACAGCAGGCAATTAAAAACTGCTCCATGGTGGATTTGTATTGCAGATAATTATTTAAAAAGTGTTGTTTATACACGGCATGGTCACTGAGAAAAAAAAAACAAGAATATTTGTTATAGATGACTTCATGTCAATAACGTAATTGATGACTTACTTCAGCAAAACTCCTGAGGATAGAAGACTATTTGATACTTAGGATTGTTAAGGTTGCTGTGTAGAAAATTGAAGACACATGAGGCTTACATACTAAAAAAATTGTTGATTATTGACTCTACAGAGAAGGAATTATTAAGATAGAAAAGATTATGATTTGTTGTTTGCAATAACCAATGAAAGGAAGCTCCCAGGCATCAAAAAAGCATTCACCCTATTCTCAGGATATTGTGAGTTTAAACTCAGTAAGATTCAGAATTCTGGAAACTAGCCGCATTACTAGATATAGTAGATATTCAAAAACTTAACACAATAGTGGAAGTATCCACCTTATAGCTGAAGCTAACATTGGAGAAATCTTTATGGGTGATATTTCTGGTATTTAGCAGAAGTGACTATAATAGCCTATGCTGGATGGAGTGTGTTTCGCAGTGCTTTGTTAAATTACTATTGTTTACTTTGTTTTTTTTCTCGTTAGTTTTTAAGACCTGTTGTAGTATAACTGTTTGGATTGTGAAAATGTCATTACAGAGTTCTGAGAGAACTTGTGCCATTCACTGCAGCAATAACACTCAGGCTAAGCTAAATCAATGGCTGAAACAGGAATGTTATGAACATAAGCACATTTATAGCAGGAACATTTATAGCAGGAACAGATTTCTGTTAGTGATGAAGTTTTCATTGTCTGCAAAAAAGAGAACAAAGATAGCTGAAGATTCTAAACTTAAAGAACTCCTCTAAAAACTCTGTATATGTTTTCATTTCACTTATTTGCCATGACGAGGCTATGGGATTTCACAAGCGAAGAGATGAGTGGTCCTCTAGATGGTTACAGTGATGTTTCAGGAATTTTCAGTGTAAAAAAAATGCCTGTATGTGCAGTACGTGTAAAGAAGTATTTTTACATTGTACTTTTATTTCCTCTACTGATAAAATTATTTATGTACATTTTAAATGTTGAAAGCAACAGATTAAGTGATGTACCTAAACATGTTACAGACTGAGGTCTTGTCTTCACATCATCTTCTCATTCCTCAGTAAATGAAGACATTTACTTTAGCATAACCACCAACTTCGGCAGAACCGACTGGATTACAAGGAGTAATCAGAAGCACATAGTCTGTGCAAGGAGTCATGGGAAGCAGGAATAAGGTGGGTAAATTTATTGCTAGGTAGAAAATCTAGCCAAGACTTATTAATGTTGTTACAAACTTGATAATCTACAGAAAGTAACCTTTCAGAAGAATCTTGAAAAACTTCTTGAGGGAACATGACGGGATGAGAAACGGACATGGAAACAGAGGTACCCAAAGACATATTGCTTTTGATGTTAGTGGACAAAAGCATTTTTGAGCAGCATCCTCGAGTCTGATAAAGGGGCTAAAAAGCCCTAAGCAACATCAAATTATCTTTTAAAATAGACCTTGGGCAGCATCCAATAAAACGAAAAATATGATTAGTTATTGAGTAAAAGCAGGGAGCAAGAAGGGAAGAAAGAGAGAGATCAGAAGCTTCCTGGAAAAATCTCAGCCCAATTACTTACTGGAGCAAGAATATGAAGAGAGGAGGGAAAGAAAAGACAGCATGAAAATAGAATAGAGAGCAAGAGCTTGAAAGAGGATGACATGCACTTGACACTTGAACACATCACTTTGCCTTCACGTGTTCACTTAGTCACTGAGTGGTAGTTACGATCATGAAGTGAAGAGACAATAATGAGAGAGAGAGAGAGAGAGAGAGAGAGAGAGAGAGAGAGAGAGAAAAGACAGTGAGGTTGTTCACTTTAGAAGAAGAAGCAGCACAGCATGACCTGTCTTTGTTCTTGAAAAATAAAGGCACCATTTTTACACACACACAAAAAAGAGTCAAATTACAGCTTCAGACCATCACCACTAACATCCAGCTCCATTAGGTCTAATACAAGGTTAAAAAATATCTCTCTGTCTCTCTTGACATGTAAGAAAATTGTGTAAAAAGCAAAAAAAAGGCATCTGTTAAAAAGCAAAAAACTTTTTGCCAGTATTTAATTGATGATCATTACGATGGAGAGACTTTAATAAATTAGTTATGGCAAGATGTCAATGAGTGATATTTCATAATTTATTATTAATGGATTGTCATCCACATTAATCTGCTTAGTGTAGGTGTATTAATACTTTTCATATTAGTGGAGGAAGCCAGCTGTCAAGTTCCCCTTTCAGCATGTGCTGTTTCCCAGTGTGGCGTGTGTTGCTGATGCTTATTCTTCATACACTGTTTGCTTTTCATGTTGATGTTTCACCATTTGCCTTTTTTTTCTAGTCTTGACAGCGTTGTTCTATCATTGGTATGTTACCTAATGTGCACCTGTGCACCTGTTCTGAGTTCAGCCCTTGTTGCAAAGTCTTATTTTGTGTCTGTGTTGTTAAGTCTGAGCCTTATTTCCCAATGGCTGTGCCTCGATCAGCTCCCTAGCTCTCTAGGTCGTGAATCAGTATATCCTGTACATGAGTTCGGGCACTGGTAAGGACCCAGGCTCACTACACAATGGGACTCTGATAAGTCAATTTCTGGTGACATGACTACATACTCACATTGTAAAACATCACCAAAAAGTAGAAACGTAAAAAAAATAGCTTAATCACACACAAATGTCTGTCATGGTACTCAAAGCAGGATCGTATGCTACCTAGTGGATTAAAAAAAAACCTATTAAACACTTAAAACTCCTTAGGCTCAAACATCCCATATATAGAACATTAAATAAAGTTAAACGTCAGTTAACGTAAGTAATCATTTGAGAGCTACAACAATAACAAATAAAGACAGAAGTTGGCTGTGAGTTCATCCCCCATTTTGTTTGAGCTGAGAGGCTTCAGAAAACTTGACGTAATTTCCAGTAATGGAATATAGTGAGCATAGATGCTCCCTGGTTTTTGCGGTGCATTGTGGTATTTTTTAAGGGAGCCAACGTTCTAGTGCATTGGAAGGATTTTACGATTGAGACAGCCCTTAAAATGGGCGACTCACTGATCAGTGACTTGACTACTGAACTAGGGAGCTGATTGAGACATACCTAATGTCTTGTTTCATACTCTCACAACGTCCTGGTTCCACAATCCTCACCTGTTTTCCTGATTTATGAATATGGAGTATTCTGTTTTGATGTTGCCTATTGGTGCTCTGACTCCAGCTACAAACGTTTATAGAGATGCTTGGATTATGTTAATCAAACACACGCTGAGTTTTCACACGTGTAATGGCTTAATGAACCACATGCTACATGGGCATCTTATGACAGAAGAAATAGTTACGCTGTCTTCAAAACAGCCTCTAATTTCTTGAAGTTAATAATACAAAAAAAATTCAGCTAGTCGAGAAAGTGAAAAACATTGAGAAAGTGAAAAACACAACATCTTCCATCTTGAAGACTTAACAGTGGCAGAAAATTGGAGGAACACTTACAAAGGGCTGACACTGGAGACTCCTTCTAAAAATAAGAATTTCTTGAGAGAAAACCTTCCAACATCTCAGCAGCGGTATGGTTTTATTTGTTAAGTAACACCATTTTTTTTTTACTCCATTTATCATTAGGCTTAGATTATGTGTGGACTCCGAGCTATGCCATGCAAGTCCCCAATTGATGAGACTGAATCGCTACTATACAAATTATAACAACTTAGAATGACTGCATTTTTATAAACCTGTGATTGTCAGAGCTGCTGCTACAGAAAATTAATCAACACCTTCAGACCAGATTAGGAAACTGAACAGTGCTATGGTATAAAGTGTAACAGTAGTTAACTACTTCAGATTCACAAGGAATTTATGCTGTCATATATGTTTCTATTTAAGAAAGACCCTAATCAGAACAGCAAGATGTTTTTATATAAATGTGAGATAAACTCTCTATATAAAATTGTGCTAAAAAAAAGTAAAATAGGACAAAAGAAGTCCTGACTAAACCTCTAAATAACCTCTAAATCTCTCCTTAGTGAGGGGATTGGTGATGTTCTGTATGTCTCAATCCTCATTTTGGAGATCTGTAATGGGTTGCACTTCCTGGTTAGCCAGAATGACACATGAGCCTTAAAAAGATGCAGCCAGTCTCTAGAAGGAGAATTAAGTAGGCCATAGTCCCTTACAATTTGTTAATTCCCTCTTGGAGGGTGGTCAATGAAAGAGTTTTCAATGCATTTGATAAGTATAGTATGCCATGCCAAGATTTCATTGCCAGGCTGGGCAGCCATACTGTAGTGTGTGATGGATATTTTTAGTATATATTGCTGTAGGGTTTGAAATGGTCACTTCTCAGATGCCTCAGGAAATGTAGTTTGATGTTTGATTGTATGACAAGTAGGTCGTATTGTATCCTAGCTCCTTGACAGTATCACAAGACGTTCTCTGTTATCCAGACAATTGAAGTGGCATAGTAGGAGGTTTTCTCATAAATGTCACTGTTGTGGTATTGCATGTAACTAGATTTAGTGCCATTTTACTACCAAGGACTGAGATATCTAGGTCATCCAGAACATGGCATACATGGACGAGATTTAGATAATCTGTAGTACAATTTTCACCATTGATCAGAACCCCCAGCAAATTGGGAAACAATCCCTGTTAGCTTTCCCCAGTCCAAACAGCAGTCATGATAACCTACATTTCTTCATTCATTCATTTTCATTAAGATTGAACTTCCAACCTCAATCCGAACTGCAGAATCTCTCACCATCTTCAAAAAACAGCTAAAGACCCACCTCTTCCGTGAACACCTAACCAACTCATTAAAAATAAATAAATAAATGCACTTACACCTCTACTCTGTACACTTTGCTTTTTCTGGAACTCAATTAATGGATCTTGTGTGGTTGCACTACTTGTATTGTTCTCTGCTTGATATATTGCTTTGCTTGTATTTTTTCTCATTTGTAAGTTCCTTTGGATAAAAGCGTCTGCTAAATGAATAAATGTAAATGTAAGATATCTATCCCTGTCAAAGCCAATTGTGGCTTTTCTATAGGGGCAGACATGGGGGAGCTCATGATAGAACTGGGAACCTTGGAGCTGTGAGAAGACAATTCTACCTGCTTTGCCACAATGATAGAAAACCCAATGCCTCATGCAATGTGGCATTTCCTGGCTATATTCAGGTCAAGTTTGTAAACGGCTTTTGAGAAATGAATGGTGCTGTTTGTATTAATAGTGGTCAGAACCTCAGAGGATTTGTACTCACTAGTGCATAAACAGATCTTCCAGGCCTGCAAGCAGTGTCAAGATTGCGAGATTTATCCTCTTTCCCGCAATTCACTGATAACTCCTCTGCTATCTTAGTAAGCTGGGGGGGAGTTAGTGATATTGATCACTATTGATAAACTGAGGTTGGTTGACATTTGGATATAGGGCTGACATTTGCCTTTTCCTTCTGTGGAGGATTAATCCCTTCTTGGAAAGATGTATTTAAGTTGTCACAAGGTGTTATTTTTTTTCATATTTTTTTAAAATTTTTTAATTTGTTTTTTTTTGTGGGGAGGGGTTTGTTTTTGTTTTAATACACCTAATTTTTTAAAAATATTTTATTTTTTGAGAAGAGAGAGGTTTTTTTTTTTGTTACAAAAGTGTTTAGAGCAGGGGAAAAAGGCAGACATGGCTAACATATTAAGATCTTGTAAAGACTGACATTATTTTGGATTTTGTTTTTTGATTAATTAAGTTAGCCACTGTTTTTATTGTCTAAGGTACAAGCTGGGATTTTAATTCATTTGATTATTTTAGTTTCTTTTTCCAATACGATCCCGTTATAAACTTTTTCATCTAAGGCTTTCAGCAAAAATGACTGCAAGATTGATTATTTAGGAGCAAGCTAAAATAAGCGAATTATTTCTAGCATATGTTTTGTAATCACTGTAATCATCAAAAATAGACAAAAGGGTATTCATATAATGAACAAAAAAGAGCTGCCAAAGCAGGCTTAGCATGATAATAATATAATAAACATCAATTTAAGTACTGAGAACATTACTACTACTACTACTACTAATAATAAAAATAATAATGAATTATGTTATGATGGATTATTCTATATTGCATCCTGAAAACTGGTAGTCGGTGTAGTATTTCTACATAGAACTGTAAGACTTTTGTCAAATTAATCAAAGCAGGAATGTTTGGTAATTAATTTTGCCCTTCCCTAGATCTCACCTTGTAATTTTTTTCACATCACAAATGTGGTCCTGTTCTATCAGACCTTTGAAGCTTTGATGCCCTTTTCTTTGACATTTTGCCTTCTATGCTAAATTGAAGTCCAGCCTTTTATTTATTGCAGGTGAGTTTTTGTAGATAAGCATTGGTAAATTGTCATTGCAGAAGAAATCGAAAAAAAAAGCTTATTGATACAGAAGTCCAGACAGATTCTTCTTATTTTTTTCTGTCCCGTTACTCTGGGGATAGAGAACCGTGAGGATATGACTCCTCCTTGGGGACTGAGAAGCACAGAGCCTTTCTTATTCAGACTTGCAGGCATAGAGACCATGCTGTCTTCTTCAGAACTGACAGGTGCTGAAACCAAACCTCCATTATTTTAACTGTTTATACTGTGGCCACTGCTCCTTCATGGGAACTGATAGGCACAGAGGCCAAGCTTCCTTCAAAGTGACTTTGAGGCACAAAGGCCATGCTTTTTCTACTGGGACTGATGTGAAAAGTAACTACGCTTTACTAGGACTGACAGGCACAGTGGTCATGCCTCTTTCACAGGAATAAAGCACAGAGGCCATGCCTCTTCTACTGGGACTGATACACAGTGGCCATGACTCTTTTACTTGAACTCTCATATACATAGGCACAGAAGCCATGCCCAATTCACTGGGATAATTAAGCACAGAGGCTGCTCCTTTACACTGGGACAGACATGGATCCATCACTTGAATTCACAGATGCAGAATCCATGACAGTATTTTTAAATAATTAATTCCATTAAATTTTGAAAGTGGCATTGTACTGTATGGATAATACACACTTTGCTATCTTATTATAGCATCTGTATTCCATCTTGCAGTCTTTGTTTACTTATGGATTCAGACTGATACAGAAGCCATTAGCGAGGATGCTCACAAGCAGCCCATGTGTTCCCAAGTTCATTGTCCTTCACAGATCGGCTGATGGCTGCCATACACACTTTTCCTGCTGAAGTAATTGTAAGATGACGCACAGTATAAGTTCATCTATCATGCCCGGGTGAATGAGTGTAAAAAGGCTTCATCAGACACAGCTGGATGGTTAACAATGGATATGAGAAGAGATAATTGCTCAGATAAAGGAATGATTCCTGTGTTCAATATGTAGAACCATATTCAGAAAGATTAGCTCTCCACATGAAACTGCGGTAACTGTATTCTTTCCTGGTGACACCAGTGATTTTATTTCTATCAGCACAGCAGTGGTGATGTTTTTCTATCTCCCTTCACGCAGTGAATATATGCTTTAAATTGCATGCAGTTCTTCAGTAATTGCAATCATGCAGACATGGTTAGAATTTTTTTTTGCACCCAGGACCCCTTTAGCACTAAAAAGTACATATAGTAGAGATTTATTGTATATTATCAACATAATAGAACTATTAAAATATTAGGCTCATTGTTTAAAGGTTTACAATAATATTTTATACCACAATACTGTTGAATTCTCAAATCTGATTCGGTCAGAACTTTCTATAATAGTAGCTCTGACTGTAGTGCTGGCTGAATTTCAAATCAGTTTTATATTAATGCACATGTTCGAATATGGTATTGTTTTTGTAGTAACAACTCATTCACAGGGACTTATATGTTGAATAATCTAAGTGTAATAATAAACAGATCTAATAATATGCTGCTATTTAACAAATTAAAACACCTGATCATTGATATGATGACAGTTTCTGATTGGAGATTAATGGAATGATTCTCCAGTGTCAGGGATTTGTGACAGTATGTTTTGTGCCAAGGGAAAGTGCCACGTTTCTGTTTTCTGGTTTCTCTGTAAAATGACATGCTGATTTTTTAATCTTATTAACTTCAAGACAGACAAAAAGGACAGGAAGGTAAAGGTGTGATTATATTATAGATTAGAGCTGCCATCATGTCTCACAACATTAAGCATATAAATGCTTAAAAGTGTGACATCATGTTCATTAATAAATTAAAATAATTATTTTTTAGCAAATTGCTGTGGTATTTTATGAAATAAAATATTTCAGCACACCCAGTCCTTTTTTATTCCTTACATGACTATTTACTGGAGCCATATACGGTATGTTTATTTGCACTAACAGAACACATTTTTATTAAAACTGTTATTAGATTAATGTTGACATTTATTTATTCATGTTGACATTATATTTATGGGCCTACTTGTTTATAACTTTTATTACATTCACATATTAATGATGATATAATCAAATGTACTAATTATTAACAGCTTGCCCAAATCACAAGTCTGCTATTACTTATTGATTATGTAAACAATCTTAAGTATTTGTTAACAGCAGCAGTTAAAATGTTAATGTATGAGAACCATGGATTTAAGACACAGTGTGACTTGCTGTATTCTATAATGTATCTGTACTGTAATATATACATGAACAAAACTTAATTAACGCTGAAATCTGAAATGCGTGACTACCAGAACTGCATCAGAAATTTGAAAGTTGTGCATATGAAAATGTAGTTACACATTAAATACATACTACAGCTGCTATTTTACATTTTTAACAATGCTGTGTGAAGTGAATCCAGTATATGACAATTTGAGCATGTGTTTTCAGAAAAGAAAAGCTTCAGCACTGAATGAAAGAAGAAAAAGTGAGACACAAAACATGTGCTAGATGATCGACTCTGGTCTACGTTTGATCTTTTATTGAACTGTGCCTTTAATTCACTGTCGTCTGGATGCAAGGATTTAATCACAGAGGAGACATTTGGGAAATTTTATTACAGACGTCGTGCTGTCCCAGTAGGGCTTATGATACTAGAGGCTTTACACTTTGGCCTATAAAAGTTCTGAAAATGGACAAGAGGGAGGAACAAAGGAATCGCTAAATGTGTGTGTGTGTGTGTGTGTGTGTGTGTGTGTGTGCGCACTCCACTGCCGTAATTGTGCTCTTGGTGGGTGGTTGATGAAAATTAACTGCTATTTTAAGGCACTAACAATCCCAACAATAACATTTGATGCCAACCATGTTTACTGAAGGCAGACTGCCTTTAATTGGCTTGTGATACATTCAACAACACATTAATTGACATCTCGTTTATCACGTGTTAATAAGAGCTTGTTTACAGATGTTGAGGGTAAAGTCCCACTGTATGTGATGTGCTCTGTGTGGGTGGTGTATGTGTGTGTGTGTGTGTGAGAGAGAGAGAGAGAGAGAGAGAGAGAGAGAGAGATCAGTGGTTCTATTACAAAAAACCTCTATATATTTGCCATATTTGTCTGAGCAGTGAAGAAACACTCCATTCATTTATATCATAGATAATTATGTAGGGAAGACAATGAGAGAAAATATATCATAATGGATAGTGAAATAGAAAGAGCGGGAAAAAGAAAATGAGAGCAAGAGAGAGAGAGAGTTAGAGAGAGAGAGAGAGAGAGAGAGAGAGAAACTGAGTGATATTGGAGATACATAGTGAAGCAGATGGAGAAAAAAAGACAGCATGATAGAGATATAAGAGAGATAATTAGATTGAATTGAAGAAGTGAGAAAGACAAAGGGAGTAACAGAGAAAGAGTAGATGACCAAAATATAGAGAGAATAATTTTTTTCACTACTTGCTAATGAACATTTTAATATTGTGTGGTAGGTTATAGGCTAGTAGCATTTCTAAGCTGTTCAACAACAACAACAACAACAACAACAACAACAACAATAATAATAATAATAATAATAATAATAATAATAATAATAATATTAATAATAATAATAATGAAAAAGCATTTAAAACAGGCTGTTATTTTATTTGATTTTATACCACATCACTGTTGAATTCTCGATTCTGGTTGGTCAAATATTTTGTGACTAATTTTCTATAACAGCAGCACCCTGAGAGTAGTTCAAGCTCCAAGGCACATCACAGGTATGCATTAATGCAAGGGATGTTCCGATCAAGTTTTTTCCCCAATCCAGAGTCATTAAATATTGAGTATCTGCTGATACAGAGACCCAATCTGATACTCTGATACGTGCTAGTACACTTCAGTACAGTATTTAGTTGTTAGATGCCTTATCAATTTGGTAGTATTGAATGCAGCTTGCAAAATACTTGCATAATCCTCCCACAAATTGTGCTCTCTGTGGCAGTTGATCAACGATCAAACAAACGATCAATCTTAGGTTAGTGCTCAATAAAGCCGATACAGATAAGTTAAAAATAAAGCTCTAACTTCATGCTTTCTCACATGGACGAGTCTTCCGGATGAAAGACTTTTTGCAATTTATTGGTAACATGACATGGTCATAGTCTTATTATGTATTATGTTTTATGGCTGCTATAATATACTGTATGTTACATGTTTTTTGGACATTCTACAAGATTTAATATAACTTTAAATGGATAAAAATTCTAAATAATAAAAATAAACTACTGTGTAGTTCAAGGGGAATCTATAATCCTGAAAAGTGTAGCAATTGGACTTAATCTACTGCTTTTATGAAAGTTTGATGCTGATGGGGGTTTCCTCCGGGTACTCCAATTTCCTTCCCAGTCCAAAGACATACATTGTAGGCTGATTGGCATTTCCAAATGGTCCGTAGTGTGTGAATGGGTGTGTGAGTATGTGTGTGATCGTGGGGGGCTGGCCCCCCAGCCAAGGTATCCCCCGCCTTGTACCTTGAGTAACCCGCCTTGTATTTCCAGGCTCCCTTGTTTAGGATAAATGGTACAGATGGATGGATGGTGCCAATTCTAGATGGTGCTTAAAGGCATATGCCTGTGTCATCTGACAAGGACTGGTTTTGTACGATAACTTCAACTCAAATTCTCCTTGGTTGTTATTATTTTTTCTTTGTATTAGAAAACCAACACATTACATAATGGTAGAAACATGGGTAATTTCTTACAGAGGTTTACTGGTTCCCTGAAAGGGGTAATGGAATGATACCAGCTGTGGTACTATAAATCAATGGAAAATCAATAGCAGTGGAGAGCGAGCGAGAGAGTGAAAGAGAATGACATTATTCACTTCAACACATCATGCTGCCTTCACGATAGCAGACAAAAACGATGAAGCATCTCGCCCTACAGCCACCACATACACACTCCATCACAGAGAGAGAGGCAGACAGCCGGGAGATAAGATCACTATAACAGAGGAGAATATATATAATGGTCCTATAACAGAAGGATGAATGAAAGCTTACCATCGGTGGAGCAGCCAGTGGAGCCATCACTGGAGCAATAGCGCATCTCAATCCTCTGCCTCCCAACCTCAAGCATGTTCGGTTCGGCCACTCGCGCCCTACATGTGTAGCGAAATCGCTGCTCATAATGGCCTCCATTATCCGAGATGTTCACAGGGGTCCAAGGTGTCCATGGAGTTGTTTTCTTCAAATCAGGACAGGGAAGAGTATTACACGACTGGTATTCCTGTAAAAGAAAAAAATAAATCAGTGTGATAACTGTCAAATGCAATATCTTGGTTTTGAGTGGCCTATGATAACAGTTCATTTTTAATATTTGCAACAAATAATTGCAACAAAGACATTCGAGAAAAAATCCACCCTGAATAACCTGAATATTAATCTTTATAATCAGTGTGTTATCCTTACTGGTGCCCAAGATTTATTTTATAATAAATACTCGGTTGATTAAAAAAAAAAGGTTTTGTCATTACCATGCTGGCCTACATTACCCATAATGCCATTTAGACTACCTGCTGATACTGGTGCCATTGGAATTTATCTCTCGCTTCATCTTTACCTAAAGAGAGCAATCCACTTTACTTTGTTTAGCTCTATCACCTTCCAATCTGTATGCTGCTTAAACATATCAGCTTCCAAAGTTTCAACTTTTATGGTAATACTGCCCTTAATGCCACTGTCCCTGCCATTTCATAATCCACTAACTAGCTGAGTCAAGTCTCTGCTATAACTAGTGATGTATTACTACACTGCATTCTGGAAGTCTGTGTCCAATGTTTGCTGTTTCCATTAGCAATGTTTTAGAAAAAATAAATCATATGTAAATGAATCACATGTAAATGAATCATATGAAAATGAATAAATAAACAAAGGCAAAAAAAAGCAATGTTTTAGATTGTCCTTCACCTGAAATGGTTAACACGAAAATAAGCACTTGCTCTTTTACTTTAGGAGCTAACGGTGAAATTTCACAAAATTTTCCCTGTTTTCATATTAAATGCCATTGTATGTGTGCTAAATAGTTCTCCCTGTGACATCAGATTTTTCCTTTAATACTACAATATCATGCTAGCAATATGAAACCAAAGCTTAGCCAGCAATAAGCAGCATCACTCTGTGACATTAGCAAAAAAGAGAAAACAACATACAGCTTAAAACAAGACTCGAAACAAATTCTGTGAAAACAATGCGATTTACAGACGACTGTGTCATAATTTTTCCATATATTTGATTTGACTTATGAGACTCTGGTTGATTGCAGTGTGGCAGATGCACTGATGTATTGTTGCTAGCAACACTAGCAAATGTAGCATTTGTTGTGGGTTTTATCTATCTTGTTAATGATAAACAGTGCAGCTAGCTAGCTTTTTGCTAGTAATCATTGCTTTTACAGTCGCTAATGCAATATTTATGCTAATGTAGCATTACCTGTGAACTAAATAATTAAATAATTAAATAAAAAATAAATACATAATAATAATAATAATAATAATAATAATAATAATAATAATAATAATAATAAAGACTTCTCATACTGTCTGGATTTTTGTGTCTGGTCTTGAGATATTGCCCCACAGAGCAGCCCTGAATTTTATTTGCTGTTTTATTTTCAAGTATCAAGAAAAAAAAAGTTCCATGAATAAAGTGTGGCATGACAAATCAAACATGTGATGCCACAGTAAAGTATAGTACAAAGTAGCTCAAAGGGGAAACAGACCTCAACCTGTGTTATTTTCTAGAAATGTACAAATCCATTATCTATAAAGATTTGCTGACTACAATTCGTTTTGTGTCATCTTCTAATAAAATGCTTTCAAAAAGTGGAGTGGTGAGCTGCGGTCATTTTCCATCCATTTATTTATTTCTGCTGCGTAGGCCCTGAGTGGCTGCCAGACCTTGCCACAAAAAAAAGATAAAAATCATCTGTGTTCATCCATCAACCTGTCAAAAGGAGTATGTTGTCCTCTTCTCAAAAATTAAGAGGAAGAGAAAATCAAGGTTAAAGGCCTTGCACAAATTTATGTTGAATTACAGCTGAGCAGAAATTAAATGTATTTTTTCTCCACTTTTTTCAAGCCTTTCGAGCCTTTCATGCTCTTAGAAATGAACCCAAACCAAATTCACTCAAATATTTTTAATGTTTTAATGTTATGGCTGATCAATAAAACTGCATATAGCTAAAAAAGAATTATGACTTTTTTGACACGTGTTTTGAGGAAATGTGAGGAAACCTGAGTACCCAGAAAAAACCCAAATGAACATGGGACCAGCATGCAAAACTGCATACCCTGGAGCAATTCCTGCTGTGTTACAGACTGGATTAACAGTCATCCTGCTAATGACATAATGATGATTGAATGTTTAGTACATTCACAATTTTCACATTCATATAACAATAAAATGAATCTGTTGTTGTTAGATATGAAACTGGTGCAACTGGAGGCAATTCTTTACTCCATAAAGCCTTCAGATTTTAAAATTTTAAAATTTTCCTTTAATGAATATGAAATATTTAACATCAACCAATACCAGAGCGTGGCACTAATGAGCTAAATTAGATTCTCTGACAAGTTTCACTGTATCATTTAAAATCCAAATCTAAAAACAAAAGAGTCCAATGAAGAAGACCAAAGAAACAGATATACATGTTTGTTGCAAACACTTCAGAAGACAGATAGGTCTTACTGAATGAAAGTGTTATTGTGCTTGTGAAGATGTTGGGTAACGGGTAGTGTCGATTCACAGCTTAAAAGCCAAACGTGTTGACACATGGACTTGGCTAATAATTAGAGCCTTTTAATCAAAACCACATGGTGTGTATGTAATATGAACAAGCTGTAACTAGGCCACAAGCTGTTCATCTACTTTTATAATGATGAATGCACAATAAGGCATCGCTAAAATGCTAACATTTTAATTTCAATGCCGTAAAAGGGTTTCATTATGTTCATGTATATATACATATGATATGTAGGGGGGTGGGGGGTTGTGCTGTGACATTCTATGTGCAGGTCCAAACCCCCGTCCAGACTTTCCAGTCTGCCCTAGCTTGCCTTGCTCCCACCTCCCTGGATGACCTCACTGATTGGCGGCCATTTTTAAAGAGGAAGACGGGGTGAAGAGTGGTGGGATATTGGAGATGTTTGGTGTGTTTTTTGGCGATTGCTTTATTTGTGTGCTTGCCCTTGTGGCTAACTCTGTATTCTGAGCTGTTCTGGCTTTGACTTTTGCTTGGTTTTTGATTCTCAGTTTGGTTATCCCTAAATCTGCTTTGTATTCTCTTCACATGTACAGGTGCTGGTTATATAATTAGAATATCATCAAAAAGTTGATCATTTATTTCAGTAATTCCATTCAAAAGTGAAACTAGTATAATGTATACATGCATTACACACAGACTGATATATTTCAAGTGTTCATTCCTTTTAACTTTGATGATTATAACTGACAACTAATGAAAACCCCAAAATCAGTATCTCAGAAAATTAGAATATTGTGAAAAGGTTCAATATTGAAGACACCTGGTGCCACACTCTAATTAGCTAATTAACTCAAAACACCTGCAGAGGCCTTTAAATGGTCTCTCAATCTAGGGGGAGATTCACAAAGAGTGGACTGCAGCTGGAGTCAGTGCTTCAAGAATCACCACGCACAGACGCATGCAAAACATGGGTTTCAGCTGTCGCATTCCTTGTGTCAAGCCACTCTTGAACAAGACACAGCATCAGAATGGGCTAAAGACAAAAAGGACTGGACTGCTGCTGAGTGGTCCAAAGTTATGTTCTCTGATGAAAGTAAATTTTGCATTTCCTTTGGAAATCAAGGTCCTAGAGTCTGGAGGAAGAGAGGAGAGGCACAGAATCCACGTTGCTTGAAGTCCAGTGTAAAGTTTCCACAGTCAGTGATGGTTTGGGGAGCCATGTCATCTGCTGGTGTTGGTCCACTGTGTTTTCTGAGGTCCAAGGTCAACGCAGCCGTCTACCAGGAAGTTTTAGAGCACTTCATGCTTCCTGCTGCTGACCAACTTTATGGAGATGCAGATTTAATTTTCCAACAGGACTTGGCACCTGCACACAGTGCCAAAGCTACCAGTACCTGGTTTAAGGACCATGGTATCCCTGTTCTTAATTGGCCAGCAAACTCGCCTGACCTTAACCCTATAGAAAATCTATGGGGTATTGTGAAAAGGAAGATGCGATACGCCAGACCCAACAATGCAGAAGAGCTGAAGGCCACTATCAGAGCAACCTGGGCTGTCATAACACCTGAGCAGTGCCACAGACTGATCGAGTCCATGCCATGCCGCATTGCTGCAGTAATTCAGGCAAAAGGAGCCCCAACTAAGTATCGAGTGCTGTACATGCTCATACTTTTCATGTTCATACTTTTCTAACATTTCTAAAAATCCTTTTTTTATATTGGTCTTAAGTAATATTCTAATTTTCTGAGATACTGATTTTGGGGTTTTCATTAGTTGTCAGTTATAATCATCAAAATTAAAAGGAATGAACACTTGAAATATATCAGTCTGTGTGTAATGAATGTATACATTATACTAGTTTAACTTTTTGAATGGAATTACTGAAATAAATAAACTTTTTGATGATATTCTAATTATATGACCAGCACCTGTATATGTATGTATATATATATCTGTGTGTATATATGTGTATATGTATATGTATGTATGTGTACGTATAAATATATATATATATATATATATATATATATATATATATATATATATATATATATATATCATATATACATACACACACACACAAACACACACACATATATATATATATATATATATGTGTGTGTGTGCGTGTGTGTGTGTGTATATATATATATATATATATATATATTATAATATATTTATTATTATTTTTTGTGTGGGTAGGTATCTGTGTTTAATCGCTTCACTGGCAGTAGGGGTGTGGCTGCCATTTATTTTGGGAGCAGATTCCTTTTTTTTTGCTTAGGTTGTTAGCTAAGAATATTTGTATTTTCTTTTCTTTCCTTTTAGGTAAGCTAGCTACCTAATCATAGTTCTTTTGTTTATTATTTTGGCCTTGGCCCACAATGAAGATATGCCTGTTCTGGTTAATTTGTATAGTTATATGTATATATTGTGTGATATAATGCACCACAACCTTTTTTGAACCACCTTGTTTTGTTGTTATTCCTGGCTCCCTCACTTACAATTTAAAGATCAATCAACTTGAATCCCGAGCTGATTACTCTGTGTGCCCCAACCTAGACTGGGCCGTAACAATATATATAGGCACAATCGCACACACATACTACGCTAATCAGCCTACAGTGCATGTCTTTGGAAACTGGAGGAAACACGGGGTCAATGCAATTCAGTGACTTTACATAGAAAAATTTAACTGCACTACGCGCATGGTACCTTGTATGTGGTAATTTGCACACTGTAATTACATAATTTCCCACCTCGGGAGTGCGGCACAAAAGAGTGTCATTTGAGCACATAAAGCTAATAAATATAGCACTTTTGTGATTACAGGCCTGAGTGACTACTGGTACTGTTCTGCTATTGTGAACTTTAAACATTCATGCAACAATTTTGACTGGAATTGCAGACTGAACAACAGATAATTATTAGCATTGTTAGCAACAAGCTAGATGGCTAATGTTAGTGAGACTATTGTCTAGATGTCTAGAGACTGTTGTATGTGAAAATCTGAAATAGACAAACTAGCAGATGTGGACACCATGACACAGTCAAAGTCACTGAGTCACTTAGATTTTCCCCCTACCTCATGTTTGATGTGAATCAGGGAGGTCGCTAGGCCAATTTTGGTGCAGAATAACGTGGTGACGTACCCTTCCTGGTTATTGTGTCCCACCTGCTTATTGGATTATTGCACAAATGAACATGTGTGTTCCTATTAAAGTAGCTAGTGAGTATGTTCTTAATCTTAGAACTTTTTTTCGCAGCATTTCATAGTAGATTTGTAGTAATCCTCATAGATTTACAGTTAATTCACTGATTTACACTGGTGCCATAATGTGCTTTAAATACAATTGGACGTGAAGCGCTTTGAGATTTTTCAAAAGTAATTGGGTTTTTATAAATGTTTTGTAAATAATAATAATAATAATAATAATAATAATAATAATAATAATAATAATTATTATTATTATTAGTAGTAGTAGTAGTAGTAGTAGTAGTAGTATTAGTAGTAGTAAATACAGTTCTAAGATTCTTTTAGAAGACAGGTATACATGAAATAAAGAAAAAGATATAACAAATAAAGTCTCAAAGGAAGCATGTAAGCCTTCATCCTCCAAGCTTAAAGTCTGTTATGTGATTGGGGAGAAACAGCTAGTGGTTGGCAATCACCAGTTACTAAATTGGGTGGAAATTATCACCACTATGTTTCTTGACTGGCTCCTTACCCAATTCTCCTTCTTTGCCAAAATTCAGCCTCAGCAATATCTCATGGGTTTTCCCAGACCTCTACAGTACACATACTTACTGTCATTATATTAGGGGCCTGTTTTAAGTTGTAGAATGTACTAAACTCAACCTGTATTAGTTTTTATTTTAAATACTGGTTAAACTTTTTAGACCTAATCATTTTTGATTTATGTTCTACTTATGCTTCTTAATAAGAAAATGCCTCTTAAAAAGAAACCAGGAATAACTAGGTGTTATTATCCATGCATTGCTCTAACAGCTGTATATCAGGTTATGCATGTATATTACACTGCTGCAGAAAACTA
Organism: Ameiurus melas; assembly: GCA_012411365.1. NCBI lineage: Eukaryota > Metazoa > Chordata > Actinopteri > Siluriformes > Ictaluridae > Ameiurus > Ameiurus melas. Next base: position 8,177,801 of record CM022771.1, on the reverse strand, counting down.
ATTTGGATTTAATTAGGAAATCGCCCCCTCTAATAATCCCCAACTGGGCCAATCATGCACACCACACAGCATGCTTCGAGCTGCTGATCCTCACTGAGCTGATTTCGCACCATCTGCGCTGTGTGTGTGGATCATAATGTGAGACATCAGGCGAATCCGATGCACAACAAGGGAATCAAATTCAGTGCCTTGACCATAATGATACACAATAGGGCAAGACAGCCATATTCTCTAATCCTTCACAATATCTTTCCTACTACGGGTCAATAGAAAATCTATTGCTCTCATTATAGCTCTAATCCTTTACCCTGCCTTTATGTGGTCCCTAATCCTTTTAAAAATCCTTTATCACCATATCTCCAATCCTTGTTAATCCTTTCCCTTTGTAATCCATTCCATGATTATATATAATATGACAATACAGCCACATTCTCCTGTCTTAATCAATATTCTTAACCTTGTTTACACTGGTCATGTATCTGGATTTTTACCTCATACTCATTGGTGTCTCCAGATTTTTGAATGCAATATAGAAGATTACTTATAAATCCTGTATGGAAGAATTTTGGTGCATTGACAGTCATTACTTTTTTATTCACCCAAACTCAGAGGACAGTTTCCAGAAGTCAATCTTGAGAAGCAGATACTCTTAGACTGCTTAATATCCTTCTCAATGAAGTGGCTCGGCTCGGCTCTCTCACTTCTCAGCTAAAAAGAGATTGGTTACGTAACCTCAGGGCTCTGGACCAGCTTGAGGCAGGCGGCCGGCGGGGATCCTGGTCCTGTACGGATCTGGAAGAGGAACCAAAATCTGTTGCTCTTTCCTCCGGATCTGACTCTCCTGTACAGGGTTTTGGACTCCCCTTTTCCAGGATATGCACCATGAAGTATCATGCTTCTGGGGAAAGCCATATTTAAAACTCTGCGATGTCGTATTATTCAGCTATTGTAGGGAACAAATGTATGGTTCTATTGCTATGGCGAAGGTGTAGGAGGTGCTTGCGAGCTACCTCTCTCCATCGAAGGCAACAAAATGGCTTTGCCATCCAAGCCATGTAAGGCCACCTTGGCACTATTTGGCGAAGCCTATGAGGCAGTAGCTCTCGCTTGTTACCAGAACTGCAAAATTTTTAGACACAGAAAGCAAGTGTGGCGGCCCACCTTCCCCAGGGGGACTGGGTGGTCAAAGTCGGAGACTGCTAATAGGCCTGATTTAAAAATGATAATCAATGTCAAAAAAGGCAAGAAGAAGAAGAAGTCCTAATGGGTCACGGAGGGAGGTATCAGGGGACATGAGGTTGTTGGGCAGTTAGCCCCCAGTATTACTTTAGAGCTCCCCTAGTCAATGTCATCTCTAATCAGTGAGCTCTCAGAGGGCAGCGAAAATCTGATGCTTTCCCTCAAACAAAATGTGGAAAGTTAATATCGCTAAAAACAATCTGGCTGTGTGGAAACTATTGCCAAATGTATCTCTAGGGTTACTTAGTCCAATTTCTAGCCCTGGGTCACACTCTAGGGGCACCTATTTATCACAAGACGGTATCAACTAATTCTTCTCTGGAAGAGGAGATGTTTTGTCAGTGAGTGCAATGTACACTACGGGCAACCAGAATGTAGGGGCAGACATTCTCCCAAGGCAGGGGCTGAGGCCCGGGGACTGAAGGCTCCATCCACAAGACTTGGAGTCCATATGGTGGGGGTTAGGCCAGGCAGAAATGGATGCGTTCCCCTCCGCGGAGATAACCCACTGCGAACTGTGGTTCACCCTCACTCCTCCCATACCAAAAGAAAAAAGGTTATCTTTGAGAAAATTGTATGCATTCAAGAGTCAACTTTTTGTATTGTGTTGTGAGGAATATCAGTTAGACCCAATAAACTGCACAATAGCTACAGTCCTGGAGTTGTTACAGGAACGTTTCTCAGCAGGGTAGGCTCCTTCTACAATTAGGGTCTATGCGGCTGCCATTTCAGACAGCCATGCCCCTACTGATGGAGCTTCTGTGGGGCAACATCCTCTAACTTCTAACTTTATGCGTGGTGTCAGATGGCTGACGCCCATCTGCAGATGACATATACCTTCCTGGAACCGTTCTGTGGTCCTAGAAGGTTTGTCAGGTACCCCATTTGAGCCCTTAGAGTCTGGCCACTGGTGTAAGTCGAAGAGTGTTACTGGTCTGCTTGACAGTGACAGTAGAGGTGATGCTGTGTCAAAGCAGTGCATCTCTAATTGGATAGTGGAAGCAATCTCTATTGCTTATAAGGCATGTGGCCTCACTATGCCTCTGGGCATAAGGGCTCATTCAACTTGGGGGTTGCCTCCTGAAAGGTTTTATCTAGGAGGTACCCTTACAGGATGTGTGTGCTGATGATTTTACACAGACTTCAGATACCGGTCATGCTCGGAGGTCTCACAGTGAGAATCTCATGCAATGTCTCGTTCCCTTCTCAGGGAACAGGGTTTTTTGTTATGAGAGATTCTGTAAGTTCTGTCATGAGACAGTCAGTAAGTAAGTCAGTAAGATTTACTCCAGTGTCAAGTTGTTGTATTTTTTTCCCAGACATTCCACAACATTAAATGTAACTATAAACAGATAAAAAAAAATATGATGTGTTGTTCTTTAATAAATTTAATAGTTGGCAATTTCACATGGTATAAGAAAAATTTGGGATCATAGTTGGCAATTTCACATGGTATAAGAAAAATTTGGGATCATAGTTGGCAATTTCACATGGTATAAGAAAAATTTGGGATCATAGTTGGCAATTTCACATGGTATAAGAAAAATTTGGGATGTGCTGCTATAGTTTGGTGTAATAATACTACTGTTGACAACACACCTCACTGTGTTTAATTTTTTACTTAGTATCCTGTAAAATGGTGTCTTTTATGTATTATCATATAATAATTCATCATATCTTTTTTGTATTTCTTGATGAAACTTTCCTTCTTATTCAGTTCCATCCTCTTCTCCCCTTTCTCCTTCTCTTCTATCTCAAATCCCTTTCTATATATCCTTTTGTATAAATATTAAACCAGAAGAGGAATGCAGCTCAATTGGCTATAACTGCACTGTGTTGTTGAATTGTGCTCTTTGACGAATACACATCCCAAAAGGAAGAAACACCTTCCTTTCCTCCTCACACACTTTTTTAAAAATTTATTTCACTGAGATCCCACAGTTGTATATTTCCTAACTCACAGGGACGCTCACATGCTTCTTCAAGCACACACACAAATCAAAAAATGCCACATTGCACCAGTAAAATGTAAAGCAGCATAACCCCATCCATTACCTCAGAGTCCTCTGAGTGTATTTGTTATCGCTGCCTCACCCGAGAGACCAGCCAACTCACTGTGAACCCGCGAGACAAATAAGCTCAATTACCGACTCTGGCAAGTGCACACTGTGGCCCACGCAACACGATACACTCCTTCCATGATAGCCATGAAAGCTTACATCACACAGGAACGTGTCTGAATTCCCTTATGTGAAGAGCTTTCACTCTTCTCTCAGTTTCAATTAAACAAAAATCCACCTAAAGCAAATCGATGTTCAAAACAACACATATTATATAACTGTTTGGAATTTCCTTTTCTGCTTTGGCAAAATGAAGTTTAATTCTCAGTATAAGTGTCCTCTGACTGCACTACTACATTACTACAAACATTGAATGAGGAAATGTATTATTTTCTTTTTTTCTTTTTTTGTAGAAGTTCTATCAACTAATATTAGCCAGCAAGCATTCATTTTAATGTAATGCAATGTAATCTAAATTGAATTTAATCCACTATAATGTTATCTAATCTAAGACAATTGAAGCTAATCCATTCTAATCTTACCCACTGTAATTTGTTCTAATCTAGTATAATCTAATGTAATTGAATGTGATCCAAACTAATCTAGTATATACTAATCAAATCTAAACAAACCAAGTCTAATCCAGTGTAACCAAATCTAATCTAAGCCAATGCATAATAATGTACAGTAATCTAAATGACTCTAACCAAATCTAATCTAATAAAATGTAATCTAATATATGGCAATCAAATGTAATCTAATCTAATCTAGTCTAATCAAATGTAATGTGGTATGATCTCAATTAATCTAATCTTTACTGATAAATTCATATCCAATGTAAACAAACAATCTAATCCAATGCAATCTAACCTAATCTATGATAGTAAAATCTGATCTATCATAATTTAAACTAGTCTAATCTGAACTAATCCTGTCTAATCTAAAATAATCTTATATTATCCAATTTAATCTAATTTAATTTAAACTAGACAAATTATTCAGAGAGTAACTGCAGTGTACTCCAGTAGATATTATATATGCAGTAAAAGATAAGTGCAGTATACAATGTTTCCATCAGCTGTGTTTCTGTGGCTGTAGGAGCAGTGACTGGTTTATATTTGAAATGTTATATATTTGATGATGTAATATCTGTTTTTTTTTTTAAATGAAATCTTTATTGCACTAGAAGTGTTGTGCCACCTGAAAGGAGAAATCCTTAAAGTTTATAGCATGAAGATACTCAGTGAAACAATCAGCCAGCCTTCTTTTTCCCCCCTGATGTATAACTGATTGCATCTCTTGCAGGAGAGACAATAAACAACTCCTGCAGTGATGCATGAGAAGCCATGGGTGACAAAAACTGATCTTTTGGGGCCTGTGATTTTACTAGCTGTCTAAATAAATCTGTATGTTGAACATCAAGAGTTGCAGACAGAACAGAACTTTTCCTGGTGCACTTTTATCTTGTTAAACAACGGACATTTCTTACATACAGCTGCATGTTTCCGTGTGAACGATTAAAAAAAATCATTAAACAAACTATATAATTGAAATCTTTGGATATTTAGGCATGGGTTCTTTTGTTCATTCTACAATGTATAAATGTTTATATTATTTAGCATGCTTGGAAGGAGTGTCAGTCTCAGTACTTTGTAATGTTTCAAGGATGAAAGGCTTTGTGGTTTCTCTGTAACATGACAAGCTGCATTTTTTTTTGTCTTATTTAAATATGCATTGAAACATACAGTATCACACCATCTTGTTGCTCATTATTTTCCTCTGTATAACAGTTAGCTCTGGTCCACTAATTTGATTGGCCAGGCGCGTTCCAAGAGTGTTTATATTAGTATATCAACACCGGCATGTTTCACTATGAGTATCACGCCACCTGTTTGTGTTCGACGAGTAAAATTCACTTCCTAGTTCGAAAGAGTTACTAACAGATGTGCTAGTAGTCATGGCAAATGATATTTTTCAAGAATGAGGTTTTTTATCTTCATTTTCAGATGACAAAAGGATGGTGACACCAATTTTACCAGAAGCACCTTTAATGGCATTCAATGTGACCTATAGCCAACATGCTCTAAAGTAAGTCTCGCTTCTTTGGGATAAACAGAACATGTGGCCATATTATGTCCATTAGTTACTTGATATTATTTTTTATTTATTTATAGATAAATTGCGGTTATACTGAATATCAGGATGTCTTAGCTAATTACAGCCATGTTGATATTCAGTATACCACACTGTTGCTTGTGCAATATTGCTTAAATAGCAGCATGCTCTGTCATATTTTATTCTTTATGTAATGTACAAGTCAGGATAACATTGGAATATTTTGAAGAAAATTAAGTTATATGTAAATAAGTTGTGACAAAATGATAAATAAGAAAATGTGGGTGCTGAATGAAGACCAGTTAAAAAACAATAACTTAACCAAAATTAAATGTCTTATCTTGAATGTAATCTTGAATGTAAGTATACCCCAAAATTCTCTAGTATAGCCCGAAACTGACTGAATGAGTCAGAATGAATCAGTATTAATAAATTTCATATGACATTAACCAATCAAATTGGTTTCCATTATTCTCTCTGGCTTGTAGTGTCCAATAGTTTCAAAACATTAAGTTAAGACACTTCCTTATAACACCTGATTTAATTCTTTTCACATGGAGCGCCTGTGAAATGAAGGATAAGACCTTTCTACCTCCATACATATGCAATTAGGGCTGGTTAATTAACACTACACACATTAATTCACAGCCAAACAGCAGGGTGGCATTTCCCTTATTAAATAAATCTTCCATCACATCCAGTCAGCTTCACCACTCTTTTTAAAACAATCAATTTAGGAACTTCATTCATTCTCAGAAGGAACATCTGGACTACTTTTAAAGACTCCCAGTGGTCATGGTTGGGGGAAGAAATGCATCCCAGAAAGATGTAAGAAGTTGCAAACAGATGTTATGCCTTCCCACTGACAGTTATGTCTGACACATCTAATATCTGGAGAGGGCAGCAGGTGGTTATGATATCATTAATTTCTACCAGCACATGGCTCTCGTGATTACACAGATCACACATATATTTGGCCACACACACGCACACACACACACACACACACACACACACACACACACGGTACGTGTGATCAGATGGGAACTTGATGCACAGATATCAGTTAGCATGTTTCTCCTATTTGTCTGTTATTATTATAAATAAATGAATAAATCTAAATAAATCTGTCATAATCACTTAAAAGCAAAGTTGTCATAAAAAGTAGGACGAGTTATTCTGAACATTGATTACTCATATTTAAGAAAAAAATATATAATTCAAAAAACATTTTTAATCAGTTTCTCTACTGTTTAAGTGAAATATAATAATAATAATAATAATAATAATAATAATAAATACATTAAAAATTAAGAAGTTTCTAATAAACATTAAAGTAAATGTTAGCATTTTCTTTCAATACAACTGCTGATTGGTTAAAGGTAAGGCAAGGGGTGGAGCTTCAACTAAGCTTCCAGACAACTTCCAGTACCATTTGTTAAACGGCATCCACTAAATGGAATAACTATGAGTCTGGTTTAAGAAATTACTGGCCCCAGAATAAGTGTGAGCACTGTAGCACTTGCACTGCTTTTTTATATCTGAATACATCAGCAGTTGACCAGAGCACTTCATTCTTGATTACACAATGTAATTACATATTGATGAGCTGGATAACCCCAAAAGAACCCCAACACTTTTCTGTAGAGGAACGATGAATGTCTCTAGCATATAATGAAATGGGATTGAGCAGCAGAGGACAAACTGCAGCATGTATTGACCTCTCAGTCATGCATTGACCACATCTGAAATTTGTTGCTTGCTTCTTCTGAGAACCTCTTTAAAGTGGAAATAAATTGAAGTGGGTGGCAGACCAGATGTAAGAAGTAGCATAGTCCAATTACTTTACTTTGTTATTGTACTAAAGTCTGGAATTTGCTTGATTTTTCTTTCACCTTAAACGCTTGATTTTTTACTTACTACTACAAAAAATCTCTACACTCTCAACATTTTCAAACACAGCATTACTATATTTCTCTACAATCATATATTTGTTTGTAATCGGACAGCCAGCTATGAGCATGCAACTAGTTTGAATCATCATTTATTGTTAGTCTTAGCAAATGTTTTCCAATATGTCTCTGGTTCTTTGGTTCCTTGGTGAAAGGGGCACTAATTTACAATCATTACTGTGTGATTTGTGGCAGAGGTCTTTTGTGTTTTTGTGAATATTTCTTGAATTTTTACTTTAAAACTCTACTTGAATTTGAAGCTTGAATTTGAATACTTCAGTTTTTATTTATTTATTTAGATGCAGGGGAAGCTTGTATAAAAAGGGAGAGAGGGGATAAGCCTCCCGGTCTTTCAAAGCTAAAATAAATAAATACATAAATAAATATATAAATAAAAGGTACAATTGTGGCACCAACACACTTAATTGTTGTTAACAACATTTTAAAGAGCAGTATTTTGGATTTTTGTGAAACCAAATGCAACAGTACCTTGAGTGGTAGTAATAAAAACAGAAGAGATACAGTCACCTGCAAAACTATTGAGACAGCAAGTCCAATTTAACCCCCCCCCCCCTTGTATTTAAATCTAGAAGTGTTAAACAACATAAAACATAGAACCTTTTCTATCAGGCCACCAAATTTTTAGGTGAGAAAAAGTATAAGAACAGTTAAGCCTTGGAATAAATTAATGTAAATAATTAATATTTAATATTATTAATTAATACTTAATATTTGGGTGCATATACACTGCTTGCAATGGCTGCATCAAGCCTGCGAACCAATGACATCACCAAATTGTTGGTTTCTTCTTTTGTCATGCTTTGCAAGGCTTTTACAACAGCCTATTTCAGTTGCCATTTGTTTTGGGGGGTTTCTCTCTTCAGTCTCCTCTTCAGGTGGTGAAATGCTGCTTAATTGGGTTAAGCTCTGGCGATCTGTCATCTTTAACAGTATTTTAAGTATTCTAAAACTGAACCTCCAAATGTCTAGAAAATCAACACCACGCACAATATAGTTGTCAGCACCCCTACTCTGTCTGCGTTAGTTCCCAGAATAACTTTGTTAATATGAACCATGGCCATGTAAAAGAGGCTTAGCTGAAATCCAAACCAAGCGAGTGCTTTTGAAAATACAGTAAATATCACACAGCAAGTCCACATCTGGGAGACCTAGCCTGAATGAGATACTCCTTTCCCATCATCCCTGAGGGCAGTTGACATCCTACTAGCAGAGTAGCCTTCAGACGGCAAAACAACACACAATTGTACATGCCTGAGGGCAAAAACTGGGTGTCTGGCATTTGCAGTGGTCTTCCTGGAATCAGTGTCAAAATGGATTGCATTATACTAGTGCAATATGTACCTTCTAATAATAGAAGGCACAATCACTCAGTTCCTCTATCATAGAAGTGTAGCAATGACCTACAGCAATATGAGATCTGTGATATTATTGGAATTTTTTTTTTTTTTTTTAAATAAAAGTGGAACAGTACTGAAAATATTTTTTTTGGTTCAGATTCAGATTTAGGTCATTTTAAGCTGAAAGTAACACTGTGAAATAAAAGAGTTCTAAAGTGACTAGTAAGCAACTGTTATGAAAAAAAAATACTTACTGCCATTTTTACTCCCACCTGTGCACACCATGGACATACAAACACTTCCCGGCCAATTTAATAGGAACAATCATGTGGCAGTAGAGCAATATGTAAACCCATACAGATACATGTCAAGAGCTTCAGTTCACATCAAACATTAGAATGGGGAAATGGGGTTTGGGAAATATGCTAAATAGAATCACTGTGTGATCTGTATGCATTTTTGAGAATAAGCCAGGTAGTAGAAGCAGAATGTAATTATTTAAGGCTGAATAAAATAAAAACAACATGGTAATAATCAGGGGAAATTATATCTTACTTCATAAAACCAGATCTCACCTTCTTTTCTCTTCCTGCAGTAAACATTTAGTACTTCATCAGCTATAACGTTGATATCTCTATGCTCAGAGCTCACTAGTAGCATTGAAATACTAATGGGAAAAATACATGAACCTGATTGGTTAATTGTGCTTCTCGCCATAGCAGCTGGTAGTCAATTAATCGTGATTAAACAAACTAAGCGACACATTCGTTTCACGTCTGATGTGGTTGAATATAGAATTGCAGTTATGAACATAATTTCTATATTGTACAGTATACAGTATAATTATATGAGATATACAATTATTTGTGTTTTATGAGTTAGTTTAAGCACTTAAGAATGTCTCTGTGTGTAAGTAACTGAGTGCTGTTTCGAAAAAAAACCCCACGGCACTTTCTAATTTGTAATTATATTTACATTATGTAAACAGATGACTGCTCATTTTAAAGCACAGAGATTAACATGGTGGCCAAGGAGAGAGAAGAAAATGAATCATCAGCTACTGTATCTAGGTGTGTACTATTTATATTGATGATGCACACATACCTGTCATGAGGAGGATTCCTGAACATAGATAAGTACAGTATATTGCTTTTTCAAAATACATTCTAAAGTTTTAGGAGTAGTACTTTATATTGTGAGAATGTGTTGTAAGAATGTTAAAAATGTCCCAAATTAATTATCATCATAACTGCACCTCATATTGTGTGCATCAGTTGAGAAACGTACCATGCTGCATCCAGGACATTCGTTTCCATTTTCGCAGACCCTGTGACGGGATTGGATGCCACCACCACATGGCACCGTGCAGCGTTCCCATGGTGACCAGGCTGACCAGTAGATATGTGGGGGGCATGGGAGGTGCTCATTACAGTACCTGAAGGAAAATTTGAAGATTATGAAAGCAATTGTAGTGTTATGTTTAGGCTTCATATAGTTAGCAGTCTACTGGGAAGAATATATCGTAAATAAAACGTTAATAAATAGCTGAAAAAAGTAAGCTGAGGAAAATCTATGGAATATAGGGTAATAGATAAAGCTAAAGATAACATCAATTAAGGATATAATAAAGACAATATAAGGATTAGTCTACTGATAAAAAATAGCCCCAGAAATGCAAGGGAAAAGATAATGAAAAATTTATAAAAAGATTAAACATAAGTTTAGTTAAAGATAAGCTAAGACAAACTTTGCTAAGGATACGATTAATTAAGAATATAATTTAAAAAACAAGCTAATTACATTCCATCATACTCCTTCTTCAGGGTGCTAATTACATTCCTAACTACAAAATAAGAATAAGCCAAGAATAGGTTGAGCTAAAAACTAAAGGAAATGCTAAGGCCTGCGACCCAATCATGGGAATGCTAAGGAAAAGCTTCACCTAAGTTTAGCATGTGATAAGGTAAGCTAAAGTTTGATAAGGACAACCATTGCTAAAAAATGGTTTAGCTAAGAATAAGTTTTAGAGGATTAGTTTACTACAGTCCCACCTACAGAGGAAATATGGATAGTTCAAAATTAATAATTATTTGGGGTAAAAATGTTCAGGTAATGATGATTTAGCTAAGGATAAGCTTAGTGTACTACAATCCCACCTACAGAAAAATATGGATAATCCAAAATTAATAATTATTAGGGATGAAGATGTTCAGTAAAGATGATTATAAACTGTGGAAAATCTAAAGATAAGCTTAGTATATCCATAGGCTAAGGCTAACTAAGGCTGAGATAATCAACAGCTTAGTAATTGGCTGGAGACTAGATGGTGTCTGTATATTGCTTAAGAGACCCAAATTTCCATTGATTATCTACACAGGAAGTGGCAGTTGGATGCTATAAAACTGTCATTTTTGCCTTTTTTCTTTCCACAGACTGAAAAGGAGCCATTTAAAACATTTTGTAAACATAATCTCTAGGTACAGACCAACATGTATGTACATACACATCTGGATAAGGGTGATTTATGTGAGCACTGCTCTTGTAAACCACATCAGACTTAATTGTATACATTTTCTGTCAGAAAATCTCTATGCATTGTTAGGTGCTATATAAAGCTAAGAAACTTAGAAACTAGAACATCACTGAAGTAAATGCAGTATTTACAACTTCTCTCAAAACAATGATGCAGAAAGAGAGTCTAGTGATCCATATGGAGAAAGATTTATAGCATATCCCGTCCTGTTGTCAATTAACATATGCAAATAGTTTTTGTCTAAAGTACATTTGCCTACTTTAATGGGTTTACTGCGACTCAGAGAAGAATAAGTAGGAGGAGGGGAAAAAACGCAATAAGTCAATAAAAAGAAAAAAACAAACAAACAAAAAACAATAATTAACTGCAGATTCAACCTAGAGCTATAGAAAGAATGGGAATCTTTGCATGACATCAATAAACTGGTTCATTTGTCAAACACATCTCAGGCAGAATGGAAAATCTGCTCTTCCTCAAGGCACCTAATTTGGTTTTTGGTGGTGCTGCAGTCTGGCTGAGGTGAGATATAAGATTCTTGAGTTTGGTCGAACTTTCCAAATCAAGTACACACACACACACACACACACACACACACACACACACACACACACACACACACACACACACACGAGGACAAGCTGTAAGCATAGGCTCAGTAATGAAAAATAAGCATAGGCTCAGTAATGAAAAATAACCTGGAAAAACATCCTGTTCCCACTGGAGCCTCAGATTCTTGTTTTTGGCAGATAGGAGCAGACCCTGATGTGGTCGTCTGCTGTTGTAACTTACCTGTTTCTAGATTCAAAGTGTATTCTGAGATACATTTCTGTCCACAACGGTTGTAAAAAACAAAACAAAAAAAAACGAAGTGGTCATTTGATTTACTGTAGGCTTCCTGACATCTGGCCATTCTCATCTAACATATTGTACTGTATTTCCAAATGCAAAACTCCTGCTCACTTGAATGACCAGGGTGTTTCTATTAAAGTCATGTAAGTGTACATTACAGATGCAGTGGACAGAGATTCAGTTAACAAATTCTGAAGTATCCCTTTTATAGTCCTGCTCAAAGGCCCAACAATTGTCTTCTGGCAGTCATGAGGGTTTAAACGCACAACTTTCTAATCACAAGCACTGAACCCTAACTGCTGATTTGCCACTGCTCTCAGGGATAAAAAACAAATAGCAAAAGCATTTTAAGCTGATGCCTCAAGCTGTGTTTTCCTCTCTTGCTATACTGAATAGCATTGCTTTTCTTAAATAGTATTGATTTCAGGATACACTGAGATGAACCTGATTCTAGTGAGAACCGTTGGTAGTTTTATTTCTGTCGTAAACACAATGAGGATGAAATGTGGCTGGGGTCATGTTCTCAGCTTTGGAAGAAACCCAATCTTTATTGCCTTTTTCTTTCTTTCTCTCACACACAAAGCACCTGATGCCTGACAGTGGTAGGACAGTTGTGAGCTGTGTGTGAGGGACTCTGCCTGACCGATGTGTGACTACACCGCCTTTAAACAGACGCCAAACATCTGAGTTGGAGAGGATTTTGCAGGATAAAAAAAAGGCCTCACTTATTATTAATAAATGAAACCAAACCACCTTTCACACACGGCATCAAAAGAGTGTGGGTGAGAAGAAGGGACTCCATGTTGAACAAAAACAAGAATACAGCTTGCTTTATTTGAGGTCCAATTCAGTCTCCTTCTATGAGCCTAACAAAGCATGTTAGAGCCTATAACACACTCCTTCCATTAGATGAAAATGCTTCACAGCTCCTTTCGTGCCTATTGTTCACTTCAGGGCTGAGCAGCTGGGTTAAAGTGATTCAGGTAAATAAAAAACTCGCAGGGAGCCTTGAAGATTAGCTAGGATGGAGCCAAACTCTCAGCCTGTGCTTGCTTCTTTTCACCACTTATTTATACCGAGCCTCTTGAAGCAATAAAGGCCCCTGAACCCTGGATATCGAGGTTGCAGAAACCTGAGGAGGAGGCTGTGTAGCAATACATTGCCAAAGAAATAGTGCCAAGTACGAGTCCTTAAAAACTATAACTCCTCCGCCTTTGAGGAATCCAAGGCTCCATGTGTTCCCATGGTAACTCAAAGAGAGATGGAGAACCTGTCAAAGTGATTGTCTTCTCATTAAAGGAGGAGGCACGTAGAATAATGTCATTAATCATTAAAAGAGATATGAAGGCATGTGGGAATGAATGCAAATAATCCAAGTGTGAGTGTTTAATGGTGGCAGATGTTAATCTGACCTAATCTTGTAGGCAATTTATAGGAATTTTTATTTAGCATTTTGTTCAAATTTGATATAAATCAATTTGACCTGGCTTGCTGTTATAGAAAACAATCAAGGATGGGGTGGTATGATGGGAAGTTGATTATTTGCCTGTAACAGCATGTGCAGAAACGCTTTATTACTGCTATACCATAGCAATATGACAATGATCACATTTATTATTAATTAAGGAAGGACATGTCATAATTTTTATCTGTTTAAAGCTACATGTAATGTTGGATAATGTCCGTGAACCAAGTTAGTTCCTATTATCAACCACGAATCTACTTAGAGCATGGTGCTTTTCCCAGCACAGGCTGTATATTATCTATATATTCCGTATATTCCCAGTATACACAGGCTGTATACATAATGTGTGTTTATTTTCTCTGGTCCTGTTTTCACCCTTTTTTGTCATTGGATGGCTATTTAGCATGGTTATTTATACCAACTTGTGCCTTTTCTTTGCTAAGTCTCATTCAGTATATATGTCAATTTCTAAGCATTTTTTCCCGGTGTTCCATGTTTTCCAGTTTTGATTCTCAACTGTTTTTTGTTTACTGTAATATGGATTATTCTTTTCTAATGTTGGCCACCTATGCTTTGCACTATGCCTGGAACTACAATGGTGATTACTGGTTTTCTCTGTAATTAATCTTGTTACAGTTATCACTTCCATTATGGCAGCCATTTATTCACTGGCCTCTTTTTTTCTCCACCATGAAGCTAATAAGACAAAAAGCAGCTTGTCATGTTGCTAAGAAACTGGAAAGCACAAAGTCCTTTCTCTTGAGGACTCTCCCTATGGTTTAAAACTTACTGAATATTATCATAGAATATAGAATCATAGACGTTAAATAAATGCCTCTGTACAGAAAACTCAACAATATCAACAATGACACATCTTTCTTAGTTAAAAAAATGTCTGAGTTACCCTTGTTCCCTGAGAAGGGAACGTGAGGTTGCATGAGCTAAACACTGTGGCAAGCACCCTCGTGCGGGACTGGTAGCTGAAGCTTGTGTAACATCTGCTGTGATCAGGTGACGTGGCAATTAAGCGCGTCGCATGATATAACAATGGCACCTGTGAACCGTGCCGTCAGCCTCTATTATCTAAAGCGAAGATGCAATTCACAGGCATGCCCCAGTATGACAAAGCTACGCAATGTTTCGTTCCCTTCTCAGGGAACAGGGATGCATGCATAACACAGACATTCCCTTTCAAGGGGAACTCAACATTGCATGGGAACGACAATACCCACTCTGTCATACTGAGGGTATGGCCTTTATAAAAAGATCCGAGCCCAAGGGTCATTGCAAGACACTCGAGCCAAAGAAATATCCAGGCTGTAATATCAAATGAATGTGTGGTGTAGACCCCCACACTGCAGCACACACATCCTGTAAGGATACCCCTTTGGACAAAGCCTTCGAGGAGGCAACACCGCTAGTGGAATGAGCCCTTATGGCCAGAGGCGTAGCGAGAATACGTACCTCATAAGCGATAGAGATAGCTTCCACTATCCAATTTGAGATGTAGTTCGCCGACACAGCATCACCTCTACTGTCGCCACCAAAGCAGACGATCAGCTGCCCACGACTTATGCCACTGGCCGGATCGATGGATATAAATACCAAGTAAGAAGTACTTATAAGTAAGAAGCCAACCCTGCTGAGAAATGCCCTTGTAAGAACTCCAGGACTGTATTGCTATTGCACAGTTCACAGTTCAGTGGGTCTAGCTGATGTTCCTCACACTACGAGACAAAAAGTTGCCACTTGAGCACATACTACTTCCTCATGGATGGTGCTCTAGTGTTCAACATGGTCTCTACATCCTCAGCAGTGAGACCAGAATCTATGAGCTGATGCCCCTCAAGGGCCAGACCCACAGTTTCCATTGTTCCGGGCGAGGGTGATAAATCAGCTCTCAGACTTGAGACAGTAGATTCCTACAGATGGGAATCTCCCAAGGAATGCAGTCCAGCAGGGATATTATTTCAGAGAAACATATTCGAGCTGGCCAATAAGGTGCTATTAGCAGCATACGTAGACAGTTTTGGTGAAATCTCACTAGAACTTGTGGGAGCAGAGCAATTGGGGAAAAGCGTACAGATGTGACGTTGGCCACGTGTGCACCATGGCTGCCAAAGAGCTCCATTTTAGTTTCATCTGACCACCAGAGGACAACTGGGTGAAAGTGTTGTGGTCAGATGAGACCAAAATGGAGCTCTTTGGCATCAACTAAACTCGCCCTGTTTGGAGGAGGAGGAATGCTGCCTATGACCCCAAGAACACCATCCCCACCGTCAAATATGGAGGTGGAAACATTATGCTTTGGGGGTATTTTTTCTGCTAAGGGGATAGGACAACTTCACCGCATCAAAAGGAAGATGGATGGGACCATGTACTGTTAAATATTGGGTGAGAACCTCCTTCCCTCAGCCAGGGCATTGAAAATTAAAAGTAATTACTAAGTCATTACCAAGTACTAAGTCATGTTTTGCAGAGGGGTAAAAAACATATTTCCCTCATTAAAATGCAAATCAATTCCTAACATTTTTGACATGTGTTTTTGTGGATTTTTTTGTTGTTATTTTGTCTCTCACTGTTCAAATAAACCTACCATTAAAATTATAGACTGATCATTTCTTTGTTAATGGGCAAACGTACAAAATCAGCAGGGGATCAAATAAATTTTTTTCCCCACTGTACTCCCATCTTTTTTGCGGACTGGGAATGAATGGCTGTAAAAACCTTCCCTCAGGAAACAGGGTACATGCTCTATATAGTAGAACATGTTCCTATAGTAGTACTGGAGACTAATTGTCCTAACAACCTCATGTCCCTTGATACGTCTCACCTTGACCCCTCAGGACCACACCTCCTTTGTCTGCTTGGCCTTTATGACCATTCTCAGATCAGGCCAAGTGGCAGGCCACGAATGTGGCTGCCCGGTTCCCCTGGCTCTCTGCGGGCGGAGGCAGGCTGCCACACTCGTCTTCTGTGCCTCCCTCGCACTAGCGCTGGCCTGGCCTCCACTCATGGATGCCCAGGTGAACTCAACACAAGGGAAATTTTTTTATTTTTGGGGGCTTTCCATAGCGGAAGGAGGAGTGCTGCAAAATGCGAGCTCCAAAATAGAGAGCCGGACCCAGAAGACAGAGAAAGAGATAGAGCAGCGCTTATCTCCTGCTCCCCCTCCAGATCTCTCACTCATACTTCTCTCTATCTCTCTCTATCTCTCTCTTTTAAAGAGACAGAAAAGTAAGAGATTTTTTTTGTAGAAGTCTTTTTGCGAGCATTACACAAATGACCGACATGCAGTCTCGCTGAAGATAATAAGGTTAACGGTGCAATTCATAGGTACCATTCTTATATCATGCAACACGCTTAATTGCCACATCACCTGATCATATACAGGTCACGCGTGAGGGTGCTTCCCACAGCGTGGAGCTCACGAAATGTTCTCCTTTGAAAGGGAACATGCTTTATCATCCATTCATTATTCGCCTTATGTTATGTGCAGCATCCAGCATAGACATCCCTGTAAATTAGTTACTATAGAAACAACGTTGTATTACAATGAGTGAGTTGCAAATTAGGTTTATTGTAAAATTTTACAGACTTTCAGCTGTTTGCAATGAACAAATCAAACAAAACAATTGAAATGGCTCAACACAATGAATGCTTCAAGTGGTTTCCCCAAATTGAACTGAAAATGCAACTTATAATGATTTCTCCAGTTTAAAAATGGTTAATTATTCATGGCAAGCATCTTTAATACTTAATAAAGCACCCTTTTGCTGTTATCACTTGCTGCAAACAAAATGCATAGCCAGACACCAGCTTCTGGCAGTGATCCTGAAGAATCTTAGCCCATTCCTCATGAGCAATGGCCTCCAGTTCAGTAATATCCTTGGGTTTGCGTGCTGCAACCGCCTTCTTCAATCCCACCAGAGATTTTCTATGGGGTTCACGTCAGGTGACTGTGATGGCCCTGTAGAATCTTCCAGGACTTCTTCTTCAACCATCACAGCCACCACCATGCTTGACTTTGGACAGAGTGTTCTTTCTTCATTCTTCTTCCTCCAGACATATCACTTATCGAGTTTTGTTTCGTTGCTCCACAGAACAGAATCCCAAAACTTCTGTGGCTTATTTATATGATTTTGAGCTGACCTATCATGTACTTTTGGGTCAGTAGTGGTGTACTACTTGGAGTTCTGGCATGGAAACCTTCTGCGTTTAGTACGTGCCATACTGTGCTCACTGAAACCTCAGTGCCTGTTGCACCCAAATCTTGCTGCAGGTCGTTTGCAGTCACTCAAGAGTTTTTCACAACTTGCCTTCTCAGAAATCTGGTTGCAGCCATTGATAGCATCCTTTCTCTGCCCCATCCAGGTATTTTATTCCCCTAGCAAGTTCAGCGATTTCATGTATTCCAGCTCAAGCACACCTGGTGCAATTAATGAAGCCCTTTATTAGTTGCATCAGGTGTGCTTGAGACAACACCTGTTTTGCATATTTGTGCTGTTGTGAAAGATTCTATGCAAGGGGTTGAATCATTTAAAAACTGGAGAAATCATTATAAGTGGCATTTTCATTTTCAGTTCAATTTCAATTTGGGGAAACCACTTGAAGCATTCATTGTGTTGAAATATTTCAGTTGCTTTTGTTTGATTTGTTCGTCGCAAACAGCTGAAAGTTTGTAAATTTTGACAATAAACTTGATATGCAATGGGGGTTAATAAGACCTAGTAAGACCTAACTGTAAGACCTAGTGTAAGCATTCACTCCAATTTGCTTGTCAGTCATGTATCCTATCATAAATGGTTGTACAACTTTGGGAACAAGAACAGGGCAAAAATCCCTACAGTGTTGAATTACAGTGTCCTTATAAATCATGCTAGACAGAACTATACAAAAGTGAAAATCACAATAGAATTGATAACTATAGTTCTTGTCTTAGTGAGTGGCCTGTAAATGAGCCTCAAATTTCAGCACAAAGCTTGTCCTTACCTCTCCTCGCGGTTCTGACCGACACAAACTCGTCCCCCATGGCGTGGTGTTGGGTTACTGCAGGAGCGCTGACGCACCTGGAAGCCGATCCCACAGCTTGTGCTACATGAGGACCAGGATGTCCATGGTGTCCATGCTCCATTCCTGAGCACAGACAAACACTAGCACTTACTCTGAGAAACATTTTAAAATACTTATATAAAATGTACTGTTACTACTACTAAGACATAATAATAATAATAATAATAATAATAATAATAATAATAATAATAATAATAATAATAATAATAATAATAATAATAATAATAATAATAAAAAATTCCATAGCTGTGTGAGCAAAGTGCTCCTAATTTGCATTTAAATGTTATATATAGTACAATTAATTATTTATACATATATTTAATAAAAGACAAAATAATAAAATAAAACAGTAGAACATTCAAGAATTGTCTTCCTTTGCTTGTGTATGTTATGTCTAATATTTTCTCACAGTACATGTCTTTAGGTTATGGACAAATGTTATTGGAATAAAAATATGCTTTTACTATTAGTTTCAGAAACTGCAGGTGTATGCCAAAGGGAGGTACTGTTTATGGTTTGTGGTGTGTGTGTGTGTGTGTGTGTGTGGGTGGGTGTGTACCTGGAGCAGTTGGCCACCTCCACGCTGCTGCCTTGGCACTGTTTTCCTCCACATTGTGGACTCGGGCTGTTACAGGCACGGGTTCGACACTGACACATGCCAACACTTCCTCCATCACTGTGACTGCATGAACTCCAACTGGTCCAGGGGCCAAAGTGACCATCTATAGTCACATTCTTTACCTACACACACAACACACACACACACACACACAAACACAGAGCAAATATTGAGGGCATCCTACCACATGTATCACCCCAAAATAGCACCTGCAAATGTCTAGCTCTTTCACA
Organism: Ameiurus melas; assembly: GCA_012411365.1. Lineage (NCBI taxonomy): Eukaryota > Metazoa > Chordata > Actinopteri > Siluriformes > Ictaluridae > Ameiurus > Ameiurus melas. Next base: position 8,158,305 of record CM022771.1, on the reverse strand, counting down.
GTGAACCAATAAAAGCTTATAACAAGGTTGTTTGTGAAAGTGAAAATGAGTGCCATTACATTTTAATTACACTCAAATTATTCACACAAAGAGTGACACACTCAGTTAACATACAGTTTTCTAAAGAACTGTTTTCTGTTCTTTAAAATAACTCTCTGTGCCAGTTCCGTCTTTGGTCCTAAACACTTTCATAGACAAATCAAATCTCTAGAGATGATTGTTCAGTTAATAAAATTAAAATCTATAAAATAAATGAAAATGAATAGAAATAAAATCTGTCTGTCAATCCATCCATTCATGTATCTGCCCATCTGTCAGTCTATTCATTCATCTGTCCATCCATTCATCTGTACATCCATTCATCTATCTATCTATCTATCTATCTATCTATCTATCTATCTATCTATCTATCTATCTATCTATCTATCTATCTATCTATCTATCTATCTATCTATCTATCTATCTATCTATCTATCTATCTATCTATCTATCTATCTATCTATCCAGCCATCCATCCATCCATCCATCCACCCATTGGTCTGTATCCACTTATCCACTTATCCATTTGTCTATGTGTTAATTTATCTGGCTTTTCCATCTGTCCATCCATCAACTTATTCATTTAGCTATGAATCCACATATCTATCTCTTTTTTGTTGTTGTTGTTCTTCTGTACCACATAGGTAAAGGAACTAGATAATATAAGTAAATCAACAATTATGAATGATGAGGGAAGGACAACTTTGGTAGGATGATGATGAGTATAAAGATATGAGGATGAGCATGGAAGGATGGGGGCAGAGGGATATGGATGGGTGGATGAGTTTGGAAGGATAGGGACAGAATGATAAGGATGGGTGGGCAAGGACACAAGGATAGGGATAGAAGGATTTAGATAGATGGGTGAGGATGAAAGGATGGGGAGAGAATAATAAGGATAAATGGATGAGGGTAAAAGGATGGGGATAAAATGATAAGGATAGATGGATGAGGATAAAAGGATGGGGTTGGAAAGATAAGGATGGGAGGGTGAAGACAGAAAGATGGGGATAGAAGGATAAGGATGAGAGGATGAAGATGAAGGGATGGCAATAGAAAGATAAATATATGAGGGCAAAGACCGAGAGATGGGGACAGAAGGATAAGGATAGGAGGAGGAGGATGGAAGGATAGGGGCAAAATGATAAGGATGGGTGGATGAGGATAGAATGATGTGGACATAAGGATAAGGATGAGTTGATGAGGATTGAAGGATGGGGACAGAAGAATAAGGGTGGGAGGGTGAGGTCAAAGATGGGGATAGGAGGATAAGTATTGGAGAACGAGGACAGAATTATTAAAAGCATAAGGATGGGTGGATGAGGATGAAAGGATGGGGATAGAAGGATGATGGGAGGTTGAGGATGGAAGGATGATAATGGATTGGTGAAGAAGCACACACATCTGTCACTGTACAGATCAGGCAGAATTTCTACTGAACCTGAACTCTGGTGTGTGTGTGTGTGTGTGTGTGTGTGTGTGTGTGTGTGTGTGTGTGTGTGTGTGTGTGTGTGTGTGTGTGTGTGCGTGCACATGTGTACTCACAGGACACTGAGTGATGCTCTGCTCCCACTGACTCATGCTCACACTCTCCTCCAACATGGTGCACTTCTTTAACACCAGATCCCACCCACAGTATGGATCCCTCGCTCCAACACAAGCCCTAAGTGAGAAAGAGAGAGGGGAGGATTGTGTAGACAGATTGAGAACAAAAGTAGGAAATAGAATTAGAAAGATATTGAGAGAATGGGGTGGGGGGGTGCAAGAGATAAAGAAGAAAGGGACACGCAGATAGAAAGAAGGGAGAAAGGGAGAAGAAGTTCAGGAAAGGGTGAGAAGTAAAAATAGATATAGAGCAAAAAGTTTGGATGAGAAGGTAGAGAAAAAGAAGAGAGAGACATTGAGACATGCAGACAGGGTAAGACACAGTGAGAGAGAGGGGGTAGACAGAGAAGGAGATGAAAAAACAGAAAGAGGGGGAGCAGGTACAGAAGACAAATGAATATAGAAAGTGTGAAAATAAGAGAGAAAAAGAGAGGAAGGGCAGTGACAGACAACAAATACGTCTCAACATGTAGCTAAAAATACCAGGAGTGATAGCGCTAAGGTTTCACAGAATGAGCTTCCTGTCAATATTTTATGTTTGTCACATAAAGACCTGATGAAGTAGATAAACAGGAAAAGGAGGACTCCTTGTGGACCCACACAAACACACCATGCACACACACACACACACACACACACACACACACACACACACACACACACACACACACACACACACACACACACACACACACACACACACACACACACACACACACACACACAGAGAAGCTGTGATGTCAGTACAACAACGTCTGGGAATCATGGGTAAAGAACTCTGAGCAGTAAAAGTCAGACAATCTGTTGGATACATAACACAATAAAAATGAAAGAAGACGTGAGATTTCTTCAGATCCAGCAGTGCTGAACTGTAGACTGTAAACCAACCATGTCTTTGAGCACAAAAAATGGAAATGTGGATGTGTTGAGTGGAGTCCAAAAATGACCTTAAGATATGATGTATAAGGTATAATGCATTCATATCTATCTTTGTATATTCCGTTAGCCAGCTAGTTACATATGAGGTAAGCTGACATGATTTCCAAATTCCCATGATTTATAAGTTCATATTTATAAATCTATACATTTTAAAAATGTATAATATTTACTACTACTGCAAGGTAGTAATAATGAGCTAATCTGACAGCCATTGTGAAATGATTTTAAATCATAATTATAAATGGTTATTATTCACTACTCATGCTAGCTAGCAATCATGAACTACCCTGACAGGAATTCTGAAAGAATTTTTAAGTCACACTTTAAAAAGTTTACAATCTTCACTAGCTAGCAATCAAACCTGACAGGAATTCTGACGGAACTTTAAAGTCATATTTATAAACGGTCATAGCTAGTTAACAAACTTTTGTTGTGTGTGCGTGTCTGCGCGCGTGTGTGTGTGTGTGCGTGTGTGTGTGTGTGTGTGTGTGTCCTAAGCTACAGGAATCTTATTCACTCAGGCCACGCATTTTGGATTTTGTTCTGTGTGTCCGAGACAGTGTATTTGACCCGTCTCATCACTAAGCTACACAGCTGAATGAAGTCAGCTTTGGTCAGCATTTCTCATTGTCATGCACACTTGGCTATGTGTGCACACAGAGGATAGCAAATACACATGCGCACACACACACACACACACACACACACACACTGATGTCTCCTCTAAGCAGCGGAGATTAGAAAAACAAACTTGGAACCGAGCCTGGAGGCACAATGTCAAACACGGTGAGAGCTCACTGCTGACTAAGGACATAGGCTAAAAGAATATGGATAGCCTGATTAACAAATATATATATATATATATATATATATATATATATATATATATATATATATATATATATATATATATATATATATATATATATATATATATGCAATATTACACCCGTTTATGTTTTAAAAAGCACAGGCAAGGGTAGCAAAGTGGCAGCGCCTCACAGCGACAGGGTCCCTGGTTTGATCCTGAACACAGGTTACTTTCTGTGTGGAGGTTTGCATGTTCTACCTGTGGGTTTTCTCCAGAAAAATTATGTGAACCTTTTGGAATTTCATGGTTTTCTGAATTAATTTGTCATAAAATGTAATCTGATCTTCATCTAAGTCAAGGGTATTGACCATTATAATGTGTCTAAAATAATAACATCAAAAAAAAAAAATCTGCTCTTTCATGTCTTTATTGATAACCAAAAAAAACCCCATCGTGCTTGTGGAAAAAAGTATGTGAACCCTTGAGTTAATGACCTCAAAAAAGCTAATTGGTGTCAGGTTTTAGCACACCTGGAGTCTCGTTAAGAAAATGAAATTGGAGGTGTGGACTACAGCTTTGACTGAAAAACCTCAAAGTTTTGGAGTTTGCTCTGCAAATGAAGCACACACTTATGTGAGCCATGCCTCGCCAAAAAGAGCTTTCAGAGGATCTATGATCAAGAATTGTTGATTTACATTAAGCTGGCAAGGGTTATAAAGTTATTTCAAAGAAACAGTCTTCAGTTAGGCAAACATTCTACAAATGAAGACACTTTGGGACTGCTGCTACTCTACCAAGAAGTGGACGCCCAGTCAAAATGACACCAAGAGCACAACGAAGACTCATCAATGAGGTAAAAAAAACAAAACTCATCAATGTTTCCTGAACAACCCTGAATGACAGCCAAAGATTTGAAGGCATCATTGGAACTGGCTAACATCTCTGTTCATGGGTCTACAATATGTAAAACATTGAACAAGCAGGGTATCTACGACCTGACACCACGAAGGAAGCCACTGCTTACTAAAAAAAACATTGTTGCATGCCTGAAGTTTGCAAAAGAGCACATTGACACTCCACAGCGATATGGCTAAAATGTTTTGTGGACTGATGAAACCACACAGCAATAAATCTGGCGTAGAAAGGGCACGGCATATCATCCCAACTGTAAAGTATGGTGGAGGAAAGGTCATGATTTGGGCCTACTTTGCTGCATCAGAGCCTGGCCAGCTTGCAATCACTGAGGGGAAGATGAATTCCCAAGTATATCAAACAATTCTTCAGGACAATGTGAGAATGTCTGTACGTCAGCTGAAACTGTGTAGAAGTTTGGTGATTCAACAGGACAACGACCCAAAACACTGGAGGAAGTCCACAACAAAATGGCTTCAGAAGAACAAAATCCGCCTTTTGGAGTGGCCAAGTCAGAGCCCAGACCTCAACCCAATAGAGATGCTATGAAATGACTTGAAGAGAGCCATAAACATGACACGTCCAAAGAATATGACCGATCTAAAGCCGTTCTGCCAGGAAGAATGGGCTAAAATTCCTCCTGAATGATAAGCAGATCTGATCCACAGCTACAGGAAGCACCTGGTTGAGGTTATTGCTGCCAAGGAGGTGTCAACCAGTTATTAATTCTAAGGGTTACATTTACATTTTCCACTGCCATTTTCAATGTTGAATTAGTCTGTTCAATAAAGACATGAGGGATCAGAATTTATTTTATGTTATTATTTTAGACACATTATATTTTTTTCAATAACCTTGACTTAGATGAAGATCAGATCAGATTTTATAACAAATTTATGCAGAAAATCATGAAATTCCAAAAGGTCCATATACTTTTTCTTGCCACTGTATATATGAGGTTGTTGAAAAGTCTCATTTATCCTTCAGGAGTATTTCAATTAAACTACGCTAGCTTCCATCCGGAGGTAAACTCCTTAGCTTAGTTTTTAGTGAACATGATATAAAATACAATAAAAAATGTTTAAATAAATGTAAATATTAATGACAAATTAAATGCTATAATGTAAATAATGCTATGTTTGTCATTTTATTGTTGCATTGTTTGTTTGGTGGTCCTGTCTCACTACTAGAAATGTGCTGGGATGGTCTATTGTGCAACAGGAAGATTGCAGCACATCTCAATTCTCACAAAGATGCATTCTATGTCCTCCTGTCCTTCTGAGTTCATTCTTCCAAGGTAGCCTGGCAAGACCAGTCTTCACAAGAATGCAAGTTTGTTCTTTGCATTTTTAGAATTGACAAACAGCCTACATTGGGCTGCACTCCTATTCAAAAAACAGGATTCTGAAGCTACATTGGGCAAAGGCTTACAGAAACTGGACAGCTAAATATTAGGAAAAACATTGACTGGTCTGATGAATCTCAATTTCTACTGTTACATGCTGATGGCAGGCACAGAATTTGGCATCAACAGCATGAACCGAAACTGCCTTGTGTCTACAGTTCAGCCTGCTGCAGGTTGTGTAATGGTGTGGGGAAAGACTTCTTGGCCACATATTGGGCCTCTTAATACCAATCAAGCATCTTTTGAATGCCACAAGCCATTTGAGCATTGTTGCTGACTGTGCCTAATTATTTAACCAAAATTTACACATCTGATAATGGTTATTTCCAGCATAATAATGCACCATGTCACAAAGCAGTCTCAAATGTCCATGAACATAACATTGAGTTCAACTTCCCAGTGACCAGAACTGAATTGAATAGAGCTCTTTTCGGATGTGGTAGAATGGAGGATTTGCATATTGAATGTGCAGCTGACAAATCTCCCGCCAGATTCGCAAAGGAATGTTTCCAACACATTGTGGAATTCATGCCACGAAGATTTGAGTCTGTTCTCAGAGCACCGAAGCTAGTTTGCTGTTCCTAATAAAGTGGTCGGTGAGTGTATATGTATGTATTTTCAGTAGTGTTTTGGAGGATTTGGTTGAATGTGAGTGTTCATGTAATCATCTAATGAACCTGCTCAAAAATTCTCTTTTGATATATGACCAACTTTGATACATGCATTACTTTGAAAGCTGATACTTTGAAATTATTAAATTCTCTTGACTATCAGTATGGGGTACAATGTTTTCACAGCCCCTGCTGACTCAAGTGTTGAAGCTGCTAAATGAGATCTTCTGCTCGATTTATTGGAGTTTTATACAAACGGTGCGACTAGAGCCCCTGAACATTGAGATTTGATGCAATGTACATTGCACATTTCATTACTTTTCTAAAATAGTAATAGTAAAGGTTTCACAGTTTCTGTATTCAATGGGAAAACTTGTAAAAGTGGCTTCTGAATTTCTGAACCTCTTAAAATGGCCATTCCAGTAACTCCGATTTCACTAACATTGAACTACTATATGTAAAAAATCTTTTAAAATATGGTAATATATGATGATTTTTAGATAATATGATTTTTATTATTCATGTATTTTTTGAAATGGCATTCCACATACTGTGTCATTAAATAAAGCACATTATACCATGGGTTGTCTGAATACTTGATTCTGACTGGCTGGAAGGTGTGCATAAAAATATACCACATATATATACACATATATACCACAGATAAATCTACTCAGTTTAGTCACCGTTCTAAATAAATGCGCTGCCTGTAACCATAGTGACATAGAGTTAAATGTACATCTTCATTAGAAGACATATTGAAACAAGCAGAGGTAATTCACACACACACAATCTCTCTCTAATTTATTCAAATAAACGTAATCTTATTGCACTACTTTATCTCTGTGTATTATATAGAGTGTGCAGTATTCTAACTCTAACAACCAGTATATAGAATGACTAATGAAAATTATTAAATTCTTTTTTTATTTAACTTGTCAATGCTGGCAAGTGACCATGGTATAAGTGGAATAATCCACTGCTAGATGTGCATTATGTGATTTTAATGCACTCTGCTTCACGTGGTGGTTCTTTGCCTCCACATCATGCATTACAATCATGTAACACACACCTAGCCATGTATTATCCCTTACATATAACTTTGTTTTAAAATTCCTAATTTTTGTGAAATACTGCATACGTCATTATACTACCTACAATCTTACACAAAACCTCAAATAAGTTAATTTTAAGGCAAATTTGTATAAGGGATTGAATTTCTTTAATGTGAATGGGCATGAATGTAAATGTATGTATACAAATATTATTAATAAAACACTAATAACATATTTATATCAGTATTACATCACCAGCAATTTAAAGGTATTGCATTAATTTTGGCTGTGTTACTTGTTGCAGCCCAGTTGCTCAATTATTAACATTGCAAAAACATAATCAGAATAATTGTGCTAGTAGTGCATGTCTAGACTTACTCTCTGGATTTATGGAAATTGCAGCGCATGAGCGGGATTTTGATAACCTGATCTCTGACCCCCACAAAAAGCTCGCTGCGGCTCTGCAGGATCAGTAGGCTCAGGATCGGCTCTCTCCTCCTGTAACGGAAATGTTATATTTATTCAAACTTGTAGATGGAAAATTAATTTAATCAAATGCACTACCAAATACTGAGGGTTTTTTTTCTGTACCTGGATGGAAAAAGCTCAATCTCATCCAGCAAACAGCTACCTGTGGTTCGGTTAAGTGGGGAGAGAACCTTCTTAATGGTGCCATAATCTGTACAGACAGAGAAAGAGAGTGAATGAATAAGTTTCAATAAAATGCTTTGGCTACACCAATATTGGCTATTCCAGTAAACATAATTTGACAGGAATTTAATTGAACTGAGCTGAATTTAACTTATTAGAGAAATAAAATATACAATAATGAGCAATAACATTTTAATACAATCTTTAAACCATCATGATGCAACCATTAAGAGGATATCTAAAGACTAGTGAAAAGGAAGAGGAACTCTATTGTCTCTAATGAACAGGAAAAGCATCTCTAAAGACTACTAAACAGTAAAGACAACTCGAATGTTTATAGGCAACAAGAGCATTTGTAATGTTTCTAGTTAACAGAAAAAGCATTTTTGTTGTCTCAAGAAGAGCATCTTTAATGTGTTTAGTGAACAAGAAAAACAAGTCCACTGACTGCTGAACAGCTCAAATGACGTGAACAGAAAGATTACTCATGGCTCAAATGACTCGTGAATTATCTCTGATGCATAGAAAGAACCACTATTTTCTCCAAAGGAATATCATCTTTGATGTTTCTACTGAACAATAATAAGAGCATTGTTAATTTGACTAATTAACAGGAAGAGGATCTTCAGTGACCCTACAATGACCAGGAAAAGCATTTTGAATGCCTTTAGTGAACAGGAATACCATATTTAATAATAACAGTTAAAGCAACTCTAATGACTTATGCAAAAACGTTGGGGTTACGCATGCAACCCTGTTCTCTAAGAAGGGAACTTCAATGTTGCATTTAGCATAACAGTATGGAAAGCGACCTTGCGCGCGTGACCAGTATCTGAAGCTTGTGTAAAATCATGCCTCCTCTTATAGGCCTGCCATGATGAGGTGACGTGGCAATTAAGTGCGTCGCATAATATATATATATATATATGGCACCTGTGAACCACGCAGCCAGCCTCTATTATCTGAAGCAAAGATGCAATTCACAGGCCTGCCATGGTATGACAAAGCAATGCAATGTCTCGTTCCCTTCTCAGGGGAACATGCGTAACCCCGATGTTCCCTTTCAATGGGAACTTCTACATTGCATTTAGCATAACAGTATGGGAATGGGAATACCCACTCCGTCATACCGAGGGTATGGCCTGTTCAAAAAGACCCAGTCTTTGCAGTGGGGGGCACGAGGGGCAGACCTAGCAATGACACAATCTTTGGAGTTCTTAAGTTTTTTACTGTCACCGTGCTTCATCACGGTTATTTTTTTTTTAATGACTCGAACTGCTAATGAACTCTGTTTTACCAGCAATATCTTGTCCAGCATTACCACAAAATGTGCAGTACATTTTCCCATTGTCATAACGTAACCAGGCTCTTGAAGCCAAGCTGAATTAAACTGTCTTGTCGGGACGGGAGAAGAAGACTCAACTTGCTGTGCTTGGCTGTCATCAAACAGACTAGGATGACTCAAATGTCACGTGAGAACTTTCACTGGTCGAGTTGGTCACAACATCATCAGCATCTGACTTAGAGGAGGCAGGGTTTAGATGGGCAGGGAATGAGGAAAAAGTCTGATATTTTTCGTTTGCGTATTTCGTTTTCTTGTCAGCTGGCTAACGTTAGTTAACCGCGCAGTTAGCTAGCCTACATATAACGGATAAATTCAAATTCCAACGGACTAAACCACATCAAACTAAATTAAACACCTTTAATAAAGTTTACACTTCCAACTTTTTAACCTGATAAACGTGATGTTAAACCTATAAATCTGTTCATCTATACAGCTGACTCTTCAAACACTGCAGGACAAGAGTGCAGAGTTTATTTATTGGAAACCATACAGCAGTGCACGAGATAGGGCAGGTAGACGCACACGCAACAGGAGATGAGAATTCAGTAGCCTAACACAACAAGACGTATGGTAATTTCTATTTAATTTGTTTTTAAATGTTGTCTGTGGGTAACGGTGGCCACTGGAGACCGGCAGAAAAAACATGGTCACAAAATTAAAAAGTTAGTCGCATTGGCGACCAGTTTAGTCGCCATCTGGAGCCCTGTATTGTCACAAACCAGTCCTCGGACTGAATCTGTGGCACGATAAGTTTGAGCGTAAGCATCTTGAACCTGTATGTCCGAAGAGTACAGTTCAAATGACGCAGATCTAAAATTGGTCGCTTACTCCCATCTTCTTTGCGGACCAGGAAATAACGGCTGTGAAAACCTCCCTCCCTTAAGGAACGGGGTACAAGTTCTATGGCCCCTTTGTCCAAAAGGGAACTTACTTCCTGTGCTTGGGCTCTGCCCTGTGCTGACAACTTTGGTGAGCACACCTCTGAACCGGGTGGGTCGAGCTCTGAACTGGACCTGGTAAACCTTTTCTATTGTAGACAGAACCCATGGAGACACATTTGGCAGTAGTTTCCACACTGCCAAATGGTCTTTCAGTGATGTTAGCTTTTCCAGATTTCCTTGGAGGGAAAGCATCAGATTTCCATCTCCCTGTGACAGCTCACTGACCAGAGAAGGCTGAAAACGTGGGATGGCCTTGGCCAGGGCAGGCCCTACAGTAGCACTGGGGGCTATCTGCCCTAACCACCTCATGTCCCCTGATACGTCCCTCTGTGGCCCATCAGGACCGTTCCTTCCTTGCCGGCTTTGCTTTTATGATCATTCTTAAATCAGGCCTCTTAGCAGGCTGTGGGCGCCCGGTCCCCCTGCTTTCTGTGGGGGGAGGCGGGCCACCACACTTTCCTTCTGCGCCTCCCTCGCACTAGCACTGGAACTTGACATGGCGGGGAAGGAACTGGCTAAACGCCGTCATTTGCTGTTTTGCTGAAATCACAAAACCTGTCAGTGATGGCATTAACCGCGCTGCCAAAAAGGCCGGAAGGTTTAACAGGGACGTTTGGCAAGGAGATCTTATCTTTGTTCCACATCCCTGAGAGGTTAAGCCATAGGTTCCTCTCTGCCACAACCATGCTACACATTGAACTCAGCCGTTTATGGGCCGTTAGTTTGGTCGCCCAGAGAGATAAATTTGTGGGGCGGCGCAGCTCTGGCACTGCCTTGAGCCCAATTCCCTCCCCAGTATTGAGCTCACTCACCAGGTCTGCTTTGTAGGCCTGCAACACTGCCATTGTATGCAGTGCCCTACAAGCAAGACCCTCTGCGGCATAGGCTTTGCCCACCGATGCTGAGGTGGCCTTACATGACTTAGAAGGTAAAGATGGCCTCCCTAAATTACCTGCCGTTGATGGAAATAGGTGACTTGCAAGCGCCTCCTCCACCTTTGGCATTGCTAAATAGCTGTGCTGCTCACTCCCCATGACGGCTTAGTAATCAGACGTTGCGGGGTTATAAACATGGCTAGTGTATGGTTTTCTCCAAAAGTGTGACATCTCATCATGCACTTCTGGAAAAAAGGGGAGATTTCTGCAGTGTGAGGGAGCTTTATATTTATTTTCACTGGAAAGGAAGCACTCATCCAGTCTGCTACAAGCCACTTCCTCTTCCCCGGGCCAGTATATATTCAACTTTTCATCTGCCCTAGTAATCACCTCAAGAAGCTCTTTAAATGCTTGAGAGCTGCTGTCGGTTTTTGGTGAAATGGCACACTCTACCGACTCCTCGGAGTCAGCGCGGGTGTTTTGGCTTTCCATAGGGGAAGGAGTCGTCGCGATGCAGGCTCCAAAGTCCGGTGGAAACCCAGACCAGGAAGACAGAGCAAGAGTTAGAGCAGCACTTGTCTCTAGTTCATCTTCCAAATCCATACGAATGGGTCGCCCAGACCCGCAGTGCTCTGAAACCCAACTCCCTTCGGATGAGAAGAGAGCGAGTTGAGAGCGGAGCTGCCTAATCGTGAAATGTTCACAATGCTGACAGTCAGACCCCTCGAAGGCTACTGTCGCATGCTCTACGCCCAAACACTTCACACAGAAAGCGTGTCTGTCTCCTCCCGTGATGAAACGGGAGCAAGGCCTAACACACTTTCTGAAGTCTTTCTCCCCTCTTTTCTTTTTTCTAAAATAGGGATAGAAGTGTTTAGAAATTTTGAGAAAATATAGCGTAGAAATTAAGCGTTTTTGTCACACTAACAACAGACATGCAGTCTTGCTGAAGATAATAAGGCTGGTGGCCTGGTTCACAGGTGCCATATATATATCATGCAATGTGCTTAATTGCCACGTCACCTGATCATAGCAGGCCTATAAATAGAGGCATGATTTTACACCAGCTTCAGATACCGGTCACGTGCGCAAGGGCGCTTCCCATACTGTTATGCTAAATGCAACATCAAAGTTCCTTTTGAAAGGGAACAAAAATCTTTAATGACTCAAGTGAACAGGAAGGACACATTTAATGACTCTAGTGAACAGGAAGGACACATTTAATGACTCTAGTGAACAGGAAAGACATCTTAAATGACCCCAATTAACAGTAAGACCATCTCTTCTGTCTTTAGTGAATAGGAAGAGTGTCTCTAATGACTCTGAAGAACAAAATATGCATGTGCATCAAGAATATGCATCAACTTGGAAAATGCTATGACATTCATGAAATAAGGTCATAGAAAACAACCTTCTTTTCTTCACACAAAAGCAGGTACTCTCAAAACTGAGTTCAGTTAAAATGTGCATGATGTTCAGCGGGGAAGCATTATCCACAAAACAGCCATTAGCTTCTTGCAAATGGCCTTTTGTGAAGTCTACAAAAGACTGAATTAGCAGCAGAATCACCTTTCAGAATTTCGCACACAATGATTCATCTATTTTTTTTTAACCTTTTTATATGTGTGGAAGTACTTGGAGCTTATTCAATGGCCTCACATTATCATGAAGAATGGATGGATTATTGAGTTCAATACCTCAGATATTATCCACGGGAGTATTTATTCTTGATCTTATTTTCAGCTTCATAGAGCTTTAAAGGTATTTTTTATGGAACATATATCGTAAGTGTAGAGACCATTGATTTTTAGACCCTGTAAGAAACATCAATTTGTTTGATAGCCCTGTCGAACACAGCTTTAGCATGGTTTGGTATCAAAATCTGCCCACAAAATTACCCAACCTCAGTGCCTATTGAAGGTGAGCTTAATGCAGAAATAAGAGTTTTTGGCACTAAGATTTATTTTATGCTATTTCTTCCTTACACGTATTAACTGCAATTAGCCTCAAGTCAGGTGCATGGGACAAAAACTCCACGTATTAGACACTTGATTATTGATCTAATGTACAGAAATTATGATATTTCTCAGCCTCGTGGGTTAGAAGAAACAGATTTGGAGAACTTAAACAAAGATGGCCCTCCACTAATATTGGCACACTTGGTAAATATAAGCAAAGAAGGCTATGGAAATTTGTCTTTATTGTTTAACATTTTGATTGTTAGTTAAAAAAATTCACAAAAATACTCTTCTCTCATTGATATCAATCAACTGAAAACACAACACAGGTTTATCCCCAAGAAAACTTGGTTAAATATAGGTTTGCAACAATTATTGGCACCACTATGAATTCATATCAGAAAAATATATTTGAAGTATATTCCCACTGATATTTAGACATTTACAATTAGAACGTAAATGGCGTCAAACCAAATTGGTAGTATTTCAAACAGCATGGAAGGAGAGCCTCCTGAACTATAGAAAATCTCTTAGTGATACTAGAAAAGTCTATATCTCCACCTTAATAGGAGATAACAAAAACAATTCGAGATTTCATGAATGTTTTCATTGGTAAAGTTAAAAATATTAGATGTGAAATTCAGGCTATTTTTTTTTATAACAGGCAGTTTTATAATTAACCCTATAGCTGATAATATAGCAATATCTGACCAATGTTTAGAATATTTTAAATCATCAACTTGTATACTTGATCCTTTACCTACATGTTTCTTTAAACAGATTTTTCCAGGAGTAATTGAACCGATTCTAAATATAATAACTTCTTCCCTTAGCACTGGCTATATACCAAAATAATTTAAATTAGCAGTTATTAAACCCTTGATTAGGGTGCACGGTCCCTTTGTGTGTTCTCCTGGGTTTCTTCTGGGTACTCTGGTTTCCTCCCCCAGTCCAAAGACATGCATGGTAGGCTGATTGTCGTGTCTAAATTTTCCGTAGTATATGAATGGGTGTGTGAGTGCCATTGCCGATCCCAAGCCTGGATGCAAAAGTGAGGGTTGGGCGACAGGCTAGCAACCCGTCCTTAAAACCCTAACCACTATGGAAATGGTGAGAGAAGTTTCTCTCTCGTCGCCCAATACACTTCTTAGCGTGGGTGGAATAGAAGAAGAAGAAAACCTTGATTAAAAAACCTGACCATGACCCCTCTCAACTGTCCAGCTATAGACCTATATAAATCTCCCCTTTTTCTCCAATATATTAGAATAGTTTGTAGCATTAGTTTAGCATTAGTCACAACAGCATTAGTTAAAGTAGTAAACGACCTACTACTCACCTCTGATCAGGGTTGTGTCTCGTTGCTTGTTTTACTTGATCTTAGTGCAACTTTTGAGACTATAGATCATACTATTCTCCTTGATAGACTAGAAAATGTTGTTGGCATTAAGGGAACGGTCCTCTCCTGGCTCAGGTCTTATTTGACCAATCATTATCCGGTCGTAGAGGTAAATGGCGACTTCTCCACTCATACCGAGGTTAAATTTGGTGTTCCACAAAGTGCTGTTTTAGGCCCACTGCTTTTTACTTTATATATGCTACCTCTGGGTCAAATTATACATACACATGGAATTAACTTCCACTGTTATGCTGATGATACAGAGATGTATGTTTCAGCAAAGCCAGACGACATGACAGCAGCTTAATAAAGTTGAGGAATGTGTAAAAGACATTAGACGTTGGAATATTTATTAACGTCCTCTTACTTAATTCTGATAAGACAGAAGTACTTGTACTAGGACCACGTGTAGTAGAAGTAGGCTTTCTTATTACACAGTAATTCTGGATGGACTTTCTGTTTTGTGCAGAAGTAAAAGACCTTGGAGTGATCATTGACTCCAGTCTATCATTTGATGTTCATGTAGATAATATTACTAGGATAGCCTTCTTTCATCTCAAAAATATTTCTACGATAAGAAGTATATTGTCACTACATGACAAATTTTAGTTCATGCTTTTGTCACCTCTAGACTAGATTATTGTAATGGCTTACTGTCTGGATGTTCCAGTAGGTGCATAAACAAACCATAGTCCAGAATGCACCTGCTAGAGTCCTAACTAGAACCAGAAGATACGACCACATCACCCCGATCTTATCAACACTGCATTGGCTCCCAGTGAAATCTCGCATTGATTATAAAACACTATTATTAACTTATAAAGCACTAAACGGTCTCGCGCCACAATATCTAAGCGACTTTTTGGTTTTCTATGATCCGCCACGCCTACTTAGATCAAAAGATGCAGGCTATTTTACGATACTGTGAAGGCTACAGCAGGGGGAAGATCTTTCTCTTATAGAGCCCCACAGTTACGGAATAGCCTTCCAATTAGTGTTCGGGAATCAGACACAGTCTCAGTGTTTAAGTCTAGGCTAAAAACGTATTTGTTAAATCAAGCCTACCATAAGTAGACTTTCTATTATGCGAACAATCTCTTCTCTCCCTCTCTCCATATGTTGAGCCACACACGATTTTAAGTAGATACCTGCCTGATCCATTCGGATGCCCTACCTCTGGATGAAGCTCTCATCTACTCCAATTCCAGATTGCTGGGACTACAGTTGCTTCTAAGGCAAAACAGACTTCATATTAAACCATAATGAACTTTCCTTTACTTTTACTCTATCTGTGGTTACCCAGATGAGGATGGGTTTCCTTCTGAGTCTGGTTCCTCTCAAGGATTGTTCCTCTTAACATCTTAGGGAGTTTTTCCTTGCCACTGTCGCCACCGGTTTGCTCAATTGGGATAAATTCGCACATTTAAAATCTGTATACCATGTTTATATATTTCTGTAAAGCTGCTCTGAGACAATGTCCATTGTAAAATGTGCTATACAAATAAAATTGAATTGAATTGAATATTTAAAATTATTTAGTTCACCTGGGTGACTAGGGACAGCAAAGTGTTCAACTATGACTTCCTGTTTCACAGGGGTATAAATATGAGGTAAAAAATAGGCCACAATGAATATAGCTTTGATGTGCTGCAAAAGGTTGTTTAGCTTCACAAAATGGGAAGTGACTATAGGAATATAGCAAAAGCATTGAAAATGCCCATTTCCACCATCAGGGCAATAACTAAGAAATTCCAGTCAACTGGAAATGTTATGAATCAGCCTGGAATTGCATGTATGTCTATAGTGTCTCAATGCAATGTGAAGAGGATGGTTTGAGTGGCCAACGGATCACAGCTGGAGAATTGCAGAAGTTAGTTGCATCGTGGGGTCAAAGGGGGTTTTCTCCAAAACTACAATCTGAAATCACCTACATCACCACAAGTTGTTTGGAAGGGTTTCAAGAAAAAAACCTATACTCTCATACAAAAACAATGTTGGAACTTCAAATGGGATAGGGTTCTATGGTCTATTTTATGTCTAGATGAAATAAAAATAGAACTTTTTGGCAATAAACACCATAGATGGTTTTGGCACACACAGAGAGGTAGCCATATGGAAACATACCTCATGCCCACGGTTAAATATGGTGGTGGCTCTTTAATGTTTTGGTTGGATCTTCCACCGGTACAATGATCCAAAACATACATCAAAATCAACATAAAAATGGTTTACTGACTACAGAATCAAGATTCTGTCATGGCCATCCCAGTCCCCTGACTTGAAACCCATAGAAGACCTGTGGGGTGAACTGAAAAGGAGAGTCCACCAGAGTGGATTTCGGAATTTGAAGGATCTGGGGAGATTCTGTATGGAGGAATGGTCTCAGATCCCTTGCCATGTATTCTCCAACTGCATCAGGCCTTACAGGAAAAGACTCAAAGTTGTTATCTTCGCAAAGGGAGGTAGCAGAAAGTTTTATAAAAGGATGACAATAATTGTTGCACACCTATATTTAACATTATATATTATATATTATATATATATATATAAACCTGTATTTATTTGCAATTATTTGATATCCATGATAGCAGAGTATTTTTGTAATTTTTTTTAACAAAAGATCAAAAGGTTAAACAATAACGACAATTTTTCAAAGCCTTCTTTGCTCATATTTACCAAGAGTGCCAATATTAATGTATGGCACTGTAACAGAATGAGCCACACTATTACTATTAATATAATTAGCAATTAATACTTAAATCCTTAAATACTTAAATTAATTAAATCCTTATCACCTGTTTTGATGTTACAGGAAGTGCATCTCAAAACTTGTTGTGAACCAGAAGCACATCTGTAACAACTTTCAGGAGCAAGAGGAACAGAACTCTAGAAAAGCACATATAATGTTTCTAGTGAAGCAGAAGAGCACAAGAGCATCAGGAACAAGAAGAGCAAAGGTCAAGTGAACAGGTAGAGAGTCTCTATTGACTCGCAAGAACTTGAAGAGCATCTCAAAAGTCTAGTGAACAAGAAGAGAGCCTCTATTGCCTTGAGGGAACAAGGAAAAGCATCTATCATCTTTCTAGTGAACCAGAGGAGCATCTCTAAAGTATCTAGTGAACCGAAAGAGCATATCTAATGACTCTCAGAAACAGGAACAGCATCTCAAAAAGACTCTAGTGAACAGGAAAAGTATATCAGAAGTCTTAGTGAACTGGAAGAGCACCTGTAATGTATGTACTGAACAGGAAGAGCGCCTATAATGCATGTAGTAAACAGGAAGAGTGCCTGTAATGTATGTAGTGAACAGGAAGAGTGCCTGTAATGTATGTAGTGAGCAGGGAGAGTATATCAGAAGACTTAGTGAACTGTAAGAGCACCTGTAATGTATGTAGTAAACAGGAAGAGTGTCTGTAATGTATGTAGTGAGCAGGAAGAGTATATCAGAAGACTTAGTGAACTGTAAGAACACCTGTAATGTATGTAGTAAACAGGAAGAGCACCTATAATGTATGTAGTGAACAGGAAGAGTGCCTGTATTGTATGTAGTGAACAGGAACAGCATCTCTGAAATGAAAGGCGTCTCAAAAGTCTCTAGTGAACAGAAAGGCATCTCAAAAGAAGAATAACATTACATATGTATCTAATGAAAAGGCAGAGCATCTCTAATGTTTCTAGTGAACAGGGAGAGCATAACTAACACCTCTAGCGAACAGGATCAGTTTGACTTATAGGCTGCATTTACACTGCAGGTCTTGATGCCCAATTCTGATTTGTTGATTATATACGATTTTTTAAACGATCTTACATCTTCTGTTAAAACATACTTTGTGAAACAACCCAAGGTAGAATCTTCTTCACTGGAACTATCTAGTTTCTCAGGTGTTCAGCAGCTTGAATTGTCATCTAAAATGCCTTCCATTTGTTTGTAGAATGGAAATGAAATACGGCTTTGTTTCTGTAACAACCCTGCATTTTTGCCTGCACTGTCTCTCGCCCCAAAAGGCTCAAAAGATATAGAACTTCATCATGACTCCATCAAGTTGATCCTTCATGCCCTCCATTGCACCATTAGAGTTTTGTGGTTGGTGTCCACATGAGCTGACGTCATTCACCACAATCGCTTTTTCTATGACGTTCCACTCGCATTGACACGGAATATCCAATATGTCGGCTTACATGGCAGAAGCAATTGCACGTATCAGATTCATATCAGATTTATTTCCACATATGAATGAGGCCTGAAACTGATCTGAGAATACCGGAATCCAATCGGAATTGGGTAAGTTGAACCAAGTAGTACAAATGATTCCATAGTATATCCAATGAACAGGAAGAACATATGTAATGTTTCTAGTGAACAGGAAAAGCATAATTAACATATCTAATAAATAGGAAGAGCAGCTTTTCAGATCTTCGTCTTCAGTGAACAGGGAAAACACCTCCTAAAACTCTAAAAAAAAAAATAAATAAAAAATTGCAAAAGCATTTGGTATGTATTTAATAAACAGGAAGAGAATCTCTAATATACCGCATCTTGTAAACAAGCAGAGAATCTTCAATATCTCTAGTGAACAGGAAGAGCATCTTGAATGTCTCTAATGAACAAAAAGAGCATCTCTAACATCTTTTGTGAGCAGGAAGAGGATCTTTAATGTCATCAATGAACAGGAAGATCATCTCTAATGACTAGTGAACAGAAAGAGCATCTTTAATGAACAAGATCATCTCTCACATCTCTAATGAACAGGAGAGCATTTCTAATGACTTTAATTAACATGTGCATGTCGATTAAAGAGGGATACGACCCCAGCAAAATAAGTCAGTAGTGAGGTTAGCACTCTTCAACTACATGCACTTGTTTATTAGTATCCAGACTAATTATATACAAAATGGTGTTAAAGGCAGAAGTGTACAGCATAAGATCTAGGATACAGTACAAATCAGATTTGTGTGGTGCAATTTAGGATCATACCTGTTGCCAAATATATGATGTGGTAGAGTGCATCTTTTCCCTGCACAACATCGACAGCAACGTGAGAAAAACGAACATTATCCTCCATGAAGTAGGGCACAGGGACGATGGGCTGAACCACTTCGTGCATCAGGATGAACTTCTGAGCATCTTGCAGGTTTCTCTCGGTTAGGTTTACGTAGGAGCCATAATCTATTGTCCCACACTGAAGGAGAGAGAGAGAGAGCGAGAGAGAGCGACAGAGAGAGAGAGAGAGAGAGAGAGAGAGAGAGAGAGAGAGAGAGAGAGAATCACAAAATATGAGATACATCATAATACATTATATATTATACAGTACATCATACACCATAACAATTCAAATAGAACACTTTCAAAAAGAGACAACAGTAGAGCAATATACAATAATATACAATACAAGAGCAGGCATTAAACACATATTTATATACCACAGACTTTAATGCTGACCCATCAGCCTAAGATAAAAAGATAAAGATTGGTTTGGAACTGCCTTAGTCAGCTTTACTGAATGTCAGCTCAATATTTCAGCCTGTAGCACTACAGTAACAACACATACTTTGGCATCAGTTAACAGTCATATTTAGTGAAAGTTCTGGATACCACAGAGTTCAGGAGTGAAAATCCATGCATCCATCCATCCATCCATTTTCCATACTGCTTATCCTACACAGGGTCCCAGGGAGATGGGAGCCTATCCCAGGGAACTCAGGGCACAAGGTAGGGGACACCCTGGATATGGTGCCAACCCATCTCAGACACATTCACACACTACAGACAATTTGGAAATGCCAATCAGCCTGCAACATATGTCTTTGGACTGGGGGGAGGAAACCGGAGTACCTGGTGGAAACCCTCGAAGCATGGGGAGAACATGCAAGCTCCGAGAACACAGAGTATAAATGGGATTCGAACTCCAAACCCCTGAGGTGTGAGGCAAACGTGTTAATCACTAAGACACCATTACCCCCCACCCAAACTGGTGTGAAAATCTCGGATTAATGATGTTGTCAATGAATATTTTATAATAACATAATGATTGGCCAATCATGTGGTGGCAGTAAAATGCATAAAAATCATGTAGACCTAGAGCTTCAATTAATGTTTACATGAAATACCAGAATGTTGAAAATATGATTTCAGTGACATGGTTCCAGATGGGCTGGTTTGAGTATTGAAGCAGAAGACAACATTGAGTCCTACATTTGTCACCAAAGAAAAGGATACTAACCTGAGGTACCTTATTTGTTGTCTATTCTAGTTTAAGACTTTAAATGCACTTGATATCATATCATATCTGTTCCTGCAAGCATTTAAAGGAGCATTAAAGTTTTATATTATAGTCTCAATGCAAGTCTCTTTTCGTATTTCCTCACTGACTTCTTATGAACCTATTGATGATTTCAGTATTTGAATACTAACACCTCAATCAGTTAACCAAATAATCCAATACCTGTACACATCCCTAGTTGATAGTGGAAGCAGACCAGATGGATAAGGTCAAACTATTCCATAGCCTAAGGCTGCTGATGAAGAAAGTGCAATCACTCTTGAACTTTAACCAGGGCCATGGAACAGACATGAATAATTGGCTGAAGAACGGAAGAGGCCTTACAAATAAATCAATCAGGAGAAACTGAATTATCTTGGGAGTGGGGCAATGGAGGTGGCTGTAGTGTGTCACAGACTATAAAGTGAATTAGTTCTATGTCATTCTCAAAATAGTTTATCAGAGGGAACCGCTTAGAGCCTTCCAGACCTTCACAAAAGACCTGTGGAATTTCTTTACATAACATACAGACTAGTTAATTTTTTATTTAATAGGATCAGCATGCTTATTTAATGTAATTCTTGCATCTTAGTAGTACTAGTCTTATGCAGTCTATTACATTTTAATTTTGGTTAGAAATAAAAGGGCTAAAATCTTCTAAAGAAAAACTATCCAATTATGATTGTTTTCTCTGTGCTGTCTGAGTAGATACAGACCAGAGCTCACCCACTGATTATGACAGAAAGTCTTACACCTGATGATTAACCACTGACATAATTAGGAATTTACAATAGAGACCACAAGTCATATTTTTGATTTCCAGTGGGTGGTATTGTTTCATGATAAAGAAACATCCATCATTCCAGGTTTCTACAAAGCCGACATTTCTCAATGACTAGTCACAAAAATGGCCTTGATTTATGTAATCACACATTTTACAGATTTAACAGCCAATTGCCACATCTGTGCTGAGAGGACAAGTCTTAGGGTCAATGAACTAACTGGTCATGTGTCCATTAGAACAGACATTAAATATTCTTTTTTGATTGTATTTTCTATTATAATTCTCTCATAATGATCCATGATTACATTTATTACAGTGCTATAATGGCAGAGGTAAGACAGGCAGAGATGTTTGCATAGTTGCTGTCAGTGAAGCTAAAATGAAAATAATTGGTAATATCCTGTCAGCAGCAATGTAGGCACTGACTCATTGGCATGTTATTTAACCAATTAACCAAATGCCTAGAGCCAGGAGAGTTTCTCCAGCTGTAGATACAGAGCTGTTATCTATATACAGAAATACTGTTGATGAACAATTTGTTCTGTCCTTCCCGTATTTCCTTTCAATATTGGTGTTAAAACAGAACAACTTCCACACTTGAATGAGGACAGGGTTCAGTGATCCTATCTACCTGTGTACTATAAACAAGCACACACACAAACAGCACCAGCAGACTCTAACTGCTTCACATCAATCATAATTTGTGCCAACAAATTTACTGGGCTTATGTCATAGCTATAATTATATATTTCTCCACTTTAGACAATGGTAAGAAATTCATCAGGATTAAAATCTCATTGGGTGCAGCAAAGTTTAGACACAAACAGGTGACAAATTAAAAGAAAAATCAGCATAAAAACGTTTCCTAGTAAGGTGTTGGCCCATCACAAGCCACTGGAACAGCTTGAATGCTTGTCATAGATTCTATAAGTCTCTGGAACTGTACTGGAGGGAGGAACACCATTCTTCCAATAGGTATTCCCTTAATTGGTGTTTTTGATAATGGTGATGGATAGTACTGTATAACACGTCCATCCAAAATTTCTCATAGGTGTTCAACTGGACTGAGATCTGGTGAATGTGAAGGCCATAGCATATGATTTATATTTATTTGCATTGTCTGATCTGACCTGATCTGGTCTGGTCTGATTGGTGGATACATCTTAGAAGAGACCACTCCTATCAGGATAGAAATCTTTCATCATAGGATTGATTTGCAGTGGTGCTTCGCTCCAAGGATATTCCAAACTGCACAACATAGCCACCGGGTTTTCCTTTAATTTATCAAAATTCTCTTGGTGAAATGGTGTGACAGTTGCAAAGATTTTAGGAAAACACTGTTAATAGATAATATATCAGATCCTCGATTTTCTGTTCAGGGACAGTATGTTCCTCAATGAACTGGATGTCCACAATGTGGAACATTCTTATCCTTATGAGAGCCTCTTTTACCCATTAATTATAATAATGACCATTCCCTTTATTATATAGCACATCTCCTGCACAATAAAGAAGAACTAAGAATCTAAAACATCTTTTGTGCTCTACTCAGATATTTCAAAGTATAAATCAATCTCCAAATTGCCAGATGCTCAGCTAAGCCACAGACTGATTCTTTGCGAGCCTATTTGTGAGTGTCTGATGTGGCAGCGTTAATGCAACTAGGTGAGGAGAGTATTACTGAGCAGCACAGGAGCCTCCATCGCCCTGATTTAGAGGTTTGCATTGGGGCTGGGAACAAAAAGTTTATTGGAGCTGTT
The DNA here is from genome assembly GCA_012411365.1 of Ameiurus melas. Classification (NCBI taxonomy): domain Eukaryota; kingdom Metazoa; phylum Chordata; class Actinopteri; order Siluriformes; family Ictaluridae; genus Ameiurus; species Ameiurus melas. The sequence continues at coordinate 8,134,958 of CM022771.1, read as the reverse complement.
TTTATTTTCATGTAGGTGGGAGCAAATGGCCAGATATGAAGATTGTAGGTTGAAAGAAGGTCATGTTATAGGAGCATATAGGAGCGTTTTGGAAATGGCAAGGTGCTTGGGTGGCACTGTGTGATGCATTTAATGTGTTTATTCATTCATCTTTAGGCCACTGTGGATTTACAGTGGTGGAAAAAAGTATTTGATCCCCTGCTTATTTTTTACGTTTTCCCACTAACAAAGAAATGATCAGTGTATAATTTTAATGGTAGGTTTATTTGAACAGTGAGAGACAAAATAACAACAAAAAAATCCAGAAAAACGCATGTCAAAAATTTTATAAATCGATTTGCATTTTAATGAGGGAAATAAGTATTTGACCCCTATGCAAAACATGACTTAGTACTTGGTAATGACTTAGTAATTACTTTTAATTTTCAATGCCCTGGCTGAGGGAAGGAGGTTCTCACCCAAGATTTGACGGTACATGGCCCCGTCCATCGTCCCTTTCATGCGGTGAAGTTGTCCTGTCCCCTTAGCAGAAAAATACCCCCAAAGCATAATGTTTCCACCTTAATGTTTGACGGTGGGGATGGTGTTCTTGGGGTCATTGAAAACATTCCTCCTCCTCCAAACACGGCGAGTTGAGGTGATCATCTGACCACCAGAGGACAACTGGGTGAAAGCGTTGTGTACACCGCATCAAAGGGACGATGGACGGGGACAAAATCAGCAGGGGATCAAATACTTTTTCCCCCCACTGTATATATATATATATATATATATATATATATATATATATATATATATATATATGCAGTATCTCACAAAAGTGAGTACACCCCTCACATTTTTGTAAATATTTGATTATATTTTTTAATATGACAACACTGAAGAAATGACACTTTGCAAGTAGTGAGTGTACAGCTTGTGTAACAGTGTAAATGTGCTGTCCCCTCAAAATAACTCAACACACAGCCATTAATATCTAATTCGCTGGCAACAAAAGTGAGTATACCCCTAAGTGAAAATGTCCAAATTGGGCCCATTTGAGTATCTGTGGGACATCCTCAGGAGGACAAGGTCTCTAACATCCACCAGCTCTGTGATGTCATCATGGACGTCATGGAAGAGGACTCCAGTGACAACCTGTGAAGCTGGAGTTTGTAACAAAGTGTCATTTCTTCAGTGTTGTCACATGAAAAGATATAATGTGAGGGGTGTACTCACTTTTGTGAGATACTGTATATATATTAGGGCTGCAACTAACAATTATTTGTGCATTATGTTTATGGATGCACAAAAAGCACCCAATTAAATTACGGTCCTAAATTAATAATAAAAACTCACTTTCATTGAACCTTGTGGTTTCTGTTAGTCACTGCCTTTAGGAATATTATTTTACTTGTGTTTATTTTTGATCATAATGTTTTAATTAGACATTACAGATCTTACTCGCGCTCCCACTGTGTATCAGCGCGTCAACACAGCGCTTCATCGGCAACGCGGCCTCGTTACTAACAGATCACTTCCGTTATAATAAATAACAGAAGTTACACTGCGAGCACGCAAATACAGCATTTAATGACAATAATGCATCAGTTTGATTTCCACTGTGTTTAAAATGCCCCCTGCCTTAGAAGACTTTCTTCCTCAGTCACGTGACATTCTCCTCCATCTGATGGTAACTGAGGTTATGTTGGGAACAAAAGGTAACGCTGACAAAAAGTAAACTGAAGAAAGTCATTATTGGTAACTCTGGGTGTCTGCTAATGCTACTGTGTGTATGACGTCATGCGCCATCGTGGCTTATACTTCCGGTTAGTAAAAAAAATGCTAGTGTTATATTAGAGATTATATTACCTTTCTAAAATCCACACACTAGACGGTAGTGCAGAGTGCATAGTGTAAGTATATAGTACTTCATTTGGGACAATTTAATAACTTTAATAACACAACTTTAATATTTACTCTCCGAAGCGTGTTATCTGAACAGAAGTAACGTAATGAGTAAATGTCCCCCGTGTCGTGCGCAGAACAACTAATCGATAATGAAATTCGTTGACAGCGATTTCCATAATTGATTTTATCGATTAGTTGTTGCAGCTTTATATATATATATATATATATATATATATATATATATATATATATATATATATATATATATATATATATATATATAATTACATTTATAAATATATATTATGTTACTGATCGGAAAGTCTAGAGTTCAAGCCCCAGCACTGCCTGCCTCTGGATCACTGATCGGAAGGTCGGGGGTTAAAGCCCCGGAGCTGCCACTGTTGGGTCCTCGGGCAAGGCCCTTAACCCTCTCTACTCCAGGGTCGCTGTATCATGGCTGACCCTGTGCTCTGATCCCAACTTCCTGGCATGCTCGAGTGTGCGAAGAAAAGAATTTCACTGTGCTGTGACCAATAAAGATTTATTCCTCAGTCTCTCTGATTGAAGAGCTGTAAATTTTTAAAACGCCAGGTTAAAAAAATCCAAGAGTTTGATTCCTTTTACTAAGCAGCAGCAACAATGAGACATAGAGGAGCTTTGTTGATAATCATATTATTCAATAGGTATTCAGTGGTTAAGAGGTAAAATGAACACTGTGTAATATATTGTCTAATACATTATAAATTAAATTATATACTGTATATGTACATGGTCCAGTTTAAAGTGATCATGACTACGCCTTACTCTCATTGATGACTGAAAGGTCATGAAAATCTATACAGGTCAAATTTAGCATGAAATTGGGGTGCACTAGAAAGCATTTTTTTTTTATGTTTTGTTGCCACAGTTGCAGACAAGTGATTCAGTCATAATTTATTATTACTAATTGTTATGTTTCACATTTTAAAGTAAGCTCACCAGCAGCAGCAACCACATTTTTAAATCTGTATAAAACAGCCTAAAGAATCTTGTGACTACAGAAGTCAATTGTTGTTCCCTTTAACAATAACCCTTTGGAAGAGCCATTTGAGGTAAATGTTTGAAATGACCCTAAATGCCCCCCTCCCCCCTTTGAGGAGCCCTGTGTCGGCTTCATTACTTCTGAATGGACCCCAGCTGTAAATACACAAACTAATGAAGGGAAAACACAATTAGTGGTGGAGGCAATCCAGAGAGAGATTGAGTTAACAAAAACAGGAGGCGTTAATCAAGTGATATCATGACAGTTTAAAAATGTAAACAAATGATATGTGAACAGGAAGTTTAGATAGTTTCATATATGTTTTCTCAGACAGTTTAAAGAGATTTACCTCAGTTTTAAATAATGTATCCCAGACACATGGAAACTGGAATATGATAGAATCATATTGGTATGATATTGATATGGCATTAAGTCTGCCTTGTAGTTTCAACTTTTTGTTAGGAAAACTCAATACCAGACTCAACGCTATATCAATATCATATCAATATCAATGTAAATATGTTTATTTAGCAACTGGAAAAGTGAATCACTAAGCCTGAAAGTCACTTCAGGCACAGCGATTGTATGAGGAAAATAAAACAACTGAAGGGTAGGTATTAGATTTGCAGAAGCCTGTTTCAGTCAGTTAAATTATACCACTCACTGGGTTTTAATATTGAGAAGGTTTATTAAGATTTTAAGTATTCCCTTGAGGCAGGAATACATCATGGATGGAACGGCAGTCCATCACAGGGCACCATGTATAGACAACTGCACATTCATTCACCCCTGGGGAAGTCTGGCATAGCCATTTCCCCTACCAGCATGTTTTTGGAAATTGTGAGGAAACCCACATGGAAACAGGAAAAGATATACAGGAGCTCCACACAGACAGCAACCTGACTTCAGGTATGAAACCCTGGAGCTGTGAGGCAGCAACGCTTCCCACCACATCACCGTGCCATCCCACTATAGTATTTTGAAGGAGAGACAGTAATCACGCTGACATTACAGCACAAATTTATGATCGAGTGCAGGACATTTCGGTTAAGCTTTCTGCTTTCATTTCTGGTCTCTGTGTAATCAACCTCAATCAGTAAAGAAATAATTTCACCAATGCATGCTCCATGTTGAACTTTCATGCTTGGAATAGACAGCTACTAGTTTTACATTTGTGCAGGAAGCCATAAATCCGAGGCTCGTAAATCTTTGCTCTCCGATGCTGACAAATTCTTGATGAAGATGTCATGGAGGCTGAGATAAAGTGAGGCCCGAGTGCGCACCAAACAGCAAACCCCCCTCCCAGGAGAGAATTTATTTTTTTTTTCCCCTCTGCATGTCAGCTGCTGCAACTCTATTATCTCCTCAGACAGGATTCTCAAATTCAGCTGATCCAGTACAAAAAAATTAATACATGCTGAGGAGACAGTTTTATTTAAAAGGGAATCAAAAGCATATGAGAAGGCTCAGAGTCTCCAGATGGTCACGGGTCTCAGAGCGAATTAAAGTGCATTAAAAGGCTCAGCATCAGCTGAGTTAGCCGACTTGCTGTCATTTAAACTCCTGCCATTGAGCCCTTTTGCTTTACACACACACTTTTCGCCAAACCATCATTCTAAATCCCAGAGTCCCTCTAGCCTGACTGTGAGAGAACACTGATTTTGAGGAGAAAATTAAGGGCACTTCTCAAGCAATCATTGTAGTTAAATGATCAGAAACAGCAGAACATTTAGGTGGCCTTTTTTATTAGCCCCTCTGTCATTGTAAATTTCCTGCTACCAGGTTTTATAAGGTGAGAGCCTTATTAGAACATTTCTCACTGATCCGAGAGAAATGTTCCTGGGATAGGCTCCGGATCCACCTAAGACCCATGCCTACATAAAGTGGCTACTGAAGACAAATGAATGAATTATAATGTGAAATTCTTCCTAGTAAGGTGCTTGCATGCTAATCATTCTGGAGCCAAAGAAAACCACTTGTAATGCTTTACATTAAGGTTTCCTTAACAAACATTATTTACAGCATTAGTTAACAATGACAAACCATACACTTAAGCATGAATAAATGATAAGTAATTTGCTAGCAAAGCAATTATTTGTATTACTACATGATACAATGCCCTCCACTTATATTGGCCACCAGGTTTGCACACATCTCAGGAGGGATTTTGTCCCACTCCTCTTTGCAGATCTTCTCCAAGTCATTAAGGTTTCGAGGCTGACTTTTGTCAACTCAAACTTTCATCTCCCTCCACAGATTTTCTATGGTATTAAGGTCTGCAGACTGGCTAGGCCACTCCGTGACCTTAATGTGCTTCTTCTTGGGCCACTCCTTTGTTGCCTTGGCTGTGTGTTTTGGGTCATTGTCATGCTGGAATACCCATGCACGACACATTCTGTATATTCTGTATATTCATATATATATATTTTATTTATTAATATATACAGTGGTGTGAAAAAGTGTTTGCCCCCTTCCTCATTTCCTGTTCCTTTGCATGTTTGTCACACTTAAGTGTTTCGGAACATCAAACCAATTTAAACAATAGTCAAGGACAACACAAGTAAACACAAAATGCAATTTGTAAATGAAGGTGTTTATTACTAAAGGTGAAAAAAAATCCAAACCATCATGGCCCTGTGTGAAAAAGTGATTGCCCCCTAAACCTAATAACTGGTTGGGCCACCCTTAGCAGCAACAACTGCAACCAAGCGTTTGCGATAACGTGCAATGAGGCTTTTACAGCGTCCTGGAGGAATTTTGGCCCACTCATCTTTGCAGAATTGTCCTAATTCAGTTACATTAGAGGGTTTTCGAGCATGAACGGCCTTTTTAAGGTCATACCACAACATCTCAATAGGATTCAGGTCAGGACTTTGTTTTTCTTCAGCCATTCGGTGGTGGACTTGCTGGTGTGTTTAGGATCATTGTCCTGATGCAGAACCCAAGTTCGTTTCAGCTTGAGTACACGAACAGATGGTCGGACATTCTCCTTCAGGATCTCTTGGTAGACAGCAGAATTCATAGTTCCTTTTATCACGGCAAGTCTTCCAGGTCCTGAAGCAGCAAAACAGCCCCAGACCATCACACTACCACCACCATATTTTACTGTTGGTATAATGTTCTTTTTATGAAATGCAGTGTTCCTTCTACGCCAGATATACTTGGACACACACCTTCCAAAGAGTTCCACTTTTGTCTCATCGGTCCACAGAATGTTGTCCCAAAAGTCTTGGGGATCATCAAGATGTGTTGTGGAGAAATTGAGACGAGCTTTGATGTTCTTTTTCTCAGCAGTGGTTTTCTCCTTGGAACTCTGCCATGCAGGCCATTTTTGCCCAGTCTTTTCCTGATGGTGGAGGCATGAACGCTGACCTTAACTGAGGCAAGTGAGGTCTGCAGTTCTTGACGTTTTTGTGGGGTCTTTTGTGACCTCTTGGATGAGTCGCTCGCCGCTCTTGTGGTAATTTTGGGCGGCCGGCCACTCCTGGAAGGAAGGTTCACCACTGTTCCATGTCTTCGCCATTTGTGGATAATGGCTCTCACTGTAGTTCGCTGGATTCCCAAAGCTTTGTAAATGGCTTTATAACCCTTTCCAGACTGATGGATCTCAATTACTTTTTTTCTCAATTGTTCCTGAATTTCTTTGGGTCTTGGCATGATGTGTAGCTTTTAAGGATCTTCTGGTGGACCTTACTGTGTCAAGCAGCTCCTATTTAAGTGATGCCTTGATTGTGAACAGGTGTGGCAATAATCAGGCCTGGGTGTGGCTAGAGAAATTGAACTCAGGTGTGGACAACCACAGTTATAGTATGTTTTAACAAGGGGGGCAATCACTTTTTCACACAGGGCCATGATGGTTTGGATTTTTTTTCACCTTTAATAATAAACACCTTCATTTACAAATTGCATTTTGTGTTTATTTGTGTTGTCCTTGACTATTGTTTAAATTGGTTTGATGTTCCGAAACACTTAAGTGTGACAAACATGTAAAGGAACAGGAAATGAGGAAGGGGGCAAACACTTTTTCACACCACTGTATAAACCTATGTTTTGTTTGCAATTGTTTGATATCCACATGAGCGGAGTATTTTTGTGAAATTTTTTAACAAAAAAATCAAAAGATTAAACAATGAAGATAATTTACCCTTCTTTGCTCATATTTACCAAGGGTGCCAATATTAGCTTAGGGCACTGTATATAATGAACCAAATAAGCTAAATGACAGATATTTGCATTATCCGTGAGTAATGATGAGTCTGAAATGACCAATATGAATTAATGGCTTAATGTTTATGTTTGTGGTAGAAAATTTCATGAATGTTGCTCAATGTCTGGTACCTGGGTTCAACTGATTATGAACATGCCATCATTTAATTTATGTAAATTTGTGGATGAACATACTGCAGTTAATATTTAAACCAAAATCAGGTAGTACATGTGTTAACTTACTTTATGACTTTGTTAACAGTACTGACAGTGTATTCATTTAGATGTTTGTGGTTAATTAATGTTAACTGATGCACTAAGTAATGTTAGGTAAGGGCGCTACCTAATCAAAATTCACCTCATAAAGAGCCACATTAAAAGGCCAGACATAAAGCTGTAAAAGCAGGGATTAAGGGACGTCTTGACTTAATTGACTCAATTAAGAACCTAAGACACAACCGAAGCCAGACGGATTTGTGTGTATTGAAAGGTTAAAATGGTCTGCTTTGACATTTTGCTTTCCTTTTTGAAATAATTGAATGTTCTTCCAAATTTAGCTGCCAGTACTTTCTAAAAGTCAAGATCAAGACCTGGTTTATTATATTAATTATCAAACTAATGCAAAGCTTTAGCAAATTTAAACATATTTGAAGTCATTTAAAAAGATTAATTATTGGGATGGCGGGGGGATGGGGCTAAAACAATGTGGAGAGTGTAAATGTAGCTGTGAAGATAAAATCCTTATGAAACGGTTATAACTGGACCCCACAAAAACTCAGATTAACTCCAGACATCCTTTACTACCAAGTCCACAGATCTTGTTGTAGTGAGTAATTTCTGTTTTCTGAAGTTTAAAAATAATATTAATGTATGCTATAAAATATTCATTTGAGCATAGTGGTTTGTGCAAGTTTACTAATATACATGAAGGACTCCCAGTACACATACAAAAGAAAGGTACAATGGGGGAAATAAGTATTGAATGTGTCAACTTTTTTTTCAGTAAATATATTTCCAATGAGTATATTCATATGAAATTTTCACCAGACATCTGTATTAACTCAAGAAATCCGGAAATATAAAGAATTCACAACATTAATTTCCATAAATAAAGCTATGTTTTATAAAGTGGAATGACACAGGGAAAAAGTATTGAACATGCTAAGAAAAGGCAGTTCTCCAAGGCAAGGTAAGGCAAAGAACCAGCTGAAATCTGTAAATAATTATACCTCCTATCTGTGCAACTTAATATAGGCTGGATTAGTAATTGACGGTCAAGGCGTTAGAATGTCCCTTGATAGTCAATCATCTGACTTAAATCCAACTGAACAAGATTTTAAGACAATATATTTAGAAGAATGGGTCAAAATCACACCTGAATACTGCAGATGATTAATTGATCAATTCATTAATTGATTGATTAATTGATTAAACTAAGGCTTCTCCACTAAGTATTAAATACATTTCAGTTATATCGCTTTGCTTATTTGTAAGTCGCTTTGGATAAAAGCGTCTGCTAAGTGAATAAATGTAATGTAAATGTAGTTAGCATGTTCAATACCTTTTTCCTGTATCATTCCGTTTTATTACACATAACTTAATTTATGGACTTTAATGTTTGGATTTCTTTATATGTTTGGATTTCTTGAGTTAATACCAAAGTCAGGTGAAATTTTCATGTGAATAGCCTCATTGGAAATATATTTACTGAAAACAAATGTTAAATACTTATTCAATACTTATTTCCCCCACTCTATAAATTCATGATTTGGAGTATTTTTGGTATTATGGTGAATTTGGTATCGGTGGAAGTGGTACTGTGGCACAGAGTGGAACAAACGTAAAACAAGGCGGGAGTTAAATGAATTATTTTTATGATTTAATACTAGAACTATGCCCTAATAAATACTATACAGGAGGGGTTTAATGCTATGATAGTCCTGCATCTGTATCTGTTTAATACTCCAAATCTCCACATCGGTATCGTTATTCAGACCTTAAACCCAATATGGACGTGTCCTATTCTGGAATGTCCTATTCTGGAATGCCACTGAAACACTTGTGGTTGGGGGTGGGGTGGGGGTGTGGGGGGCTCTGAGCTCCTTCATCCCTACATCCCAGCACAGGTCCTCAGATTCAGGTCTACTCATTGTACCATTCTGCTTCTCCACCATGGGTGGTAGAACATTTGCGTCATGGGTCCAGTACTTTGGAATTGACTGCCCCAGAACCTCTGAAATGTTAACCCTATCTTGACTTTCATATCACAAGTTAAAACACATTTTCTTCAGTACTCTTTTCCTAACAGTTGAAATACTTACAGTGGTGTGAAAAAGTGTTTGCCCCCTTCCTCATTTCTGGCCTTGCATGTTTGTCACACTTAGGTTTCGGAACATCAAACCAATTTAAACAATAGTCAAGGACAACACAAGTAAACACAAAATGCAATTTGTAAATGAAGGTGTTTATTATTAAAGGTGAAAAAAATCCAAACCATCATGGCCCTGTGTAAAAAAAGTGATTGCCCCCTAAACCTAATAACTGGTTGGCGGCCCCCTTAGCAGCAACAACTGTAACCAAGCGTTTGCTAATAACGTGCAATGAGGCTTTTACAGCGTCCTGGAGGAATTTTGGCCCACTCATCTTTGCAGAATTGTCCTAATTCAGTTACATTAGAGGGTTTCGAGCATGAACGGCCTTTTTAAGGTCATACCACAACATCTCAATAGGATTCAGGTCAGGACTTTGGCTAGGCCACTCCAATGTCTTCATTTTGTTTTTCTTCAGCCATTCGGTGGTGGACTTGCTGGTGTGTTTAGGATCATTGTCCGCTGCCAGAACCCAAGTTCGTTTCAGCTTGAGTACACGAACAGATGGTCGGACATTCTCCTTCAGGATCTCTTGTTAGACAGCAGAATTCATAGTTTCTTTTTATCACGGCAAGTCTTCCAGGTCCTGAAGCAGCAAAACAGCCCCAGACCATCACACTACCACCACCATATTTTACTGTTGGTATAATGTTCTTCTTTTATGAAATGCAGTGTTCCTTCTACGCCAGATATACTTGGACACACACTTTCCAAAGAGTTCCACTTTTGTCTCATCGGTCCACAGAATGTTTTCCCAATGTTGGGGATCATCAAGATGTGTTGTGGAGAAAGTGAGACGAGCTTTGATGTTCTTTTTGCTCAGCAGTGGTTTTCTCCTTGAACCTTTGCCATGCAGGCCATTTTTGCCCAGTCTTTTCCTGATGGTGGAGGCATGAACGCTGACCTTAACTGAGGCAAGTGAGGCCTGCAGTTCTTTGGATGTTGTTGTGGGGTCTTTTGTGACCTCTTGGATGAGTCGCGTCGCGCTCTTGGGGTAATTTTGGGCGCGCCACTCCTGGGAAGGTTCACCACTGTTCCATGTCTTCGCCATTTGTGGATAATGGCTCTCACTGTGGTTCGCTGGATTCCCAAAGCTTTGGAAATGGCTTTATAACCCTTTCCAGACTGATAGATATCAATTACTTTCTTTCTCAATTGTTCCTGAATTTCTTTGGGTCTCGGCATGATGTGTAGCTTTTAAGGATCTTCTGGTGGACCTTACTGTGTCAAGCAGCTCCTATTTAAGTGATGCCTTGATTGTGAACAGGTGTGGCAATAATCAGGCCTGGGTGTGGCTAGAGAAATTGAACTCAGGTGTGGACAACCACAGTTATAGTATGTTTTAACAAGGGGGGCAATCACTTTTTCACACAGGGCCATGATGGTTTGGATTTTTTTTCACCTTTAATAATAAACACCTTCATCTACAAATTGCATTTTGTGTTTACTTGTGTTGTCCTTGACTATTGTTTAAATTGGTTTGATGTTCTGAAACACTTAAGTGTGACAAACATGCAAAGGAACAGGAAATGAGGAAGGGGGCAAACACTTTTTCACACCACTGTATATTATTGATTTTTTGTTTGTTCTTGTCCTATGCCTAAAAGTTGGAATGTAAAGTGTCCTTGAGCTGTGGAAAGGTGTTATGTAAACAAAACATATTATTATTATTATTATTATTATTATTATTATTATTATTATTATTATTATTATTATTATTATTATTATTATTATTATTATTATTATTATTATTATTAGTGCCTCCTATTTGTATCTGTTTTTCTATCTGTTTAGAACACATTACCTACACAGTTATATCCCATATATATAATAGTATAGAACAGACATGATTTGATTAACTTGATTAATTTTATTAACTAACTGTTTTGCATCCATGAGATATATACAATAATGCTAAAGTGCAATTAGTGCTATTTAATGGTAGTTTGCTAACAATACCAACAGTGTTTGTGCTATGCATGTTTTAAATATAATGTATAGTAGCTGTCATTGGTAGCCATTTTGGTTCTGTCCAATAACTACTTCGTGTTCCTACCCATCCTTTACATGGTGCATGATGTGGCAAATATAGACTTTGGGAATTCATTTGATTCTGCAAGTAATGTCCATTATTCTGCTTCTTTCACTGCACACATTAATTATTATTCCTCTGTTTAAAAGTTATAGGATTTGAGACAAGGCTATTATTTTCTTAAGAGCTCTTGGAAATGGACTTTAGAACTTAACTGCATTGTGATTTCTCACCTGGAAGTCCGGGTTGGGGTTTGGATAAGGAAGCCATGCTGAACGTGAGTTCTCTTGATATTTAAAAGGCCCACTGAACACTTGGGTAATGGCACTCAGGTTGAAGGCACACACTGCCGAGGCAGCAATGCTGTTCCTGAGGGAGAAGAAAGACAGAGAGGAGTCTCAGACATCCAGTTCATGCACACCCACTCACACACTGTCCATTATCAGTACATCCAAGGCTCTAATGTGAAAAAATTGGTCTGTCTCCTGCTGGCTCTCACACAAAGCCACATTTTAGGACCATTAAACACACGGAGAAACCTTGGGGTCTTTACATCCAAGATTGACGTTAGCTAATATTCAAATCATTCTGCATTCATTCTTTACTAGTATAATCACACGTCTTTCATCTTGGCTCTGAAAAGTGTAGTTCTGATTACATCTCTTAAAGGACTTTGATCATACACTCTTTAAAAAAATGCTCCATCTAACACTCTCTGAGGAACCCTTAAATATTTTATATTTTCAGAAAATCCTCTTTAGAAAGTTAGAACTGTTAACCATCCAAAGAAACCCTTAAGGAACATTTTTTTTATTCAAATATATTTAAATAATGCCTTGAATAACACCTGACTTGTGGCAGCTTAACACATAAATACCCATTTTATAGACCTAGATAACTGATTGTCATTGGAGTGCAATGAAACAGCTTAGCCTTCAAACTCTGGCTTCCTCTTTTTGCTTTAAATCCAAATAGGTGTCTATGCACAAAAATATCCCAAAACAATGCAGACAGAAGAAAATAATCTCATGTACGCTGTGATTTTCTGCCAAAACATCAAATTATATCTGTACTGAATGAATTCTTCGCTGTTTTAAAGATTTTTAAAACATTAGCTTGTAAATATATTGTTTACGGTTATTCAAATAATCAAGTACTACTGTAGTTAGTTAGCAAATTTTCTCTGCATACTTCAGATATCATAGCATGCTAGATTATACAGCTAGATTTAATGTTTATTTGACTAGCTCAGTTACCTTCAAATCCACTCAGAAATCCTGTAAACTAAGCTGTTAGCAGGTCAACTAATTTTAACAGGGAAGATAATAAAATATTTATGAATATGACTTTAAAGCGTTCTTACAGTAGAAATCCTGTCATGTTAGTTCATGTTAGCACATGGACTCATTTGAACAGTAAAATTATTAACATTTATGAATAGCTCTGCTGAAAAATATAATAGAAACCTTCAGAGAACTTGATTTTAATGGTTATAATGGGAAATGTATTGCTTTTAATGGAAAATTTAATGATCCCTTTGGGTCTCTACTAGTAATTTGCTGTGTTGTGTTGGTGGCATGTTATGTCTATTAGATACTATTTAAGACCAATAATGGTAATAGTTTAAATGGTTAGCTGATGGCTTGTAATGGTATTTGTAGTGGAAAATGTCGGGTTACACATGTAACCATGTTGCCTGAGCATAAGGGTATGGGAACGCCTTGCGAGCGTGACCGGTATATGAAGCTTGTGTAAAATCATGCCTCTACTTATAGGCCTGCCATGATTAGGTGACGTGGCATTTAAGTGCGTCGCATGATTTATATATATGGCTGTGAACCACACCGCCAGCCTCTATTATCTGAAGCGAAGATGCAATTCACAGTCTTGCCCTGGTATGACAGTGCTATGCAATGTCTTGTTCCCTTCTCAGGGAACAGGGTTACATGCGTAACCCTGACATTCCCTTTCAAAGGGAACTTCGACATTGCATTAAGCACAACAGTATGGGAACGGAATACCCACTCCGTCATACTGAGGGTACAGCCTGTTCAAAAATATTCAAGCCCGAATGTCACTGCAAGACACTGGAGACCGGGGTGGAATGAATATCCAGGCTGTAATAACGAATGACTGTGTGTGTCATAGACCACCCTGCAGCCGCACACACATCCTGCAAGGATACCCCTTTGGACAAAGCCTTCAAGGAGGCAACCGCCCTAGTGGAATGAGCTTTTAAACTCAGAGGTGTGGGGAGACAGCGTGTCGTAAGCCTTAGAGACGGCTTACACTATCCAAGTAGAGATGCGTTGCTTTTCCTGTCGCTGCCAAAGCAGACTAGTAGCTGCTCCAACTTACGCCACTGGCCGGAGCAGTGGACGTAAGTACAGAGAGCCCTTACTGGACACAGCAGGTGCACCCTCTCTGTTATAGTGTGAGGAACAGAGAAGGGCAGAAAGCCTGCAACACCACAGGGTGGGCAGTCAATGTAGTCACTTTAGGAATATAACTTTAGAGTCAGAAGCATTTAAGAGGCTGTGGCGCAGTTGGTAGAGTGGGTTGTCCACTAATCGTAGGGTTGGTGGTTCGATTCCCGGCCCAGGTGACTCCATATGCCGAAGTGTCCTTGGGCAAGACACTGAACCCCAAGTTGCTCCCAGTTCTTGAACGATGGCAAGCTAGCGCCTTGCATGGCAGCTCTACCATTGGTGTGTGAGTGTGAATGGGTGAATGAGACACAGTGTAAAGCGCTTTGGATAAAAGCGCTATATAAGTGCACATTTACCATTTATTTACCAAGAGGCTGACTCTAAGGGCCCCTGACAGACCTTCCAGAACCACAGAAGGTCCCAGGAAGGTATGCATGGCCTGCAGATGGGCCTCAGCCTTCTGACACCACACATGAACCTCGAAGTTAGAGGATGTTGCCCCACAGAGGCTCCATCAACAGGGGCATGGCTGGCCGAAACGGCGGACCCAAAAAAAAGATTAAAAAAAAACGGCCCCCCCCCCACAAAAATTTTTTTAAAAAAACAACACCATAACTAATACGCAGTTCACTGGGTCTAGCTGACGTTCCTCCCACCACAAGACAAAAAGCTGCCTACGATTTCCTTGTGAATGGTGCTCTAGCATTTAACATTTTTTCTACAATCTCAGTTGTGAGACAAGAATCTATGAGCTGGTGCCCATCAGGAGCCAGACCCACAGTTTCCGTAGTTCTGGCCGAGGGTGATAAATCAGCCCTCTGGCTTGAGACAGTAGATCCACTCTAGGGGCTCGAATGGGGCACCCGACAGATGTTCCAGGACCACAGAAGGTTATGGAAGGTATGCGTGGCCTGCAGATGGGCCTCAGCCGACTGACACCACGCATGAACCTCAAAGTTAGAGGATGTTGCCCCACAGAGGCTCCCTCAACAGCCACGCTGGCCAAAATGGCGGCCACGTAACCCTGATTTCAGAAGAAGCCCACCTTGCTGAGAAATGTTCTTGTAGGAGCTCCAGGACTGTAGCTATTGCGCAGTTAACTGGGTCTACAGTGGATCCCTGCGGATCTCCCAAGGAGTGCCATCTCGCAGGGATATTATCTCACAGAACCATGTTCAAGCTGGCCAAAAAGGTGCAACTATCAGCAAAATCTTGCGAACTCAGCGAAGTCTTGGCGAACTCTCGCTACAGCTTGTGGGAGCAGAGCGATGGGGGGAGCAGCATACAGATGTGACCTCAGCCACATGTGTGGATCCACCCCAAAAGTCTCCCAAGATCCAGCTTTATCTTCCTCAGTGTTGATAGGATTGACACTACACATGTTGAGGATAGAAACGCCCTCATCGTAGTAGAATCCTATAACCCCTGCACCACTGCACCGGGGAAAGCATACTTTTCTGAGATTCAACCTGAGCCCCTAGCTCTTCATGTCTGCGAGAACAACATCTCGATGTTGAACCGCCAGGTCCCTGTATCGTGCTAGAATTAACCAGTTGTCCAAGTAGTTTGGTACACAGATGCCCTGGAGTCACAATGGAGCCAGAGTGACATCCATGCACTTTGTGAAGGTGCAAAAGGATAAAGCTAGCGATATTCCTATGTGCACCTTTTAGATCTATTGTCACAAACCAGTTCTTGAACTGAATCTGTGATTCTGGATCTTCCGTATCTATAAGAGATCCCCCCAACCTGAGAAGGCTGGCTGCCTCGGTAGCGGTCGGCTTTGATCTGCAAGGCTCTGAATCCCGACTCGCTTCGGCTTCCGTTTTTTCGAGAAGAGTGCGAGTCGCGAGCCGAGCTGCTTAATGAATGCGTTACCATGCGCAGTCTCTCAAGGCTGTCATCGCATACTACACCGCTAACACTTCACCCAGAAAGTGTGCACTTTTCCCGTGATGAAAAGGGAGCAAGCCGCAACACACTTCCTGAACTCTTTCTCGCTCATTACTTACCTCTCTTTTCCTCTAAAAAAAGGATAGAAAAGTTTAGAGATTTTGAGAAAATATCGACTAGAAATTAACCATTTTTGTCATACAAACAGACATGCAGTCTCATTGAAGATAATAAGGCTGGCGGCGTGGTTCACAGGTGCCATATATATATATCATGTGGCACGCTTAATTGCCAGGTCACCTGATCATGGCAGGCCTATAAGTAGAGGCATGATTGTACACAAGCTTCAGATATTGGTCATGTGCGCAAGGCGTTCCCATACCGTTATGCTAAATGCAATGTCGAAGTTCGGAACATTAGAATTTCTGTGATGGTTTCTACTGTTTTTTTTTCAGCAGAGAGAAATTAAAAGTCCTCTTAAAAATCCTGTCAGGTTAGATCACGTTAGCAAGTTGACTAGCTATAACAGTGAAAATTATTAACATTCATGAACACAACATGTGCATGATGGCTTAGTGTTCGCCTCACACCACAAGGGTTGGGGGTTTGATTCCCGCTGCTGCCCTGTGTGCGTGAAGTTTGCATGTTCTCCCCATGCTGTGGGGGTTTCTTCAGGGTACTCCGGCCCCCCCCCAGTAGAAAAAACATGCATGATTGGCATGTCCAAAGTGTCCATAGCACGTGAATGTGTATGTGTGATTTTGCCCTGCAATGGATTGGCACCCTGTCCAGGGTGTAGCCTGCCATTGTGTCTGATTTTCCCTGGGACAGGGGACAGATTCCCCGCTACCCTGAAGGATAAGTGGTATAGAAGATGGATGGATGGAATATAACATAATCCTGTCAGATTTGCTCATGTTATCAAGGTGACTAGGTTTAATACTAAATATTATAAACATTTATGAATATATCATAATCCTGTCATAAACCTTCTCAGATTAGCTCATGTTAGCAAGTCAACTAACTTTAGCAATGAAGATTATTAACATTTATGAACAACATAAAAATTCTTTCAGAAATCCTGTCAGGTTAACTAATGCTAGCTAGCATTTTTACCCAGTTAAAACAAAGACAATTAAAACAATTTCATTTAAGATGAGTAAAAAATTCAAACAAGCAATTTTGTCCTGTTTGAGACATCCTTGTTTGAATTTAAGAGAAACATGTATTCCCCAAAAATGAAATATTGATTCCAGCAACCTCCTCCACATTTTCACAATATCACTCCTATTGCTTTAAATCAATTCTAACAGACATTGTCATTGATATATACTAGATTTTGGTAGTGGACTTAGACCTTTTTTCAAAACAAAGCATTTAGATAATAACAGATTAATGCAGCTTGCACTCACACATTAGTGGTGAAGATGCCATATAGTAGCTCAAGCTCTGGTAGGAAGAAGGTTCCTTGCAGCTCGTTATAGGTGAATGGGATTTCTCCAGGCCTTGAGCAGTTCAGTCTTGCTTTCATGAACGTGGTCCAGGTGTCCTCCAGTAAGAACCGGCCACCAATGTCGTTTTTACACACACGTGCCGCACGGGAAAATACAGTCCTCCCACAATCATGCTCCACCGCGTTCTCCCGGAAAAAAAAGTATGTGAAGTTTCCGATGTCGTAGGAGGACACAAAGTTTGGCTCTGAGTTTAACAGTGAGGAAAAACAATGGCAATCATAAAGGGACAATTTGGCCAAAATGAAATATACACTAGCCAAAATCTACTCAAAATGTACTCAATTGACCAATACAAAAATGTTACACAAATTTTATTTAAATGACACACACACACACACACACATATATATATATATATATATATATATATATATATATATATATATATATATATATATATATATATATATATAATAACACAGTGCATCCGGTATTCACAGCGCTTGACTTTTTCCACATTTTGTTATGTTACAACCTCATAATACCAAATAATGAATTTAATCTATTTTGGAATAAGCCTGTAACCTAAAATAATGTGGGAAAGCTGACACCCTGTGAATACTTTCCGGATGCACTGTATATACACACACATATATATATATATATATATATATATATATATATATATATATATATACAGTATCTCACAACCCCAAAGTGAGTACACCCCTAAGTGAAAATGTCCAAATTGGGCAAAATAAGCCATTTTCCCGCCCTGGTTTCATGTGACTTCTTAGTGTTACAAGGTCTCAGGTGTGAATGGGGAGCAGGTGTGTTAAAATTGGTGTCATTGCTCTCACACTCACTCATAGTGATACTGGAAGTTCAATATGGCACCTCATGGCAAAGAACTCTCTGAGGATCTGAAAAAAAGATTTGTTGGTCTACATAAAGATGGTCTAGGCTATAAGAAGATTGCCAAGACCCTGACACTGAGCTGCAGCACAGTAGCCAAGACCATACCATATCTTTTCATGTAGAAGCTTCCTTCTGGGACGACCAATTTAAGTGTGTGGGGTATGGTCTGAGCGCTGATAGGCTGACCCCCGACCCCTTCACCCTCTGCAGCAATGCTGGCAGAACTCATACGTCTATTTCCCAAAAATAACCTCTGGATATGACGCTGAGTACGTGCACTCAACTTCTTTGGTCGACCATGGCGAGGCCTGTTCTGAGTGGAACCTGTCCTGTTAAAACCGCTTTATGGTCTTGGCCACCGTGCTGCAGTTCAGTTTCAGGGTCTTGGCAATCTTCTTATAGCCTAGGCCATCTTTATGTAGAGCAACAATTCTTTTTTTCAGATCCTCAGAGAGTTCTTTGCCATGAGTTCTTTGCCATGTTCAACTTCCATTGACCAGTATGAGGAAGTGTGAGAGTAATGACACCAAATTTAACACACCTGTCCCCATTCACACCTGAGACCTTGTAACACTAACAAGTCACATGACACTGTGAGGGAAAATGGTCAATATGGACATTTTCATTTATGGGTGTACTCACTTGTGTTGCCAGTGATTTAGACATTAATGGCTGTTGGTTGAGTTATTTTGAGGAGACAGCAAATTTACACTGTTAAGCAAGCTGTACTCTCACTACTTTACATTGTAGGAAAGTGTCATTTCTTCTGTGTTGTTACATGAAAAGATATAATCAAATATTTACAAAAATGTGAGGGGTGTACTCACTTTTGTGAGATACTGTATGTCTTAATATCTTAAAACCATGTGACAAAACATGAAACCACCACATCTTTTCCACTGCTGCGCATGCTGCATCAAAGGGCAGCATAATGTATCTGCCTGCTTCCACATACTGTACTGCATATGATCTAAAAGACAACATCTGCGATTGGCATGTTGGGAAAATATTATTCACAAGGCCATTTTTGATCTGAAAATAAGTCTTAACCTTCATAGTGCTGTGTGCTGTCTCATTTATATTAGCAGTAAGACATTTTTATTAATCTCCCACCAAGGTAATTGAAATCCTCATTAATCAAAATGAACATAAAGGTTAAGATGAGAAATGGCTAAAAGAAGTGCACTCATCTAATTATCTCATAGGGGACACGTTTCAATATTAATCATCATGTGTGATCACACCTGATTCAAACAGCCTGTTTGTGTCAGCGCTGCTTTAATTTTCCTTTTAAATGCAAGCGCTCCCTAAGGTTCAGCCAATACAATCACGAGGACTGGGGACCAAAATCAATTTGCCATAAAATATAATTATTTAACTCTTTTCTAAGGACTAAGGCATATGCAGTGCATTTGGACTCTAATTTATTTTTCCAATTATCTTTTAATTGGAATCAAATAAAATCCAGCAAAGACAGAACAGTGGCTGAAGCAGTTGACCTCTATGTTCTGCTGCCATCTGGACATGACGGTTTGACGTGGAAAGATCAAGCTATTTGAAAAGAGAAGGCTAATTTGGTTTGTCTGCTGAAAGCAAATGTCACTGCCCTGACCTTCATCGAAAACGAAGGAATAATTAAAGGCATCTGCTGTTGATGGAACATGGTTATCCTAGGGTTACACCTTTCCCCTTATGCTGTACTTTTATTATATCAATAGTCTGACCTAATCTCTAATAACCTCCAGTCCAAAAGTCTGAATCCTTTAATTATAATGATTTGTTATCAAGAAAAAATACAACTATTCAAAATGGAGGCCATTTTTCGTAGTTTGTGAATACATAGTGTGTTAGCTCGGAGGTGCGTTACACAAGTGCTGCAAAGCACATTTATTAGGGTTAATCAAACACTGGTAAATCAGCTAATGATCAAAACACAGGCAAACAGGGTTATCAAGGATAGCTCTACAATCATGAATCTGGACAAGGGCAAAACCAAAAAGAAAAGTAGCCTCTGTTAGATTAAGGAACTTTAAAACTCATTGTGAACATTGTAAATCTGGACATCCTCTTGACCCACTGTATTCAGTTTTTCTCTTCTGAACTCTTCTGAAGCCACATATTTATATTTCATATAGATGGTATTTCATGATAACACCTCACATTGGACCGTATTCAGACTTGAGTTCCGTATAAAAGTGAGGATTTAATAAGTAAATTGTTCACATCAATATGCAGGCCTCAAACATAACTCCTGATATAATAAGCACTATTCAGAAATTAAGAAGTTAAGCACAAGGTGGCAGGTTGGGCGAATACATTAACAAGCCACTGTACCTAACAGAATAAAAACCTTTGACTATAAATCTACCAACAGTTCAGACTGAAATAAGTGTTTTTATATATATACAAAAAAATAATACTCCAGTGCCTTACCGTTAAGCCATTTGGAGTTGTACTGAGCAGTGCGGAGTGGAGGAAGGCCTCCTAAGCTGCGGTAAATCGCAGGATCTCGGCCGGAAAAGTCCATAGCAGTAGCGGCGTAGAGCTCTCCACTGGAGGTAATAAGTGCTGTAGAGTTATGGAGGGGGTTGTAGGGACATCGAGCCATGCCACTGATCTGGTCATGGATCTCTGTTAGGTTGGTCAACTGGGCAGAGAAAGAAAGAGAGCAAGAGAGAGAGAGCACATAAATAAATTTTAATATCTCAAAACATGGATTTTGATTGCATAACCCAAGTTTTTCTACCTTTCCAGTATAGCATATCTCTGTTATATTTTATTTTCCTGCTCAGTTGAAACCAAAGCAGGCCAAACAGTAGACTTGTAGCAAGTGTAAAAATGCCTTAACATTGAATGAGAATGTGCAGTAAGCAATCCAGAGTGACGTACACTTATCTCATTTATACAAGTGAGCAGGTTAGAGTTAAGGGTCTTGCTCAAGGACCCAGAAGTGGCAGCTTGGCAATGCTGGGATTTGAACTCACAACCTTCCAAACACTGAGCTTTTACTACCACTACCAACATTCATATTTGCACAACATTGTAGGACTAGGTTCAATGTTCAAGGATGCTCTGGTTGTTAAAAATAACATAATTTGCACAAATTATCCATTGGTGTAATGCCTATAATCATTTTCTAATGTTACCAACATTAAAAGTCACTTTTTGGGAATAACTGCACAAGAATTACAGGGTTAATTACTTTTTTAAGTGCATGTACATACTACATCATCATGTACATGTTTTTGCACTAGGTGCTAATAATACCACAAACATACATGAGCAGAATGCATGCAATGATTCTGATAGTGAAAGCAATCAGATGCAAAGGTTCCCATGGATATTATTTTTCTATTTAGCAGATTAATGAAAGGATTACCCACCTCATTTAAAATTTCATTTGGATTTACCTAGAGTTTACTCTCTTCTGACTGACATGTATGCCCAAATCTTTTTAAATTATTTCATTATTAACAAATAGTTAATTAGGTAATGGTGTCATAAGCGGTCCAAATAAAGAAATTCTTAGCATAAATGAGATCACTTCTGATTTGACATTTTGAAGTCTCAGTTTAAATCCAGGATGAATTGTTGAAAAGCAATCTGATATTTTCTTGCTTGGGAGGATGGATGTGGAAATAATAACTAAAGTCATGTGTCATTGGTGTAGGAGTGGTAAATGAATCCATGTAATCTGATTCCTGAACCCAGTGATTAAGTCTATAAGATGAACGAGAGTTGACCAAGAGCTGAGCCCTGTGGAACTCCCACAGTGCAGCTGTGAGGTAATAAAACTGAATTTCTCTAGAATACTGTACACACAAAAACCAATCATGTAGATATAATGATAGCAAGGTCTGAGTATAGCTCCTGATGCCTAAGTCAGCAGGAATCAAGGTAAGGAACTGGTGTTGCACAATGTTAAAAGCAGCTGACGGGTGGAGAAAAATGAAGACTGAGGGAGTAGACTTTTCCCTGGAGTGTAGTTTCCTCCACTTCAGAAGGAATTTTAGTTGAAGAAGGGAAGATACTTGAATTAGAAACCTGAATTGGATAGGGAAATAGTCTTATGCTTAATATAAATTTTTTAGCCATCAATATAATTTAGTAAGCTTCTGCTTAATATAATTTTTTTTACTTACTGGAATGGAGGAAACTCCATTGTGACAATATGTTCTTTATCACAAGCAAGAACAAGACTGTAGTTTTAACAAAATAATAGCGGAGAGAGATATTTATGTATTTATTTTTACTCATTCATTTAGTTAGTTAGTTAGTTAGTTGTTTGTTCTGCTTGTAAACAATATATAACCATTCTGCTGGAGTAGACAATGGAAAGTAAACTTTAGTTTGCCTAAATCATATTGGACAGCACTTGTATTCATGCTGAATCTGTTGAGATGATTGTGATAATATTATAATAAAAGTTGTTTTTTTTTCATTCCTGAACTAGAGAACAACATGAATAAATAAAAAAAAATGCTGATTTGGGAGTGCTGGCTTGCTTACAATGAAATAATTTATCCATCTGAGGAGAAGCCAGTGTAAACATTTTATCTTATTACTTGTTAGTCATGGTCCACCCCCCCCCACACACACACACACACACACATGCATAAGATAAAAAAATTGAGGAAAGGGGAAGCCAGCATCTATGAGCAGTATTTGATATTTGTAGCCATTAAGTGCAAATGACATACAAACATGTGCAAAACATGGACAAAAAAGTAACTTTTCATGCTGGGTTTCTTGCTGTGTCCATAAACATTAATGCACATCTGACAATCGGGCTCCAGATGCACAGTGTATGCATCTGCACTGCTGGAAAAGTCATTATTAATCACATTTGCCTTATAGAGGCACGATTTAGCTTTCACAAAAGTACAAACTGGAGACACAAATATGTTCCCTATATTTGGAAATAAATAACATAAACAGTGTTGGCAGACCCGATAATGCAATTGGTTTGTATTAAATAGAAACGGAGAAACTTGCCAGAATAATTTAGGACTCTCTCTGTCTAACTGAAAAGAAATTCAATTACAGTTCAAAATAAAATAGAATCAATCAGAGCATAAATGTTAGCGCCTACAGATTTTATAGGCAACTCTTTACTATTATGAGCAAAATTGCAGTCTAATGGCTTTTCTGATCCTTCATTGAAATCGGAGGCTGTTTTCTTAAAGTACATAATGCACTCTGATTATACTGCCAAAAACTGTATTTTCTTCTGGCCACACTTTATTTGAAGTCTATCTCCATATGAACTTATCTAAGCATGTGTTAAGACTTGAACAATATATTTATTAAATAACGAGTATATGTGAAATGCTTATAAAAGTATTTATAAGCATGACTCGAAGTGTTTTGCCCTTGTACATTTTTCTAGTTGTTCAATGTTCTATCAAGTTCTGCGATGAACTGGCACCCTGGGATAGGCTCCAGGTTCCCCCGCGACCCTGAACAAGGAGTATGTGGTGTGTGTATATATATATATATATATATATATATATATATATATATATATATATATATATATATATTTTTTTTTTTTTGTGATTAGTTAAAAATGGTAAATGGCGCACTTACATAGCGCTTTTCTCCAAAGCGCTTTACACTGTCTCATTCACCTATTCACACACAAACCAATGGTAGCAGAGCTGCCATGCAAGGCGCTAACTTGGGGTTCAGTGTCTTCCCCAAGGACACTTTGGCATGTGGAGTCATGCTGCTGGTTTATTTAAGTCAACAATAATATTTTTACTTTAATGCAAAGACAGGTATTGTTGGTAAATGTATATGCTCCAAACTTTTATTATGTGGAATTTGCTAATAGACTGTTGAGCAATCTCCCTTTTTTAAATACTCACCTGTTGATTTTCGATGGAGATTTAAATTGTGTAATTTACCCAAACTTGGATCGGTTTACTCTGAATCAATCTGCAATGATGGAGTTACTGACACTTCCCACTTAAATTTTTGTACCTGTTCTTGGGTTTTATAATTTTTATATAACCAGCAACAGTTATTGAGTAGCTATGATGAGCCGGGGGATGGCGGGGGATGGGTACTTTTAATTTTTTTCCCCCTTTTTTTTTTCTTCTCAATGAAATATTTGGGAAAGGGAAGGGAGGAGAGAAAAGGTAAATTAATCACATGTAAATGAATTACATGAAAATGAATCACATGAAAATGAATAAATAAATTAAAACGAAAAAAACAAAAAACAAAACAAAAACCCAACAATATTGTCATATTGTAATATTGTATTCATGTATTTATGGTATGAATCATGTTTTTGGGATGTATTAATTTTATTTTTTATTTAATTATAAAATTAATAGTGTTCAATTAATAGTGTTCAGCTTGTTCAGACAACTGCATGGATGCATACTGTATGTATGCATGTCTAGACTTATGTCAAGCTATACTTGGGTCAAAGAGCTTTCATTTATTGTTTGGGATTTCACCATTGCTATCAGGTGCAGGAAAGCTGCTCCATTTTTGGCTTTGTATGCAGGCATCAGGGAATAAATCTAATACAGCAGCTATAGGAAACCAGTGAAGTCAGTGCAGTAGAGGATTGACATAGGTGACCTTAAGAAGACTGATGATAAGTGGAAAGAACTCTGGATCAGTTTTAAGGACCTAATAGAAAATGCAGGAAGACCAACCAGTAGTTAGTGGCAGAACATAAGTCTTGTGATGATGAGGAACTGAAATAAGAATCTAAGTCGATTGTTTCATGTGTCATACTGTAGCAACTGTAAATTGCAGTGAGAGGAGACAGGATGCAAGTGCTGGTGCTCAGAGTAATAATTGTTGGCAGTTCCGTAATCACTGCAGGGGTCGAAAATAATGTGCAAGCAATAATTAGAAAATTGGGAAATAAGTGAGTGCCAAAATCAGAAGCCCAAAGATATATACTCTGAAAACAAGACCTGGACTTAACAAATGCATGATATAATTTTTCAATGCTGAAACAAAAGAGCAGGGTAATAAGAAGATAATAAATCCATGACAGGACCAAACCAGAACACAAAACATGAGCAAAAGGTGCTTGTTGGATTGGTAAATGCGATATGAAAGAGGGACATGAATTCAGCTATTGTTTCATGCTGTTGTTTTAACATTACATAATTTTTTAGTTTTACATAAATTGTTTCTTAATTTCTTATAACTATGCATTTCTTTTTACTGTACCCCCAGTTCTCTTTCGAGAACAGACAATCCATGCTACTCATAGACAGCTTTTGTGTGTAATTTCATGGATTCCTGGGGTTTTAGCATGTTTTGACAGGGATCTCTCCAAGTGAGAGATTATGTAGTGTGCACACCACTAGGTCCACAAAACAGCATATCACAAATGATAAAAGTTGTGTAGTGTGAGCAATTCAATAATTCTGAGATTTTTTAAGTCATGTTATATCCAACTCGCATAACGAATAACACATAAAAGGTGGACACAATCAGGTAACAAACAAATGACAGGATGGGCAGTCGGAGGTGGAAACAAGACCAAATTATTCCTGGTATATGTGGATCTTTAAATAAGTAATTGTCCTATAATGAATTAAAGTAGACATTGGGTACAGTTGTGGCCAATCGGTTGTGTAGATATGTTAAACATTTTATTTTAAAATTATTATTTTCATTGATGGCTGGCATTTTGCAGTTCAGCAGTGCTTTAAGCACAGCTGGTACAGTGTGACACAGTGGGGTCCAAAAGTCTGAGACCACATTGAATATACAGGATTTCTTTAAAAACCTGAAATAAACTGAAAGTTTTAGAATTTTGAAAATTGTATGTGCAACATCTTGGCTATTTAATATACAAGATGTTGCACAATTTCTAAGTCACTATTTAAATTTAAGCACATTTGTGATATTGGCAATGTTGACTCTTTTGTCAATAGTCAGATTTTCCATAATCCTTATCCCTTCCTTTAAGGCATGTTTTCAAGTGACACAGCATTGGATTTGATCTAACATGGATCATCAGGTTTTACACAAATCTCTGGAGTCTGTGTAGTGGAGTCTGCTCCATTGCACACTGTTCTTAAAGCAAAAAAGGGGACACACCAAATACTAGGAAATTCTGAAATTCATGTAAATATTTCTAAGATTCAATATTTCACTCAAGTTATTGCTAATAATATCATTTACAATAAAAATCAGTTGTGTTAAATTAATTTAAAAAGAATTTAATTTTATTTCGACTAAAGAAGCGGAACACTTACTGTTACGTACTCGTGGTTCTTATTATGAACATGGCGATAAGCCGAGTCGTCTACTGGCACATCAGCTATGGCGACAGGCCACTTCCCGTCTCATACCTAGTATTAAAAACACTAATAATATTGTCACTACAGATCCCATGGAAATTAATGCTACTTTTAAATCTTTTTACTCTTCACTTTATAAGTCCGAATCTCCAACAGATAATACTAAAGTGAAGGCATTTCTTAAAAACCTCTGTAATCCTGTTATAGATACGAATACTGCTATGCAATTGGATTCCCCACTCTCTCTTGAAGAAATTTTAAATTCAGTTAAATCTATGCAATCTAACAAAGCTCCTGGCCCGGACGGGTTTCCATTCGAATTCTTTAAAACGTTTATTGGAAAATTAGCTCCATTGCTTTTGGATATGTTCAACGAATCTTTGGAACGTGGGTCTTTGCCTCCAACTCTGACACAAGCCACGATAGCTCTGCTCCTAAAGGAGGGTAAGGATCCATCCTCCTGTGGTTCTTATAGACCGCTATCACTGCTGAATGCAGATGTAAAGGTGTTGGCGAAAGTAATGGCATCTCGGTTAGAGAATGTTAGAGAACTTCCTTATATTATATCTGAAGATCAGAACGGTTTTATAAAGGGATGTCAAATGTTTTTTAATACCCGTACACTCTTTAATATAATTTATTCAAAGAATTCGGCTGTGCTACCCGAGATTGTGATTTCATTAGATGCTGAAAAAGCATTCGACAGGGTCGAATGGGAGTATTTGTTTGCAGTCCTGAGGAAGGTTGGATTTGGGGACAAGTTTATTTCCTGGATTAGCCTCCTTTACTCAACCCCCTATGCTAGAGTTCAGACTAACGATACGTATTCGGATTATTTTGCACTCGGACGAGGGTGCCGCCAAGGGTGTCCTTTATCCCCACTGCTTTTTGCTGTTGCCATCGAGCCGCTCTCTATTGCACTAAAATCTTCCTCCTTGTTTAAAGGAATAGTTCGATATCGTGTAGAATACAAATTGTCGCTATATGCTGATGATATATGCTTGTATGTAACTGATCCTATCTCCTCTATGCCTTCTGTCTTGGATGTTCTGGAGTCTTTTGGTGTTGTCTCTGGTTATAAACTAAATTTAGATAAAAGCGACTGTTTTCCTGTCAATACTCCAGCTCTGACTCTCCAACAGTCAGATCTACCGTTTCGATTTAGTCAGTCAGGTTTTAAATACCTAGGTATCAACGTGACACGTTCTCTATCTAATCTTCTATCAGCTAACTTTACTCCCCTTATTTCAAAGGTTAAATCTAACATTCAGAGTTGGGGTAACTTACCCCTTTCCCTAATTGGCAAGATCAACGCCGTCAAAATGAATATTTTACCTAAGTTTCTTTTCTTGTTCCAACAAGTGCCTCTTTCTCTCCCAAAATCATTCTTTGATTCATTGGATAGGATAATTAGTACATTTATTTGGGGAGGGAAGCCACCAAGGGTTAGTAAATCTTTATTGCAGAAATGTAAACTTATGGGAGGACTTGCATTACCCAATTTTCAATTCTATTACTGGGCTGCACACATCCATAAACTTTGTTACTGGGTTCAATCTCCTGGATCTTCTTGGTCTAAATTGGAATTATCTTCTTGTAGGGAATCCTCTTTACCTGCTCTACTTTACACCTCTTTACCTACAAAACTTTCCCTTTATACTGATAACCCTGTTGTCCTCAGCACACTTAGGACTTGGTATCAATTTAGACGACATTTTAAATTTGTAGGTGCATCCTCTTTGTGTCCTTTAGTGAACAACCATCTATTTCCCCCATCGTGTATGGACTCCTCATTTTCAGTGTGGTATGACAAGGGTATTAAACAAGTTAGGAAGTTGTATTCTGATGGTGTTTGATAGCTTTGCCAATTTGGCATCCACTTACGATCTTCCCTTGACACATTTCTTTCGGTACTTTCAAATACGGAATTTCGTTTCTAGATGTTTTCCTGGTTTCCCTTCTGCTCCTCCTGAACATGCCTGGGAAGACCTGTTTTCAAATAACCCGCATCAGAGAGGAATGATTTCTAAGATTTATGATTTTATTTTGACACAAGGTGGGTCGAGTAATAAAATTAGGAATGCGTGGGAAACGGAATTAGGAGTACAAATAAGTGAGGAGTGTTGGGAACATGCTATAGGGAGGGTACAGACTACCACTTCTTGTGCTCCTCTTGGACTTATACAGTTCAAAGTTTTAAATAGAGTCCATTTGTCCAAGTCGAGATTGTCTGTGATGTATCCGGCTGCTGAGGACAAGTGCGATAAATGCCATCATGTCCACTATTCTCAGGGTAGATTTAAAGCCTTGTCCATTGATTGCGATATTTGCTTCAATTCCTTTGAGCTTGATACAAAAGGATGTTATTGCTTTCACATCCCTTATAGCAAGACGTTCCCTACTGTTACATTGGAAGTCTGCTAAATACCCATCTATCTCCCAGTGGATAAAGGACGTGATGTTTTTTCTGAAACTCGAGAAAATAAGATATACAATGAATGGATGTACAGATACGTTTTTTCATAAATGGCATCCCTTTATTGCCTACTTTATGGAGTTACAGACACTACCCACTTAAAGGTTGGCGCCTGATGTTGAATTTTATAATATCTCTATAACCAGCGACAGTTAATGGGTAGCCATGATGAGCCGGAGGGGTGGGTTGTGGGTTCAATTTTGTTTTTCTTTGTATAAAAAGAAAAAAAACTGTGAATATTTACTGCTGGTGCTCATTTTGTTTGTATTTTTGGGAAATGGTGGGGAGGACAGAACAGAAAAGGCGATTTATATAGGCTTAGCAGTTCAACAGAAATGTTCATCAGAAATGTTTAATAAAAAAGAAACGTTATGCAGAAATGTATAGCAGAAATGTTTAACAGAACTGGTTTAGCAAAAATTGTAGAAATGTTCTGTAGAAATGTTCAGCAGAAATGTTCAATAAAAATTAAACATGAAAAAAAAAAGAATGCCAAACAGAAGCATTTTTCACATATGGTCTCAGACATTTGATAGCTAAGTGGTTAAGACATTGGACTACTGATAGGAAGGTTGTGAACTCAAAATGCTGGGTTATTTTTTCTACCCAGACGTTGAGTTTAGGCTTTTGGGTCATTTAATTGGGTTATTTTCTCACTTTTTGGGTAGTTTTGGGGTAATTTTGTGTAACCCAAGCGCTGGGTTAGTGGCAGGGTCATTATCACTGACAGTGTACAATACACCCTCCCCCACACCGACGCATCAGCACAGCTCCTTGGGTCAAATCAACTCAGCGCGGACTGTCTGAATTCACCTCAGGTGGAGATACTGGTTTTCACACACTGTGACAGCCTGTTATATTTATTCGTATCAATATATTTATACATAAAACCATTACTGTACATTAGAAAATGTGAAAATGTGTGATGACAGTCTAGTTTACATGACATTAAATGCACCTCTATCTTCATTAGCTTTGACTTACATGTTTGTAATGCCCAGTGGATCGTAAGTTGGTTACTCAGTTTTTTGGATGTTTTAAACAACTCCTTTGATCAAAATCTGACGTTTTTATCTTAAATATATGACATATTTGAGTCATTTACTTCAAAGTCTATATATAAACACCACTTTAGCAGCTCTAGCAATACATTTCTGAACACCATCTTGTCTATAAATAAAGGAGATACCATGTTCTAATTTGTTTGAAATGTGGTATATTTGCCATTTTAAAAATAACCCTGAAAATATTAACCCCCTTATGAAATAAAAATCCCCCCCAAAAAAAAAAAAAAAATAAAATTGCTGGGTTAAAATGAACAACTCAAACTGATGGATTAGTTTAGCCTGATATGTATTCTGTCCTGTATGTACCCAGCCATTGAGCTAAAAATGACCCAGATTGTGATCAAAGGCCATTGCTGGCCCTTGATCAAGGCCCTTAACCCTCAACTGCCCAATGAATAAATGAGATAAATATAAGTTGCTCTGGATAAGGTCGTCTGCTAAATGACATAAATATAACGCTGCCAAATGTCACTCTATATATCATATCATAGACAGCCATTAAATGAAGCATTATCCATTCATCCATCCATCTTCTACAGCTTACTCCTTTTCAGGGTCACGGGGAACCTGGGGCCTATCCCAGGAAGCATCGGGCACAAGGCGAGGTACACCCTGGACAGGATGCCTGAAGCATTATCCTTTTTATTCTTATTTTGTTTCAGTTTTGTTCTCTTATTCTTATTAGGTCTGAAACTATTATTTCTTTTTGCTCATTAAAATATCTGTTTCAGTGTGAGTATGGCAAATTTCTTGTAAATGAATCTGACCACTGAATTCCATTCAGCTTAGCTAGTGCAACTGCTGTCCTTTAGATAACCACTCTATAAATCGGCCCTACAGGAAGCTCATATTCTGTGTAGCCTCACTCGGATGTGTTTATCTCCCTAGCAGCTGATGGCCACAACACTCGCCCTGTGTGATCGGTGTAAAGGAGGGATTATCTCAAATCCTGGCTCGCGGAAGGACTGGATGTTTTTCAGTTCCCTTCAGCTTCCTTAGAGCTAATTTATTGCCAGGAAAGCCTGGGGTGAATTTGTATGTTTGGTGAAAGGAAGTGCCGTCTGCATGTCTGCAGGACGGGTGAGCAAAAATGAAAAGAGGGCTTTCATTTTTGATAGAACACCTTCACAAAACTAGCGTCTGGCATCCCTTGTGGATACAACACAACGGCTGTAATGCATATTAAGAGGAGGAGCTGAAAGATATGCTTCACACTTGGCCAGCTGTGTTTAGCTACATCAAGCAGCTTTTCTTTAAAGATTCAGTTTCCCCAATCACGTCGTCAAGACACACAGGAGTCACAAAACTTTTCAGAATTCACAAGGAGTTTTTGAATAGCCAGTGTGTTGGAGAAACAAATCTTTGTGTGTCCACAGTTTAAATACTAAGAAATCTTTTAAAAAATTGTTTACAAAGCTATTCATTTTATAACCTGATGATGATGTACAAGCCAGTATATTGAGCTTACTGTACATTTTCCCTGGAGATAAAAAGTATGTCTCTGTTGACCAGAAGTATTAAGAGAGAGACAATATAAGGCTTAATGATAAGATTCATACTTGTGTAGTGGTGTTTGTACTGCACTGAGCTGCATAATAAAGACTCACAAAAGTATGTAAAACTTTTCAGAATTCACAAGATCAGTTTCTGAACACACAATGTGCCGGAGGAATGAATGCATTGAATGTCCAATATTAAATAATAGGCAAGCAGCTATGTACACAGAGACTAAATTGTTTATACAAATTATTGACATCACTTTAAGTAAGGGTAGTTTTCCTATTACAACACTATTTAATGAGAGCTGAAATTTACCTACATGAGCATTTATGAAGTCTTTTTCAAATAGGTATCAGGTGTCATAAAGCATGTTTCCCGGTTTTGATGTCAAGTTGACATCTGACTCAATAATATTGATATAAGGTGGCTATGACCCTTTCGAGGTTGTGACATTCAACAGTGCAGCTCAGTGTACATCTGCTATGTCAGATTTATGTGATGGTGATTATGTGTCATCCCAAATATCAAACCAAAAATCATGCTAATTTAGGGTTAGAGAAAATATACACTATATAACCAAAAGTATATGGGCATCCATAACACCCATATGTACTCGTTGAACATTCCATTCCAGATGCTTTTATAATAACTGCCACTCATCTGGGAAGGGTTTCCACTAGGTTTTGGAGCATGGATATAGGGATTTGTGTTCATTCAGCCACAAGAACATTAGTGAGATCAGGTATTGATTTTGCGTGAGGAGGCTTGGTACGTAGTTGGTATTCCACTTCATTCCAAAGGTGTTCAATGCGGTTGAGGTCAAGGCTCTGTGCAGGCCACTCGAGTTCTTCCACTCCAAACTTTCATCTTCATGGAGCTTGTTTTGTGCACATGAGCGCTGTCATGTGCACAAAAGGTTTGGGTCTGCTAGAAAAGGGTTGGGCCTGCTAGTTTCAGCGAAGGGAAATTGTAATACTACAGCATAAAATGACATCCTATACAATTGTATGTTTTCAACTTTGTGATAACAGTTTGGGGAAATCCCACATATGGATGTCATGGCCAAGTGTCCACGTTTTGTGGCCATATAGTTTACATACAGTAACTCTGTGTCATTAATATTGTCACTGTACTGCTACTGCCACATTTCACGAAATTGTTATAAATAGCTAAATTAAACTCACTTCAGTTACCATGGTTTCATTATATTGTCAAGCAGAAATAAATACAATTAAAATATACATAACTTTATTCTTACAGTGCTATAACTGTTAAAATCTTAACTGTATAACAGACATTATACATTACACATGGTTTTCATGGTGGTGTCACTATTAAGTGTGAAGTTCAAAGGCATTTCATTGATTTATTTTCTAATTAAACTCATTGGTCAAGCTACATCAAATCGCCTCCATTATGTGACTCTGACACAGAAGATGTGCACTAAGCTACAACGTCAGTGGTCATAATGCTATAATGTAAGGCAATCAAAAAAGTGTCTTAATAGACATATCGGAAAAGCAAATTTATTAGCTTGCTTACCGAGCAAGTACTATTTCTACTGTGCTGCCCAGTCCCATGTTTTGGTTGGCCACAAACCTAACTGACAAGACTTAAAAATGGTAGGAAACATACATCCATCCATTTTCTGTAAAACTTACCTACACAGGGTCACAGGGAGCCTATCCCAGGGAACTCTTGGTACAAGGCAGGGGGACATCCTGGACAGGGTGCCAACACATCACAGGGCACAATCGCACACACATTCACACACTCATTCAAACAATATGGACAATTAAGAAATCAGCCTTCAACACATGTCTTTGGACTGGGGGAGAAAACCGGAGTACCCGGAGGAAACCCCCAAAGCACAGGGAGAACATGCAAACTCCGTACTCATAGAATGAAAGTGGGATTCGAACCCCCAACCTCAGTGGTTTGAGGCAAACATGTTAACCACTAAGTTAAGTGCATTAATACAGAATAAGGGCTCTTCTAACAAATGTAGCACATAATATTTGCAAACTAGAAAAAAACTCAACTAGTCATAGGTCAACATTTCAGCTATAAGCTGTTTCTCATTGCTGCACTTGCAAGAAGTTAATGAGGGGTTCATGTTACATTCATGCTACATGAACAGTCGGTATTCATGCAGTGAGT
Organism: Ameiurus melas; assembly: GCA_012411365.1. Taxonomy (NCBI): domain Eukaryota; kingdom Metazoa; phylum Chordata; class Actinopteri; order Siluriformes; family Ictaluridae; genus Ameiurus; species Ameiurus melas. The sequence continues at coordinate 8,101,255 of CM022771.1, read as the reverse complement.
TGTTGCTGAGCTGGAGGTGTAATCACCAAACTGTAATCGCCTAAATGAGTCGGCAACTGGGAAATCAGGGCTTGAAGTGTTGTCTAACTACTACACAGCAATGCCTGAGCTAACTGTATCTTGGAACCCAATGCCTTTTGCATTTAATTTGCAGTTCTCACCCAGCTGTAGTGCATATTATAGGCTGAATTCATGGTTCAGACTCAGACAGCTGTGTTTTATGCCACATTGTGTTTCGTTTGTTTGTTTGTTTGCTTGTTTTTAAAAAAAAATTTATCCTGTTGGCACAAAGCACAATTCAGCAGATATTTCCACCATTTGAAGTGAATAAAAAACAGACACTTCCAAAAGAGCCAATGAGGGGAAGATCATAATCACAATCAAGCTGTCAACGCAGGCAGAATGGTTTTATGGGTAATCTTGTTACCAAAAGGACAGGATTCCCAAACAACTGACTGATATGCATGAAAGAGGAAGGATGGAAACAATGCATGACATCTGTACATAGAATCTTTTCATTTCTCAATTTAGCCATATCAAAACCCAGACAACATAAAGGAACTATGATACATTTGGGAGGCCGTGACGCAGCACAGAGCCCATTTGTGGCATAGAGAATACAAAGCTTGAAAAAGTTTTTGTTCTGAAATACCTTTTTAAAAAAGGGTCTTGAGATTCTACTATGAAATTTCTTTTATATATATATATAATTTTTTTTCATAGTATATATAGTATCTCACAAAAGTGAGTACACCCCTCACATTTTTGTAAATATTTGCTTATATCTTTTCATGTGACAACACTGAAAAAATGACACTTTGCTACAGTGTAAAATTGTGATTAATGCCATTAATGCCTAAACCGCTGGCAACAAAATTGAGTACACCTCTAAGTGAAAATGTCCAAATTGGGCCCAAAGTGTCAATATTTTGTGTGGCCACCATTATTTTCCAGCACTGCCTTAACCCTCTTGGGCATGGAGTTCACTGGAGTCCTCGTTCACTCCTCCATGACGACATCATGGAGCTGGTGAATGTTAGAGACCTTGTGTTCATACCCTTTCCATTTGAGGATGTCCCACAGATGCGCAATAGGGTTTAGGTCTGGAGACATGGTTGGCCAGTCCATCACCTTCAACCTCAGCTTCTTTAGCAAGGCAGTGGTCATCTTGGAGGTGTGTTTGTGTTCGTTATCATGCTGGAATATTGCCTGGCGCACCAGTCTCCAAAGGGAGGGGATCATGCTCTGCTTCAGTATGTCACAGTATACAGTGCCTTGAGAAAGTATTCGGCCCCCTTGAACTTTTCAAACTTTTGCCACATTTCAGGCTTCAAACATCACCAACAAGTGGAAGAATCACCAACAAGTGGGGCAAAATTGTGAAGTGGAACGAAATCTATTGGATATTTTAAACTTTTTTAGCAAATAAAAAACAGAAAAGTGGTGCGTGCAAAATTATTCGGCCCCTTTACTTTCAGTGCAGCAAACTCACTCCAGAAGTTCAGCGAGGATCTCTGAATGATCCAATGTTGTCCTAAATGACTGATGGTGATAAATAGAATCCACCTGTGTGTAAACAAGTCTCTGTACAAATGCACCTGCTCTGTGATAATCTCAGGGTTCTGTTGAAAGCGCAGAGAGCATCATGAAGACCAAGGAACACACAAGGCAGGTCTATATATAATATATAAAGTACTATAATATATAAAATATTTTTTCAAAGCTAATCTGTATAACTTTTATATAATGATACATAATATAATATAATAATAATCCTGCAAAAATATGCATGTAACCCTGTTCCCTGAGAAGGGAACAAGACGTTGCATTTAGTATAACAGTATGGGAGCGCCTTGCGAGCGTGACTGGTATTTGAAGCTTGTGTAAAATCATGCCTCTACTTGTAGGCCTCCCATGATGAGGTGACGTGGCAATTAAGCGTGTCTCTTGATATATATATCGCACCTGAGAACCACGCCGCCAGCCTCTATTATCTGAAGCGAACATGCAATTCACAGGCCTACCCTGTTTTGACAGTGCTATGCAACGTCTCGTTCTCTTCTCAGGGAACAAAGGGAACTTCCCGTTCAAAGGGAACTTTGACGTTGCATTTAGCAAAACAATATGGGAACGGGAATACCCACTCCGTCATAACGAGGGTACGGCCTGTTCAAAAATACCGAAGCCGAGGGTCACTAAAGACACTCTAGCCAAGCTGAAAGTCCAGGCTTAATAACGAATGAATGTGTGTGGCGTAGACTGCAGCTGCACACACATCCTGCAAGGATACCCCTTTGGACAACCACCCTCATGGAATGAGCCCTTATGCCCAGAGGCGTGGTGAAACTGCGCGCCTCGTAAGCCTTAGAGATTGCTTCCACTATCCAATTTGAGATACACTACTTTGACACAGCAACACCTTTACTGTCGCAACCAAAGCAGAACAGCAGCTGCTCTGACTTACACCACTGGACGGAGCGGTGGACATAAGTACAGAGAGCCCTTACTGGACACAGCAGGTGTATCCTCTCTTGTTCTGGTGTGAGGAACGGAGGAGGGCAGAAAGCCTACAACACCACAGGGTGGGCAGCTGATGTAGGCACTTTAGGAATATAATCCGGCCTAGGATACAGGAAAGCCTTGGCTAATCCAGGGGTAAAGTCAAGGCAGGAAGGAACAACAGAGAGAGCTTGTAGATCTCCCACTCGCTTGAGAGATGTCAGGGCCAGTAGGAGAGCTACCTTTAGAGTCAGAAGCTTCTCAGATGCTGACTCTAAGGGCTCAAATGTGGCCCCTGACAGACCTTCCAAGGCCACAGCCATCTGACACCACACATGAACCTCGAAGTTAGAGGATATTGCCCCACAGAGGCTCCATCAACAGCGGCATGGCTGGCCAAAATGGCGGCCACGTAAACCCTGATTGTAGAAGGAGCCAACCCTGCTGAGAAACTTGAATGTAGCTATTGCGCAGTTCACTGGGTCTAGCTGAAGTTCCTTACACCATAAGACAAAAAGCTGACACTTGAGTGCATACAATTTCCTTGTGGATGGTGCTCTAGCATTTAATATGGTCTCTACAACCTCAGTTGTGAGACCAGAATCTATGAGCTGGTGCCCCTCAGGGGCCAGACCTACAGTTTCCATAGTTCTGGCTGAGGGTGATAAATCAGCCCTTTGGCTTGAGACAGTAGATCCACTCTAAGGGCTCAAATGGGGCACCTGACAGATGTTCCAGGACCACAGTAGGTCCCAGGAAGGTATGTGCAGCCTGCAGATGGGCCGCCTGACACCACGCATGAACCTCGAAGTTAGAGGATGTTAGAGGATGCATTGCCGCGTGACATTGATTATTCTTAGAGGTTTCGTCCTTGGACGAAACCCCCAACGTCTCAGCCACCACTGAACGGTCTCCTGTGCAATAGGCCCATAAACGCCAATAGTCTCCCAAGATCCAGCTTTATCTTGCTCAGTGTTGATAGGATTGACCCTACGCATGTTGGGGATAGACACGCCGTCATCGTAGTAGAATCCTAATAACCCCTAGAAAAGTTGTCCACTGCACTGCACTGGGGAAAGCATATTTTTCTGAGATTCAACCTGAGCCCCAAGCTCTTCATGTTGGCGAGAACAACATCTCAATGTTGAACCTCCAGTTCCCTGGATCGTGCTAGATTTAACCAGTCGTCCAGGTAGTTTGGTACACAGATGCCCTGGAGTCACAATGGAGCCAGAGTGACATCCATGCACTTTGTGAAGGTGCAAGGGGATAAAGCTAGGGATATTTCTATTTGGAAATATGCACCTTTTAGTTCTATCGTCACAAACCAGTCCTCAAACTGAATTTGTAGAATGATAAGTTTGAGTGTCAGCATCTTGAACCTGTATGTCCCAAGAGTACGGTTCAGATGACGCAGATCTAAAATTGGCCACAGACTCCCATCTTTTTGGAAAATAATGGTTGTAAAAACCTCCCTCCCTTAGGGAATGGGGTACATGTTCTATGGCCTCATTTTCCAACAGGGAACTTACTTCCTGCGCTAACGTTAGGCTCTGGTCTGTGCTGACTACTTTGGTGAGCACACCTCTGAACCGGGGGTGGCGGGGCAGTCGAGCTACAAACTGCACCTGGTAACCATTTTCTACAGTAGCAGACACATTTGGCAGTAGTTTCCACGCTGCCCGAAGGTCTTTTAGAGACGTTAACTATTCCACATTCTATGGGAAGAAAAGCATCACATTTGTGTTGCCCTGTGCCAGCTCGCTGACCAGAGAACACTGAAATCTTGGGGACTACCTAGGCTAGGGGCGGCCCTACAGAAGCACTGGGGGCTACCTGCCCTAACAACTTCATGTCCCCTGATACATCCCTCCATGATATGTCCCTCAGGACTGCTCTTCTCTGCCTGCTTGGCCTTTATGACCATTCTCAGATCAGGCCTAATAGCAGACCGCGACTGTGGCTGCCCGGTTCACCTGGCTGTCTGCAGGGGTTGGCGGGCTGCCATACTCGCCTTCTGGGTCACCCTCACACTAGTGCTGGCACAGGCTCCACTCGTGGACGCCCGGATGAGCTTGAGACAACGTTTTTTTTTCACCATATGTCGAGCTCACTCAGCAGGTCTGCTTGGTAGGCCTGCAATACTGTCATTATCTGCAGTGACCCAAAAGCAAGACTACTACTGCATAATCTTGCCCACCAGTGCCACGGTGGCCTTATACGGTGGTTTGGATGCAAAGCCGGCCCGCCTAATAACCTGCCGTCAATGGAGAGAGGTAGCTCGCAAGCGCCTCCTCCACTTTCAGCATAGCTAAATAGCCATGCCATTCATTCCCCACAATGGCTGAATAATCCAACATCATGGGGTTATAAATATGGCTTATGCATGGTTTTCCCCCAGAAGCCTGATATTTTGTCATGCACTTCTGGAAGACAGGGGAGTTTCTGCAGTGAGAGGATGTACTTTCACTGGGGAGAAAAAGACTTATCCAGCCTTAGTAATCACTTCAAGCAGCTCTTTATATGCTGCTCTCAGTTTTTAGTACATCCTTCTGTCTCCTCGGAGTCAGAGAGAAATTACTATTATTTTCTTCTTCCACTTTTGCCTTTCCATAGTGGAAGGAGGAGTCGGGACGCGAGCTCCAAAATCCAGCGGAGAGCCGAACCCGTAAGACAGAGCAAAAGATAGAGCAGCGCTCGGCTCAGGCCCCTCTTCCAGATACATAAGAGATCCCCCGAACCTGAGATGGCTAGCTGCCTTGGCAGCGGCCGGCCCAGATCCGCGAGGCTCTGAAACCCAACTTGCTTCGTCTTCCGAGAAGGGTGTGAGTCACAAGCTGAGCTACTTAATGTAGACATTGCTATGCACAGCCTCTCGGGGCTGCCACCACATGCTACACTCCTAAACACTTCACCCAGAAAGTGTGAACTTTTCCCCGTGATGAAACGGGAGCAAGCTGTAACACACTTCCTGAATTCTTTCTTGCTCATTACTTCCTTCTATTTTCTTTTCTTTTTCTCTAAAAAAGGGATAGAAAAGTTTAGACATTTTGAGAAACTATAGAGTGGAAATAAAGCGTTTTTGTCACACAATCAACAGACATGCAGTCTCGCTGAAGATAATAAGGCTGGCGGCATGGTTCACAGGTGCCATATATATATCATGCAACGCGCTTAAAGCCACGTCACCTGATCATGGCAGGCCAAAGTAGTGGCATGATTTTGCACAAGCTTCAGATACAGGTCACGCGCGCAAGTCGCTCCCATACTGTTATGCTAAATGCAACGCCAAAGTTCCCTTTGAAAGGAAACTGCAAAAGTTTTGAAGCTTTACATTGTTTTTTGTTGTTTGGAGCTGGATTGAAGCTTATTACGTAGATAAAGCTCTCAGGTTTTACTCTCCAGAGATTTGTAGAACGTGTGCATTTTGCATGGAAACTTTAAACAAGTGTTTGCTTGTAATTTGATCAGACATATTTAGTCAACATTAGTCAAAATTCAGTTTTAATTAAGATTTGTCTCAATTAATCTTGTCATTTATTGTTGTTTTGCAAACTAATAAATATCGTTCTTGTGTTGTTTTTATTTCAAAACTAGACTGCAGATTATAACAAATTATTTTACAATGGTTAAATGCACCCTTTGCAAATGAGCATAGGCCATTAGGCTTTAAAAAAAACTGAGAAATAAATTTTGATTTCTATCGATTAAGTCTGCTCACATATGATATAACCCAGAGAGTCAGCTTGTGTTGTAGGTAATTGAGTTTTGTGTGTTAAAAAGAAAAAAATGCATTTTACTTACTGTGCGATTGGTACAAATTGGAGTGAAGGCATTTGTGCCACAAGTGAAAAGTCTGTCCCCATTCACCAGAAGGACACGGATGTAATTCTGGCATTCTTCCTGTGAAAAGAAAAGAAAAAGTAAAACATCAGTGAAAGAGTCTGGTTAGGATCAGCAATGATGGGCATACAATAATCAAATAAAGTAATCAAATACTTTAAAATATCAACAAAATTGCATTTACCTCATGTATGCAGTTTTAAAATAGAACAAATCCTTATGGTCTAATATGTCTATCTCTTATGGCAGCAAGATATTTTCTTTATCACAATAATTTCGGAACCATTTATCAGAATAATAATAGTAATTCTAAAATAAATTAGAATATATCATTGTCTATGCAGACGTCTAAATGATTGTGGATTTTAGAACTTACCTTTATCTTGATACTGTATATTTTACATTTTTGTTTATTTTAAATTGTGGTTTAATTTGTACTGAAGTTTTATTGTAACAGCAAAATAATTCAGAGTTGTTCATTGATGTTGGCATATCAAGGAGGTAACTCTGGACTTCAGTTCCCATCAGGCACTGCACTGTACTACATGTCACATGACCACCTGCACCTGAATCATGTTTCTGTTAATGAGCACACTTATATATAGCCATTGTTTGCACTACTTCTCCATGTTTTCCTGCTACACACAGTATAAGTGTTGTGGCAGACCTGTACTAAGCTTCACTTTCTCTATCAAGTGATGTTTTAAAGGTTATTTACATCTGCTTTAAAAAGATGATCTCAACATCACTGGAAACGCACAATTGTGCTTATAAATCTACATACCCTTTGCAGAATCTGTGAAATATTAATTAAAAAATTGGAGGAATCATGAAAAATTGC